>CM064504.1:38135847-38180847 GCA_032716605.1 Paralithodes platypus | reverse complement strand
AAATTTAAAACCATACACTTCGTAGCAACGAAATAAATCGAAAATGTTATAAACCATATCAATCAAAATCAGATTTTTTTTTTTTTTCGGTCACTGCATGGAAACAATTGTGCATAGCTCGCGAACCAATTATGCTATATTATTTTTGTTTTCACCATTGGAAAGAGCACAATTTTCCGATTCCGGTGATATATACAGTTATATACGTATCCGAGCAAATAACGCAACCACGAGGTGGGGAACAGCTCGGAACTAGCATCGCCGGAACAGAGATGGGTGAAGCGTAAATATTCGCATTTTGGCTCTTCATTTCAAATATTCATAGCGCAAAAAGAATTTGTCCTAGGAACTTCTAGTTTGTTTTATACTCATCAGCATTATTTGCCGTATTCATACAGCCTAAATTTAAAACCATACACATCGTAGCAACGAAATAAATTGAAAATGTTATAAACCATATAAATCAAAATCATATATTTTATTTTTTTCGGTCACTGCTTGAGAACTATTGAAGATAAACAATTTCTGTTTTCAGATTTGGAAAGAGGAGAAAAAATACTATTATTTGAGCAAAACAAAATATATGGTCATCACTCACAATTTAGAGCTAGGACGGTGTGAAGACAATTGCATGGGAAATAATTGTATTCCGGACTCATTTACACTCTCATATTTCGATTTATTTACATTTTTTTTATTTTATCATGTACTATAAATATTCCTCTTTCCATTGATATATGATACATCACAATAAACAGCATTCTGGTGGATGGAAATCGCGAAAAATGTAAGGCTTCGACAACACTCATGAGCCAAATTCAAGACCCAAAATACTTGTCAAGCGCCTCCTTGGACTTATTGGAACATAATATGTCGGAGGGAGTTAATAGCTTGCATTTATTATATTAAAATTTATCTACCAATTTACTGACCATGTACTGTATGTATAAGGCTAATTTTGATATGTATTTGTTATGCCCTGTTTTTCTACAGGATTAACTTGGGTAATGTGAGTTCTAACTGACTGGGTATATAAGGCTGCATGCACAAAACAAGGTATGAGGAATAGAGAACACAAAATAAACACACGGTAACAAGACACACGATCACGTTTATTGAGGATGATTAATAGGAAGCATAAGAAGGTATGAATACTCGTACAAGACAAATGATAGAATTGAACAACTAGCATTAGTGGATCTGGATGGAGCCTAGTCTCCCACTTCCAACGTTCAGGTATACTCTTCTGATCACTGGCTTTGTTCGCAAGTTTATATACTGGAAGCCATCAATGTTACTTATAGATTCAATTTCACTATTTAGATTTATTACTGGCAGTTCTGGTGCACGAGTAGTAGTTCACAGACTAGATTAGACACGCGTATATTTAGAGCACGATAATTCTAGTAACCTCAGGGGGGTACTGATCTAAGTTTTATATTCTTATAGCAGAAATACGTAGAACGCAAATCAGTGGGCGAACATTAGATATCACTAGGGTTTTACTTCTTTGTAATAATATCTGGATCGGGGTAATTACGAGAGTTAATGTCGCCTGTTAATTAATGAACAGTGATACGCTTAGCACTTCCTGATGGAATGGTTATATATGAATTATACTGGGGCAAAGATATAGCCACTTCATAGCAATATTAATAAGTGAGTCTCTAAATAGTACTGTAACACTGTAGTACTAATAAAGTGAATCTTGGGTAGTATTTGGTTGGTCTGGTCCTGGTTATCTTGCATCCGTGATGTTGGGGGCTAACGACTGGTTCCGTGGCCGTCCAGGGGGTTCATATGTAGGAAGTTCTCAAGACGGATCTCTTGGCGATCGTTGCTGGCTACACGCTTATATACCCACTGGTGTGTGAAGGTTATAAGGTGCACGTAGATTTCTTGTACGTGGACAGATGCTTCTATCTCAAATCTGCCACGGAGTCTGCCGGCTCTGGAACTCAATTCTCAGGAACAACACAAGGGCAGAGCTAGAGGTCAACTTAAGGGGGCCAGCCACTGGTTGGTGTCTATCTTTCAACTGATTTTACTGGGGGCTGGAGCTGGGTTTATAGGCTCGGTTTTGGACCCTGTAGGCCATAGGGATCTCGAGTCTTATGGAATTATTTGAGCTCTCAATAGATACGGGGATTAGGTAAGGTGGTGATTACTGTTGTGGCACATGGCTATAGGGGGCCTTCATAATGTGATATAACTGAGCCTTAGTAAGAGGTACTATTTTGGCTATGCTGGAAGTATTGAGGGGAGGGATACTGGATCTACTTTGCGAGGAGGACTGGGACAGCTGTGATAGGAGCATCTCTCTTACATTGCTCAGTCTTCATTCTATGGTATAGCTGAGGTGCTAATTTGGTTATCAGAGTATGCAAGAAAGGTGAATGGGTTATTGTGGGTTAATAGAGTTTGGTAAAGGGGTTAGTCATGCATGGTTAGTTCATTGATAGGAAGAATTCCTGTGCTACCTGGCAATGACCCGGAAGTCAAAACAGGGGTCAGGTATACCTCCGCAGGGGTGGGGGTCTCCCTCCTCGGGTGGGTAAAAAAGGGTAGGTGCGCGCCCTCTCTCTGTGATGGTCGTCCGGCGGCTGTGGCTAGGGGCTTGCCATATCACAAGTGTTTGTAATAACCCTCTGTTTATGAGACAGATGTGGGTGTTCGTAATACCAAAACCGAAGGTGCCTTGACTAGCTGGTTTAATCGGTTGGGTTGTTAATTGCATGGTTTGCTGGATGTGGTGGAGACTGGGTTGCTAACTCTGCCACATTTATCTGGAAGTATGGCAATAGAAGGCAGAGGACCAAGAAAAAACAGCATTTTCCACTAGTGGTGGCCACCACTACGAATTTAACGTCCTAACTTTTGGCCTCTGTAACGGACCCGCCACTTTCTCCCGTTTGATGGAAGCGGTATTACATGGCCTAACCTGGAAGACCTGCCTAGCCTATCTAGACGATATTATTGTGTACTCACAAACCTGGGAAGAACACCTCCTCAGGTTGAGACAAGTGCTTCAAAGAATCCGAGCCGCCGGGTTGAAATTAAAACCCTCAAAGTGCGAGATTGCACGAAATAAGGTAGATTTCCTCGGCCACGTAATATCTGAACATGGTATTGCACCAGACCCAAAGAAGCTTCAAGCCATACAAAACCAACCCCCACCCACCACCGTTAAAGGAGTACGTTCTTTTCTAGGTTTAGCCACATACTACAGACGTTTCGTCCCACACTTTGCCATAATAGCCAGACCCCTCCACCAACTCACCCACAAAGACACCACATTTACCTGGACACCTGAAAGAGACCTCGCTTTTAACACTTTGAAACAAAAGCTAATCCAAGCCCCTATTGTCGCTTTCCCTGATTACCATAAACCTTTCCGTCTTTATACCGACGTATCTCTCTACGCCATTGGTGCAGTTTTAGCTCAAGTAAGAGACGGAGAGGAACATGTGATAGCGTATGCCAGCTCCACCCTCAACCAAGCACAACAGAATTATGCAGCCACCAAGAGAGAGTGCTTAGGGATCATTTGGGCACTCAGCCAACTCCGGTCATTTGTGTTGGGCGCAAAACTCGATATAATAACCGACCATCAATCTTTGCAATGGTTGCGTAAGTGCGAAACCAACTCAGCCATTTTGGTACGTTGGAGGGAGACACTAGAGGACTACGATTTTACAATACAGTATCGTCCAGGCAAACTTCACACCAATGCAGACGCCCTGTCACGTTTGCCAGTACCAAAAGACCCCCCCACCAACCTAGCCGCCTTACAAAACACTGAGCTTTTATCTACCCCCATCCACCAACATAATTCCCCCCCAGCCCCCTCACTAATTCAATCTTGGGAAACAAGAATCCGACCACCCTGGATACCGTTAAATGTCTTCAGGAAACTGACTCGCTGGGGAGATCAACTTGCCACAGACTCCAGTCACATAGTCTTAGACCCCACCATTGCCCACGACTACATGATTGCCATCCACGAGGGAAACGGCATACACCTTGGACAAAAGAAGATGTTAAAAATCTTCGCAGATCAATACTGGACCCCCAACCCCTCCAAAATTGCACAACGAGTAACAGAATCCTGCAAACTTTGTTTATTGGGGAAGGATAGATCACGCACCCCAGGCCCAGCTGGTACCATTTCTGCCAACAAACCGTTCCAAGTCCTACCCTTCGACGTCATGGGCCCGTTTCCTTCTTACGCTGGCAACCGCTATATCGTTACATTTGTTGACGTATATTCAAAAATTTTAATAGCCTGCCCAGTTAAAGACCACACAGCCACCACAGTCGCCACACTGCTTGCCACAGAAGTGTTCCCTATATTCGGCCTTCCCCTTGCTCTTCTATCCGACAATGCCCCCGAATTTAGTGGACACGTTTGGCACCAGTTCACCCAAAAATGCGGTATTAAGATCAAACACTCATCCCCGTACTGGCCTCAAGGAAATGCTATATGCGGACGCAGCCATCGCACCATCAACAACCAGTTACGTACAAAAATGATTGCTCTTAACACCTCAGACTGGCCATCACAAATAAAGATGATACAATGGGTCATGAACACCTGTCCCCGAGAAGACGGTATTTCCCCTCATGAACGTGTTTACGGCGTACCCCCCTGTTACTGCCGTTCCACCATCATGCTCACCTCCCCTCCAACACCTCCACAATTGACATCTGCAAAACACCCTCCATACCGCCCAAACCTGTCAAGACACCAAAATTGATAACCCCGATGATAAAAACCCTTTCACCATCCACGACATCGTAATGGTAGCCAACCTCCCTGTCACCAACAAATTAGGCCCTCGCTATGTCGGGCCCTACACCATCATACAAGTCCCAAATTCCTATCAAGCCACCACCGATTATCACGGCGTGACTCGCACGTTCCGAACTAGATTCGTCCGAGCGTTTAAACCTCTAAAACCACAAGACATTCACCCACCCCACACGTCCGACCCTGAATTAAACACCCCTACTAACCCTTCCACTCAGGATATGAATATTCCCATACAAACCCCTAAGGGCCTAAACCCTCCAGCACCGAACCGACCAATCATTCCTCAACATACCCCCCAAACTAACCTCCACAAACCCCAAGCCCCCACTATCACACCTT
This sequence comes from Paralithodes platypus, assembly GCA_032716605.1. Taxonomy (NCBI): domain Eukaryota; kingdom Metazoa; phylum Arthropoda; class Malacostraca; order Decapoda; family Lithodidae; genus Paralithodes; species Paralithodes platypus. The sequence continues at coordinate 38,175,695 of CM064504.1, read as the reverse complement.
CCTTCACTTCTGATAGTCAAGTACCTCCCCAACTTATCCAAGCACGAAAACCTCCACCCACAACCCCGACCACAACGGAAACCCTCCCGTCTAGCCCTGACATACCTCCACCAGGCACCACAGTGAGAAAACCACCACCCCCACCCAAAACCAAGTACACACCCAACCGCACCACACAATCTACCTCAGTAACCTCACGCTACAACTTACGCCCATGACTAAAACTTTTAAAACCTCCAGAAAACACACCCTGCTAACCCAGTTCCGTAGGGCTGCCAGACCACTATCCTCCTCCTCCTCTTCTTCTTCGTCGAATTCTCCTCCACAAAGGGAAAGAAGACGAATAATCACAAGTAAACACCATAACCCCTCTAACTATATTCCAAAAATAACAACCCCCACCCTCCCACGAAAAATCATACCTTCCTCTTCAACCTCATCCCCTCTCAACCCCCACCTCATCACCCCGAATGACCTGCTAGATCTACCCCCCCACCAAACTCCCATAAAACCGCCTATTTCCACCACCAGCAAATCACCGACCCCACCAAAGAACACACCCAACACATGTTCCTACCACCAACCCTCCAAATTAAATCTCCACTCCCTACCCACCCGTCTAGCCCCCCCCCCCCCCGCATCCACCCATTTCCCCTCCACTATCCCTGCGACCCCACCCTAACATCAACCAACCTCCTCATCTCATCAAACCCCCAACCAACCAACCCCTAAAAAGTACACTATGCCAACGACCAACCCCTCCTCTCACACCACGTCTAACACACAACTAACTCCTCACCAAAGCCCCTCCAAATTGACGGACCCGACCTCCACACCCTCACTTGAATCCCCCCACAAAGTCGCCCCTGAGAGAACCCCCATACTATAGGTTTGACTCCTGTAAGGAGATTAGGAAAACCTAATATTTAGTAGTGGCCCCGTAATCATTGACGAACATGCCTATTACATAAGGCATCCTCTTCAAACACTAATCCGCCGTAGTTTGAATCTACCGCGCAGAGCATTTAAAAACTGAGGAGCCTTCATCATGAGCGCACGCGACCTCACTCATGGCTTCAGTCATTATGAATTGGGTTCTCACTACGAAAAAACTTCGTAAAAAATAAAAACAAAAAGAAAATAAGAATAACTATCCAATAAGCTTTCCATCATATCGTGGATGTACTTGTGTGGATTTCTGACCAGACGCTGATCCAGGCGTCATTCCTCCTTCACTGACATATCAAGTAAACCAAAATCCTTAATACATCAACGAATGGGAAGGGGACGGTCGGGAGGGCCCCAGTCGTCAATGATTACGGGGCCACTACTAAATATTAGGTTTTCCTAATCTCCTTACAGGAGTCAAACCTATAATTTATTAGTGGCCCCTCCATCATTGACGAACATGCCTGATATCTAAGACTGGAGGGGGACATTCGTAATCATATCATAACTCTAGAAAAGCAGATAATAAAAACAACCACATAGTATTCTTACTTTTGAAAAATGTATTTAATACGGCGTACGCCGGAAATATACAAGAAAAAGGGGGTTCAGGCAGGTGCGTGCTTCAAAGAAGCCTGCCTGACAAAAATAGGTAACCCTGAAGATTCTGAACACAGATCTGTAGTTACAAAAGGCACCCCACTCAACGAGTGGTGACAAATAATAAGTTATAAGTTTATATGTGCACATCATAAACCCCAAAATACATGTGGAGATCAATTGCTAATGAACTCCATTGAACTAATGTTACATTGCTTTCGCAGCTAAAACTACTATAACAACACTGTTGTTTTGTACTAAACTTTGTACTAGCACAATTTCTCTCAGAGAAATTTTCATATCACATTTCCACCTTAAATTGTATCACAGTTCTCATACTCCGGCGGGGTCTAGGGTGTCCTATGTCAACTGACTGCACCCCCCCCCCCCCCCTTCCTTGAAAATAAACATAAGTGACTACAGGGCCACCTAGACCCTCTGCCTTAAAGCTATACATGGTAAGGAAGGTTTGTCTAGAGCAACTGACAAGTATCTAGAGAGAAACGTATGATTAGACGCCCACAACTGTGTGGACGCAATATCTTCAACTGAAAAGTTTTTCAGGAAACGTAAAGAGGCCGCCCACTTGCGTAAATCGTGGGCCCTACCCACAACGCCGGGATTACTCTCTTTAATGACTTCTACCAGAAGAGAGGCTAATCGCCGTTTAAGTAAGCGTTTACCCGTACTCGCTACCCATAAAGCACCTTGGGGGTTATGAGGAGCTATTCTTAAATATTTGGTTAGAGCTTGCACTGGACATAAATTATGATGCACCTTTCCCCTTTTTAACGCCGGCACCGTGAATTCAGAAAACACGTGTGCACTATGCTCATTCTTGGCTACAAACGCCGGGGAGGGTGCAATGGAAATGGAATCATTAAGTCTACCAAACCTAAGACAATTAGGTGTGTTGCTCATCGCCGCCAGCTCAGACACTCTGTTTCCGGTGGCCAAAGCCAAAAGGAAAACTGCTTTCTTTAAGATTAAAGCAAAGTCTGCAGTATTTTGATACAGACGAGAATGAAGTAAAGACAAAGCTTTGTCCAGAGACCAAGTAGGCATGAGCTGACGGGGAGGTGGGCGGAGTTTAAAACACGCTCTCATAAATCCTGTTTCCTCCGCCACCGGTATGGATAGACCTGTAAGGTCGAAAAAGGGCACTCTAATCGCAGTTAAGTGATTCTTCAGAGTAACCACAGATAAACGTTTCTGCTCAAACAGATAGTTCAAGTAATTAAAAACCAATGCCACTGAGGGTACAGTTTGTTCCGTTCTAACAATCCAAGAAGTAAAAGCTTTCCAATGAGATTGATATTGTCGCTTAGTAGACTGAGTATATTGATTGAGCAATTTATTGGTCACATCCCTACCGTATGGTGCTAGCCACTTGGCCTCCTGAATGTCCATAATGCAAAAGTCAGCGAGGTCTCTAGGTTGCCAATCGTGTCTAAGTGGAAGTACCTGACCGGGAGCGATACCGGGTCCGGGCACCACATTAATAACTGCTGGCACCACACCTGCGCCGGCCACAGGGGCGCGATTAGCGAGACTAAGCCTCGATAAACTCGTAGTTTGTTCACTACGTGGCACATTAGTGACGCATCTGGCGGTGGAAACAGATAGATGGAGCTCCATCTGTTCCAGTCTGTCACTAGGGCGTCTGGCCCCCCTGCCGGCGTTATCGTCCGGCGGGTGAGGTATAGAGGGAGCTTGTGAGTCTCCTCGGACGCAAAAAGATCCACTTGTGGATGGGAGAGCTCCGCAATCATTAGGTCGAAAATGGGTTGCTTGAGCTCCCATTCTACTGTCGTGCTCTGTCTCCGGGACAGAGCGTCTGCCCAGACGTTCGCTACGCCTGGGAGATAAGATGCGTGAAGATAAATATCTAGACTGGTGGCTAGGACAAAAATCTCTTCCGACACGAGTAGCAACTTCCTTGACCTCGTTGACCCTTGTTTCTGAATACAGTGAACTGCATTCAGATTGTCCATTCTGAAGGCCACTGACTTGCCCCGTAACGCCGAGCCGTGAGCCTGAAGGAAATACAATGGGACTAGTAACTCTTTGACATTTATGTGAGCGATTTCTAAGTGGGACCAAAGTCCCTGACCCTGGTGCCCCTGATTTGACTGAAATCCCCACCCTATGGTGCCTGACGCATCCGTGTCTACCCATACCGTTGGAGGAGGAGAGGTCCATGACATGATTGAGTGCAATGTTTCCCTCTTCGCCCAGACCGCTAGTAAGGTGTGGATTAATTTTGGTATGGGCCATAATTTTCCCGCCGGTAAGAGTGGGAAATATTTGTTGCCCTCCAATATTAATCGTTTTACTTTCAACCGGCCCAACTTGACAGTTAGCTGAATCCAGTTGAGAGAGCCGACCAGAGACTCCCAGACTCTTCGTGTCGTAGTCAGACTGTGAAGAAACCTGAACAGTTTCCTGCGAAACCTGTTGCGATTGTCCACACTCTGACTCAGAGTGAGAGCGGCGGTGTCCCAGACCAGCCCTATCCACTGAATTACTCTTGAGGGAACAAGGTTTGACTTTACCAGATTTACCTTGAAGCCTAGAGTTTTGACATGATTTAAAATGATATTGACATGTTTTATGCATAATTGTTGTGTCTCTGCCACCACCAGCCAGTCGTCTAGATACCACAACACTCTGATTCCCTGTTTTAACAATGGCATCAGGGCTTGCCTGACTAATTTTGTGAATAATCGAGGTGCTAGGTTCAAACCGAACGGCATCCTTTGAAAAACAAAATTTTGGTGCCTGATCCTCAAGGCCAGAAACCTTTGAAATCTTTTGTTGACCGACACGTGCCAATAGGCGTCTGTCAGGTCTAGGGAACACATCCAGCCACCCGGCGGAAGTGTTAGCCTGATTTGATGAACTGTTAACATTCTGAAAGACTCGTTGTAAATGTGAAGATTCAGATACGACAGGTCTACGACCGGCCTCATCTGAACACTGTCCCGTTTGGGAACCAAAAACAGTTTTGACGTGAATACAGGGTAATCTGGGGGTACCGGGATGATGACATTCTTGGCAATCATCTCCTGGACCAGCAGCTCCACCTCTAATGAAACACAATTTGCCGTTGTCGGCTGACGTAAGCGAGGTCGCCGGAGCCACTGCCAAGTGATGCCTTTGCGTGCCACCATCCGTGCCCATGTTTTTAACGGCCATGCTTGGTGACACGTTCGGAACGACCCAGTTAGCAGACAAGGGTTCGCCGGCTGTACTTCCCTCGGTTCCTCCGGCTCTAAAGTAGGCACTGGGAGTGAGAAAGACTTTAGTTTTTTGATGGTGGTTTTGGTGGTGTTGGCCGCTTCGCCGGCTGGCTGGTGTGGGCCGAAGACTGGCCCTGACCCGGCTTATACTGGCCGCGTCCCCTCTGTCCTGAAAACCCTCTCTGTCTATGCCTGAACTGACCCAGGGGGGATTGGGAGGACTTAGGCGGAAGAAACGGCTTAGAACCCCCTGGCTGAGCTTTAGTAGGAGGCTTAGGTTTGGGGAAGTTAAATGCGGGTTTCTTAGCCTGTGCGGGACTGTGCTTCACGGCCTGTGCCATGTTAAACACTGTTCGCCATACATCAGGGGACATTAAAGAAGGTGTAAGTACTGGGGACATAACCACCTGGTTAGCAATGCGATCAGGCAGCTTGCGAACTAATGACATTCTAAGATCCTGTCGTGCTCGCACCGCCTCAAGTAAGGCTGTGCGTATGTCACCTAAGGATTGAATTGACGACTGAAGAATCAGACGCCGGGATAATTCAACTGATCTTCGAGCATCCGCGTCTGCGATTGCCTGAGTAGACCTGAGTAAAGACTTAGCCACCTGTTGAGAAACTATGTACTGTGAAAACAGGCGGAAAGCTTTTCCCCTAAGCCTAAATTCTCTGTCTAGGTGAGAGGGGGTAGGGGTAATGAATGGTTCCTTTAGTTCACAAAGATTAATCTTAGGGGCAGCTAAAAAGGAAAATAAAGCTGACGGAACTCCGCCGGCAGAACCTACCGGCATTGAGAACCATGAATGTGTATCCTGAGGGATCTGGTGGGAAGATTTAGAAGTGAAAGTGGTTGCAAAGTTCTGAGCCTCTACCTCCCAATCCACCCAAGGTCCTGGTCCTAACTGTCCCACCTTCAACACTGGATTAGCTGTCTCGTCTGTGACGGTCTGTAAATCTAGTTCAGGAGTAATAGCCAACAGAGCCTTAATATCATTAAACCCATCCAGCTTAGACCAGTCTGAAAAAGTTTTGAAGCTGAGGCAGGGGGTAAAGCAGGCTTAGATGCATAAACAAAATAATCCTGATAATAATAACTAGGTATAGCCTTGATATTTACATCCAAAACCTTACCCAAGGCATCCAATGCCCTTAATTTCTTAGACTTATTTCCCTGGATAAACCACTCACTTGGTACCGGGAGTTCCCCTGACAAGGTAGGCTGGGCAAGCTCTGGCTTAGAGGGGTTCAAAGGGACCCATGACTCGTCTGGCCCATAAAGCAGGGGCATAGCTACCTTTCTAAGAGGCGCTTTGTCTAGAGGGGGTGGATTAACATCCGTAATGACCCTGACATTTGACGTAGTGAAAGCCGCCGTAGCTGGCTTAGAGCTCCCTGCCGGTGACAAAGTAGGAGGGTTAGGAATCTTAGATAAATCGATTGACGTTATCAGAGGCCGTACCGCAGAACCTGTCAAGGGAGCCCCCAAGTCCATTGTGGGGTTTTCTCGTTGTTGATTAAAGAATTTTGATAGAGCATGAGTAAGTAACCCATCAATTTCTTGTGCTGTAACAAACTGGTTAGGTGCAGAACTTTCAGGTGAATTAGTATTATCATGGGCGGCGTCCAGGCCTGAGCCTGACCCTTGTCCTTCCCTATCTGAAATTAATGACACTTCATCTTGTCCCTCCCGATCCTCCTGAGAAGACCCCGCCGAGGCAGGGGCACCTTGTTTCCAAGATAAATCAGGGATAGAGGATGGGGCCGCCGCGTCCCTGTGGACTCGGCTACTGTGTGACTCGTATGAGTCGGACGTGGATGGACAGACCCTGGCTGAGCAAAACGCCAAACACCTAGGCTCTGGCCTACACTCTCTTGAGAGTCTGAAACATTCTCAATTATTGAATATCCTGAACTCTCCATTTCTAGGGTTAAAATATCAATAGGTAAATCTTGTTTAGGGACAGGCGCTTCACTATACTCTGAGGCTGTAACAGAAACATTGTCAGGTGTAGAGGTACGATGAGATGCACTAGACTTAGAAGAATGTCGAGAGGACTTCTTATGGGAATCCTTTTTGGAGGATTTATGGCTACGGTGTGACCGCGAACTGGACCTAGGTTTGGACGGATCACCACCATGGTCCCTGGGGGAAGCTTTAGTCTTGCACTTCTTACTAGCCGGGGAAGAGGCCCGACTTGAAGACCGTTGTCTGAGGGGAGACCTTGACCTCGATCTCGCCTGCGACGAGGAGGTGGCTGCCGGGGGAGTAGGCTCTCTCGGGCGTTTAAACGTCTCCACAGACGATACAGAATCCTGGCTAGTCTCTGTCGGCTTAAAACCCCTTACTCTAGAGGTACGTTTAGGGGGAGGGTGCTCTGACAGCAACTTATCCCAAAGTGGGACGTTGTCACATTGAAGTGACTTATGTGCGACAATGGTAGTGTAGGCCGACATTTGTTGTCTGACCTCTCTCAATGCTACCGCCGCGGTCTTGTCATTGTCACACAGGACTTTATTAGTTAATTGGGAGCAAAAAGAACAATTACTTGTAACCCAGAGACCCCTTGAACGGTCTAGACATCTAACACACCTTATGCAAAGGGTATGTGCAAAAATGGGGATACCCGCGCAAGTAGGGGTAATGCACAGGGCAAAAACTGGGGTGACATTAGCCATGACAGAGACTGGTGAGAGGAACTACCGCCGGGTCTGTATTGGTCCGCCGGAGCTCAGCTCTGGAAAAATAAAGAAAATTTCCAGGAATTAATGCTCATAAGGTTAACCCAAGTGTTCGCATACAAGTGTTAATATCCCGCCGGGTAACGGGATGCAAAGACACAGCTAACACATCCCGCCACGCGGCTGGGTATAAAGAGGCTAAACCAGTCTTCTTAGCTAAGAACATGAAGAATACCCTCTGATATAATGGTCCAGAATGGCACTTATAGTCTGTAGGAGGTGGTGACTGTCTCAAGATTCAATTTTGTAACAAAGCCCCCCCTCATAAAGACGCCGGCCCTTGAAATATTTTAGTAGAATAGCCCAGGGCAGGAAAATACGAGATCTGATTTTTTAACGAATTGTCCCAAACGATCGTCGTAAAAATAGAAGGCGGCGATACTGAAAGTATCACCCAATTAAGGTTAATCGAAATTGAATTTGTTTATAAATTCCTTAGTTCCTAAACTTAGGGACACCCGCCGGGTGTGGAAATCGATTTGGTTAAACCTCACTGATCCTTCAAATGCCGTAAGAGTAAAGGCGGCGATACGCAGAGTATCACTCACATGGATTGGTTAACTATAAGAGACCTAAGTCGTTTTATCCCACCCTGCTAAGGTGTACCCGCCGGGTGAGAAGTCTAAAAGTTAACCCCACAAGTTCCTGACCCCACTACTTTGTAAAAGATCGCCGGGGAGGAACGCCTAAACAACAGCTAGGTTTTCCCCGTGGTTTGTTAAACCAGGTAGAAAAACCTATAAAAAAAACAAGTGTTCTCACGAACATCGTTTCTTTATATATAACTAAATATATATGTAAGGATGGGTACAGCCTCCCGCCGGGAATAAAGGAGGCCTGAAACCAGGCACCCACAGATACGCAGTCCTGGAGAGCCACAGACACCTCCCCCGCCGGGGAACCAGCCAGTGTTAACAACCACGTGTGGCCTAACACTGCTCATCGGTCAGGTTTTTTCACGGTGAAACCGAGAAAAACCCGCCGGAAGGCAAACCCCACCCTGAACAGACACCATCTGAACAATACGACCCGAGGAGAGACACGCACGACTAACCAAGGTCACAACATAATCCGTGGAATTAGCCAATACACAACTAAACCAGGAAACAAATATAGTCCGAGGAATTAGCCAATACACAACTAAAACCCGGATACACATGACACAGTAGGGCATATTTATAAAATAAATAATAACACTAGACATGTGGCAAAGCTACGAGCGGCTGGCTAGGCCTAGGTAGACGGCAAGAAATAGTTGAAATATAAACACACACTGGAATATCACAACAGGAACCACCGCCAACACACCACCGAAGCGAAAAACTTCCCAACCCCGGGAAGCCTGACACGGACCCAGAAAAAACTTCACTAAGTGAAGAAAAATACGCTGGGAACGTCAGCAAACATACAGCTTACCTCATCAGAAGGATAAAAGGCAGCAATAATTAACGCGTAATGAAAGCCGCCTGCATCACCAACTAAACCAAACTGTGAAAAGTTCACGTGTCCACAACAGGACCACGAGGGTACATCCGAAATAGATGCCCCATACATACGACCCAAATACATTGCACTGCGGGCAACCAGCCCAGGACACTCCTGCTACGCCTATCCTAACCTTACTCGATACATCCCAGAGTAAACAAATGAGAAAAAACTCACTAGGGACGCCACGAATGCGGAACCAGCGGAGCCTGAAAGGAACGTCCGGGCAGGCTGAGCGCAGAGCAAAGAAGGAGGAATGACGCCTGATCAGCGTCTGGTCAGAAATCCACACAAGTACATCCACGATATGATGGAAAGCTTATTGGATAGTTATTCTTATTTTCTTTTTGTTTTTATTTTTTACGAAGTTTTTTCGTAGTGAGAACCCAATTCATAATGACTGAAGCCATGAGTGAGGTCGCGTGCGCTCATGATGAAGGCTCCTCAGTTTTTAAATGCTCTGCGCGGTAGATTCAAACTACGGCGGATTAGTGTTTGAAGAGGATGCCTTATGTAATAGGCATGTTCGTCAATGATGGAGGGGCCACTAATAAATATACCCCCACCAAATCCTCTCCCATTCCGCCTACCACCCTCACTCGACAAAAACCTCCACACGCATCAACCTCTCAAATAACCCCTTACCTCACCCCCACTAAATGCCCTCCACCTGTAAAGCGTTCTTCCCCTCAATATAAAACATCGTCGAGCGACTCAAGTCCCACTACAAACATCTACCTTCCCACCAGGACCTCCAAAGGTAGAATAATCAACAGACCCATCAGATTTGAAGACAGTTATACAAAAACAACACCCCGTTCTTACACTAAAGACCCAAGCCACACAACACACACACCCCCTCTTTCTCACACACCTCCCTCACGCACCTTACCTACACCGATATTGCACATTGCCTCCATATATTTTCCCAGCCTGCAACACCACCCAAGAAAACCCCCAAAACCCCAGACTCATATCCCCCCTTCACCCCCAGCTCCGTTTTCATGCGTTAATCCCTCCCCTTCAGTTAGTAACCCATTCACCACACTGAAGAGGCCTCCTGTCAGTCCCACACACCTCACTCGGTACATGACCTCCACCATGAACAAATCCACACCCTTCGTCGCCCCCGTCCCTACCCCCACGGGGGAACACTACACACCATTCATACGAAAGGTTAAAGTAAAAACGTCCACAGGACGCTTAGCCCGTCTACAGCGCCCACATCAAGCCCGGGCAACCGCCCTCCACAACACCGAGGACACATTCCTACAGGTCTACATAGACCTGCAAAAGAAACCTGACCCTCGCTCTCTTGCTTGGTGGGACCTTCTCAATACACTCAAAATGACCCACCATGACTATGCTTCTTTTTACTTCACCCTTGAGGCTCGGGGACGAGCCTACAATGAAGGAGAGGGAAGTAAAATGCCCCAGAACGAGAAGCCCACCACGGAAGCCACGAGCGAACACCACACAGAAACACCCGAAAGAAAGGCCCACAGAACGAAAGGACCAGGTGACCGAGCCAACCAGTTAAGACAGGCCGAAGCCCGCAGGGCTAAGCAGCTCCAAACCACACCTGCCTACCCCTTCTAAACACTGACCTTTCCCCCACCTCGCATATACACTACCCCTCGTGTCCTACACCTCTACCTACATGATGATGAACATAAATACACCTTAAGTTAATACACCCATGCCCTGTCCCTAAGTTAGGATATCAATATCAACATACCCTAAAATACCTTGTCTTGCCAGACTAAGTTTCTGAAGACCAATCGCCCCATAAATCTATGTATGTTCTTCCATCCGAGAAGTAATATGTTAACCCCTGTCTTGCCAGACTAAGTTTCTGAAGACCAACCGCCCCCATAAATCTATGTATGTTCTTCCCAGGTTAAAACACCCATGCCCTGTCCCTAGGTTGAGCCAATGCCAACCAGTTCAGACAGGCCTAAATCTATGTATTTTTTTCCCATCCAAGAAGTAATATGTTAACCCCCTGTCTTGCCAGACTCAGTTTCTGAAGACCAACCGCCCCCATAAATCTATATATGTTCTTCCATTCGAGAAGTAGTATGTTAAAACCCCATGTCCTAATTGATAAGAAACTATGATACCCACGGGTACACCAGTGTATATAGAACCATTGTTCCTGTAAGACCTAGACAGAAATGACTGAAGATGTTGGCCACCATGCAGTAACTTTAATTCTTACCCCAACCAGAGATTTTATATACAACCCTCTTTTACCATTGTCTCGACGCATTTTCACCACGAAACAATACCGAAGCTACCCCTACGAACTGCCGTTTTCTTTGGTGTATATGTCATAGAAAACGCAGTTCCCAGGAACAACTAGATCAGCAAGAAATAGTGTCAGATTAACAGTGTCCATAACCATCGTATTGACGAGTAATAATACACCATGTTTTTCCCTACTTTTATCCACAGTCAAGCACACACCTACAGTTAACCTCCTCTTCCTCACAGCCCCACAGTCCACATGATTCTATCCTTTCCAGACTCATATACCACCCCATATTGCTCATCTCCCGGTAGCGTTTGGCTAACATACTTTCCCTGTCATTAACCCCCAAGCTCCGATACCAACTGTAGTCTAATGCCACCCCTACGCCCAGAGACCTTAGGGTCAAACTTCCACGTAGCCCCCCTTAACCCTCTCCCTCTCGTTAACCCCCCACGCTCCTCGACTCCTTTCCGACCTAGCCTCTCCACCATACCTCCTGAATATCCTTGATTTTTCCGTTGCAAACATTCTCAAACCTTAAATATAATTATATACTCGTATCCAGCCTACCTTCCCTTAGTAGGACGGAACAACATTAGAATTTTACTAACCCTTTGCATGCCATCTATTCCCTCACAACCCATTCACAACCCTGTACCAAATGATCGTCAGTGCGAGGCTAGCCGCCTCGCCAGTGACTAACTTCTATTGCCATACTTCCAGATAAATGTGGCAGAGTTAGCAACCCAGTCTCCACCACATCCAGCAAACCATGCAATTAACAACCCAACCGATTAAACCAGCTAGTCAAGGCACCTTCGGTTTTGGTATTACGAACACCCACATCTGTCTCATAAACAGAGGGTTATTACAAACACTTGTGATATGGCAAGCCCCTAGCCACAGCCGCCGGACGACCATCACAGAGAGAGGGCGCGCACCTACCCTTTTTACCCACCCGAGGAGGGAGACCCCCACCCCTGCGGAGGTATACCTGACCCCTGTTTTGACTTCCGGGTCATTGCCAGGTAGCACAGGAATTCTTCCTATCAATGAACTAACCATGCATGACTAACCCCTTTACCAAACTCTATTAACCCACAATAACCCATTCACCTTTCTTGCATACTCTGATAACCAAATTAGCACCTCAGCTATACCATAGAATGAAGACTGAGCAATGTAAGAGAGACACTCCTATCACAGCTGTCCCAGTCCTCGCAAAGTAGATCCAGTATCCCTCCCCTCAATACTTCCAGCATAGCCAAAATAGTACCTCTTACTAAGGCTCAGTTATATCACATTATGAAGGCCCCCTATAGCCATGTGCCACAACAGTAATCACCACCTTACCTAGTCCCCGTATCTATTGAGAGCTCAAATAATTCCATAAGACTCGAGATCCCTATGGCCTACAGGGTCCAAAACCGAGCCTATAAACCCAGCTCCAGCCCCCAGTAAAATCAGTTGAAAGATAGACACCAACCAGTGGCTGGCCCCCTTAAGTTGACCTCTAGCTCTGCCCTTGTGTTGTTCCTGAGAATTGAGTTCCAGAGCCGGCAGACTCCGTGGAAGATTTGAGATAGAAGCATCTGTCCACGTACAAGAAATCTACGTGCACCTTATAACCTTCACACACCAGTGGGTATATAAGCGTGTAGCCAGCAACGATCGCCAAGAGATCCGTCTTGAGAACTTCCTACATATGAACCCCCTGGACGGCCACGGAACCAGTCGTTAGCCCCCAACATCACGGATGCAAGATAACCAGGACCGGACCAACCAAATACTACCCAAGATTCACTTTATTAGTACTACAGTGTTACAGTACTATTTAGAGACTCACTTATTAATATTTCTATGAAGTGGCTATATCTTTGCCCCAGTATAATTTATATATAACCATTCCATCAGGAAGTGCTAAGCGTATCACTGTTCATTAATTAACAGGCGACATTAACTCTCGTAATTACCCCGATCCAGATATTATTACAAAGAAGTAAAACCCTAGTGATATCTAATGTTCGCCCACTGATTTGCGTTCTACGTATTTCTGCTATAAGAATATAAAACTTAGATCAGTACCCCCCTGAGGTTACTAGAATTCTCGTGCTCTAAATATACGTGTGTCTAATCTAGTCTGTGAACTACTACTCGTGCACCAGAACTGCCAGTAATAAATCTAAATAGTGAAATTGAATCTATAAGTAACATTGATGGCTTCCAGTATATAAACTTGCGAACAAAGCCAGTGATCAGAAAAGTATACCTGAACGTTGGAAGTGGGAGACTAGGCTCCATCCAGATCCACTAATGCTAGTTGTTCAATTCTATCATTTGTCTTGTACGAGTATTCATACCTTCTTATGCTTCCTATTAATCATCCTCAATAAACGTGATCGTGTGTCTTGTTACCGTGTGTTTATTTTGTGTTCTCTATTCCTCATACCTTGTTTTGTGCATGCAGCCTTATATACCCAGTCAGTTAGAACTCACATTACCCAAGTTAATCCTGTAGAAAAACAGGGCATAACAAATACATATCAAAATTAGCCTTATACATACAGTACATGGTCAGTAAATTGGTAGATAAATTTTAATATTAACAAATGCAAGCTATTAAGGATAGGGAAGATTAATGCAAATGCAAAATATAAACTAGCTAATATGAAATTATAAAGCTCAAAATGTGAGAAAAAGCTATGTGTGTTTGTTGGCAATGATTTAAAACATAGAAAACTGTGTAATGTATTAGCTTTCGTAACAATGCAAACATGATTTTCTGGTTCATTTCAGGGAGTGTGATTAACAGAATTGTTGATGATATCTTAAAACTTGACTTGTTATTAGTGATAAACCATATGGATTATGCAGTTCAAGTTTGGTGATTTTATTACAAAATGGACATTGATTCTTTGGAGCGAGCACATAGCAGAATTACACACATTTTCCATAATATTAGAAATCTGACATATGACAATGGTTAATGTGTCAATAATCTGTGTGTGATAACCCGGGTTCGAATCCTGGCGGATCACATATATGATTTCATTAATTTCATTGGAGGAGTTTGGTGGTGTGGTGAAATTGATATAAATGATTAATATGAAAACAGTTTGAAGAACTTAGAACATAAGAACATAAGAAAGCGGGAGTCTGCAGAAAGGGATCTGCCGTGTGTGGGCCAGTCGGCTCTCTGCAGATTCAAGTGTTCGTATGTTCTTATAAATACACCTCATAATTAGTCTTATAAAAACACCATATAATAAGTCCCAACAATTATTTCACACTTATTTCATTAACTTAGACATTTTAGATTTAGTTTTTCTTGGATCATTGGCATTCATGTTTCTGTTCAAAATTCTTATTCTAAAGAACATTCGACATTTTACAAACAAACTAATCACTTCCCATGGCAAAATGTGTGCCGCAGATTCTTGCACATTGTGGAGTAACTCTGTTTTTTTTACCACATAATGTAGTCCATTTGGCCCTCAGTTGTTCATCTTTGGGAAATAGATGGAATGATACATTTCCTTGTTTAATGAATACAGACTTGCACCCAACAACTTCACAGTATAACGGCATTTTGTTCACTTACAATAGCAGAGCTACACTGTCACACGGCATTATGGTCACTGTTGTATTATAAAATATCGAAGTTATACTTTCACGGCACGAAGATATAGAAAACGGAGGATGCTGCTCCAACGGCTGTGATTTTGAGAATGAGCGGGAAGAAACTGGTGACCCCTTCACCCTTCAACGCTCTGACGTCATGCGCGCAGATAGGGAGTTTGAGCGACCCCGTGGGTTGACCTGATGTATCTATGGACCTTGTAAAGAGAGACCATTTTACTCCCAATCACAACAGCAAAGTAAGTAGACCTACTTTATTATTATCGCCATTGTTAGTGTTGTCGTTCGATTACAGTGCAAGTATTTTATAGCTTAATGTAATACCATATAAACGAGAAATTAAGGAAACTGTAGCGAGCCCTAGCTCAAATATGGCGGGTCGGAGAAGTCAAGGTTAGATCTCGGTCAAGCTAATTTTACACGCCAAGAACACTATAATTCATAATATTACTGTCTATCACTCTAGAACTATCCAAAAGTTGCTTTAAAGCTATTTTGTTCCTATTTTTTATGTTACATATTGTGATATACGTAATTAACTCAAACTGAATTAGATAATTGGCAATAATTAACAATATATGAAATAAAATAGTTACCCCTTACTTGATGCGTTTTCCCTTATACTCTATCAAATAGTTCATTGGATACCTCATTTCTCCATATACAGTAGATTGTATCTGCGTATATATATATATATATATATATATATATATATATATATATTTACACCAACCTACTTCACATCTAAACTCAATTAATGAAATCAACAAATACATGTGACACATCGAAATTCCGTGCACTTATGCTTTACGCTATCAAGACAGTTATATATACAGTATATATATATATATATATATATATATATATATAAAGAGAGAGAGAGAGAGAGAGAGAGAGAGAGTATACCGTACTAGTCGAAACATTTTGCAGTATTCCATTTATTTTGTAAGTTTCTTTCACTTGAGATGGGTTTTTAATATGCTGCAGCAGTAGGCTACTATATATTTAATTCATGTTATACTTCAAACTCTTCTACATTCCAACTTTACTCCAGCCATCAATCAATCAATTGGCTAATAAAGACAATATTTCTGATTCCATTCACGAGCACTTATATTTACTGTAGTTATATATTCGTTAAGGCCACACATACTGTATGTAAGCATATATTAACAGAACTTTTAACATGTAAGTCTATATAAGCATATAAGTTAACATATGGAGACATACTAAATATAATACGAATTTTCATAATTACTAAGTGCATAGACATTGGTAACATGACGATAACGGTTTGCAGTAACTTCGGCCCTCGTGCAACAGGGCCGAAGTTACTTCTACAAATTAATCCCAACACAATGGCACCATTTTTAACCATTTGTTTTGGCTACGATTGTATTCAGTTTAAAAAGGACCATGTTACTTACTATTTTGATAGATGTCTTGATTTAAACATTATTGGAAATACAAAAAAATACATACCTTCACTAAATTTCACAATACCAACAGTACCTCGCCTGAGTGAGAAGAAAATTAATAAATATTTTCAATTATCTATAGGCCTACAGTAGTCATACTAGGTTTGTTTCTTATCTTGGGTATTTATATATATTTATATTATGCTATAAATTCAAATAATCCTACTAATGTAATTAATAGTTACTATTACAAGACCAACTGTTTATTTAAAATATGATAGTTCATGCTCACAAACAATCGGTCAGTATAAGTAACACATTCCACTCACCTGTTTACAGGTGTGTGAACTACACTTCTGTCCAGAGGATATAGAGAAAGAGAAGTCATACTTTGATGAGAAAACTGGGATCAAACTTACAGCCAAATTAAAAATGTCAAGGCTTCGTAAGGGAGCAGTCCCATCAAAGTTACCCAACTGTCCCTCCTATCTATCAAGAGCACCTTCGTCGAGAGAATCACCAGCAGGAAGGAGATGTAGAAAGGAAGAGGTTGCAATCCAGACTGCTATTGCACAGTGTTGTTGAGGATTTACAACACAAACAAAACAAGAAATTTGCAACACTGAATGAACTGAGAGAGAAACTGGATTCTCTGTATACATTCTGGAAAGTAATTGAGCAAGAGGATTCAGTTTTGATTTGTCACATTATTCACAAACCACTCCCTAAAATTAACTTGTCTCTAGCTATTGATAATATCTGTGCAGTGAAAGTATTTGTCGATGATGTTGAGATGCACAAGCTAGGGAACTACCCCATTCCTTCTTGTATCAAGGATATGGATTCTCTCGAGGAGTTGTTCGGCAACCTTAAAAAGTGCGATACCGAGGAACGTACTTCTAGTCCTGGCAAGTTTATTTTTCTCTTGCAGCTTGCTATTTCTGTCTTGACACTTTTGCAAGAGGAGTCATCTAAGCACAAAAATACTCTGAGAGTAATATAAGAACATAAGAAAATGGGAGTCTGCAGAAAGCCGATTGGCCTAAGCAAGGCAGATCCCTGTCCCACACAACCCCAAATCAATTACAAAGCCCAATTATAGGCTCAACACTCTAATACCCTGAGGATCATCTTACCAAAACGGTTAGAGATTAACGCAGGATTATGGGGGTCTGCAGAGCGCTGATTGGCCCAACCCGGCTGATCCCCCTTCACACCCAACCCTTCTCGTCCATATGCTTATCCAATTTTATCTTAAAGCTCCCTACAGTTTTAGATCCCACTATAGCACTTGGTAGTCCATTCCACCCATCTACAACTCTGTTACCAAACCAATATTTGCCTATATCTTTTCTGAAACGAAATTTATCTAATTTGAAACCATTGGTACGAGTTCTTTCGCTATCACTGAGCTTTAGTACATTTGTCATGTCCCCTTTGTTAATCCCACTAACCCACTTGAACACCTCTATCATATCCCCTCTAACTCTGCGTCTCTAACGAATGTAAACCTAATTTCTTCAACTTTTCTTCATACGGAAGATTTCTAATATTATGGATCATTTTTGTCATTCTACGCTGTACTCTCTCCAATGAATCTATGTCCATTCTGTAATAAGGACACCAAAATTGGACAGCATAATCCATATGGGGTCTCACTAATGACAAGTAAAGTTTTAAGATAACATCAGCAGTTCTGTTACTCACACTCCTAGAGATGAACCCGAGAATCCTGTTTGCCTTATTACGAACGCCTATACACTGTTTTCTAGGCTTCAAATCATTGCTAACAAACACACCTAGATCTTTCTCGCAGTCTGAATTTTCTAATTCTAAATTAGCTAGTTTATATTTAACATTTGTTTGCATCTTCCCTATCTTTAATACCTTGCATTTGTCAATGTTAAACTTCATCTGCCAATTTACTGACCATTCATGTAAGGTATCTAGATCCCTTTGGAGGCACTCTATATCGCTATCTGAATCAATTGATCTCCCCATTTTAGTATCGTCTGCGAATTTACTTATCCTACTAGTTATACCTAAATCTAGGTCATTTATGTATATAAGAAACAACAGGGGACCTAATACCGATCCCTGGGGGACACCACTTTTGACTGCTCCCCACTCTGACTTGGTACCATTTATGCTGACTCTCTGTTTCCTACCAATTAGCCATGACCTAATCCATCCCAACAACGCCCCACCTATTCCATGTGCCTCAACCTTTCTCATCAATCTCTCATGAGGGACTCTGTCGAAAGCTTTACTGAAATCTAAATATATAATATCGTATGCCTTGTCATTATCTACTGCTTCATATACCTCTGAGAAAAAACTAAGCAAATTAGTAAGGCAATATATGCGATTATATGCGAACAGATCCACTTAATGACCCTAAACAAGATTGAATATTCACCAGAGTTCATGGTATTTTCATCCCTCATGTACAAATGCTCCCCCCAAGGATATAGACTATTAAGGAATATTGGATATTTAATCTTGCCTTGCTACTCAACAATTAGAAGACTAACATTATCCCAAAATATGAGCCCAGCAGCTGAACAGCATAATAGTAACTTTCTCTCCTACATTAAGAACAAGTTTAAATTTGTATCATCAAATGATCTAACAGTAACATTAATGATTGACGAAATTCACATTAAGCCTTATTTTGACTATAAAGCTGGTCATGTTGTTGGGTCAGCATTCAACAGTAGTGAAGCAGCCAAAAGTGCGTTTGTGTTTATGGTAAACAGCCTAGGTTCAAAATTTAAAGACGTCGTTCATATTTTGCCAGCCAAAACAATGAAGGCAGAAACTCTGTTTACATTCATAAAGCAAATTATAACTGGTTTGGAACACATAGGATTCAGAGTCATATGTGTAGTAACAGATAACAATGCCATCAATAGGAAGGCTATGTCATATTTTGCTTTGCCTCCAAAATTTTCAATAGTATATCCTCACCCTACTCTGAATTCTAGGCCTCTCTTTTTTATGTTCGATTCAGTACATCTATTGAAATGTATTAGGAATAACTGGCTAAATCAAAAAGACATTAATAAGTGCATGAAATTTCCACAGTTTTCATTTAATGACTTTCGTTGTACAGCAACACAAATCTGCACTGCACCCTTCACTACTTTAAGGAAACTTCACTCTTTGGAAGCAGACTCGCTCTTAAAACATGCTTATAAACTTACATTAAAGTCATTATGTCCCTCTAATCTAGAAAAACAAAATGTAAATTTAGTTCAACAAATATTTAATGAGTACGTCATTCAAGCACTCCTATCTATAGGGGAAAAAAATGGTTTGCCTTTCTTTAATTATGTCGCAGATTATATAAAGATAATCTATGTTTGGTGGACAGTCATGAACGTAAATTCTCCATTTAAGGGTTGTCGGCTCAATAACAAATATGCTAGTCCATTAACTAATATCAATGATGAGAGTTATTTATTCCTGGATTTCGTTTGTAACTGGTTAGAGGTTTGGGATGGCATAGCAGAAGTCGGTGGTAAATTAACTAAGGAAACATTTACCGCACTGAAACATACAACCCATGCAATGATTGAGGTAACCAATTATTGCATAAATGAACTTAAAATGAAATATATATTAACAGGAAAATTTCAGACCGATCAACTTGAGGCCAGGTTCAGTAAATATCGACAGCTTGCAGGTTGCAATTACAATATATCTGTCCGGCAAGTATTTGAGTGTGAAAAAAAATTGAGGATGATATCTGTACTGGATACCCTTTAAAAATCATAGCATAGATTTGTCTAAATTTGAGGAAACAAAGTGGGAGAAAGTGGAAAACAATGATTTGGTAAATATCCCAAGCTTTGACATAGATGTAACACAGGATGATATTGAAAAGAGCATGGACCTTCTTCCAGTTATAACTTACTTGGTTGGCTACTGTTGCTATGCGGTGTCCAAAAAACTGAAATGTAATTTTTGTAAAGACCTCCTTACTAGTCATGAAAATGTAGATAATTTGCCAGATAATAACAGCTACATACAGGGCATTAGCAGAGGTTCTTTACTATATCCTGATGATTCTGTAGTTAACATTATGTATAATTATATTGTCATCAACAAACTAACTCAAATTCCAGAGTTTTCAAATTCATTGAACCAGAGAAATCTATCCACTGAGATCACAATGAATGTTCTGGTAGATAATGATGCTTTCCTCCCAAATAAACAACTTCGATAATGATCATAACGTAGACAAAATTCAAAAATGTTAGTGTGGGCTTCTACAAATGCCTTGCTCAATAATGTTTGTGCAAAAGAAAACGATCACATATATCAAAGCAAGCAGTCAGGAAAAAAAAGGAAGCTCCAAACCTTAACATAAGAATATGTTGGAGTGATGAGGACGAAATGTAAATGTATGTAAATTAAGTGTATATGTAAATATAAGTTAGTAAATACCATTCACTTAGTATTTTGTTTATCTATTATTCTATACCTTTCTAAAAATCGGATAAAGTATTGATACAATACATATATATATATATATATATAAATTAATTACTTAATACAACGACAATGTAACATAGTCAGTTTAATGATATATCGAGGAGTAAGCATATATATGAAGAGTGTAACAATGTAACATAGTTAGTTTAATGATATATCGAGGAGTAAGCATATATATGAAGAGTGTAACAATGTAACATAGTCAGTTTAATGATATATCGAGGAGTAAGCATGAATATGAAGAGAGTAACAATGTTACATAGTCAGTTTAATGATATATCTGTATTAAATCAGGTATTAGACTAAATACTGATAACGAAAGTGTTTGGGGTAGAGGTTAGCGAAGGTAGTGAGACCATAATTATTGGAGTTATTTATAGACCACCAAATATGAGTAGAAACGAAGGTACAGCTTTATGGCAGGAAGTGAAAATAGCATCAAGGTTTAGCAATGTGTGTATTATGGGTGATTTTAATTTTCCGAATATTGATTGGCAGCATCAAATCGGCGACTCAGATTCAAAAGAGTTTATTGAGGCGGTACAGGATAGTTTTTTATTTCAATTCATAGACTCGCCTACTAGAGGTAATAATATCCTCGATTTAGTTCTCACTAATAATGAACAAATGATAAATAATGTAGAGATAGGAGACCAACTAGGAAATAGTGATCATAAATCAATTTATTTTAACATACAATGGACAGGAAAGGCTAAAGAGAATACGACACTTATCCCAGATTTCAGAAAAGCCAATTATGGTGGATTAAGAAGAGCCTTAAGAGTCGATCCTATGGTTAAACTATTAAGTGGACCCAGGTGCGCTAATGAACATACTCTCTCTCAGATACCTGTCTTAACTCAGGATAATTTGACAGCTACATATAATCATTTTATTTCTTCACTCTACAATGCGCAAAATAAATATATCCCCAAAAGAAAATTTAGATCAACACAGAACCAACCCAAAAGGATGAATAATAGACTATTAGACCTTCTAGGAAAAAAGAGGAATATATCGAAAAATTAAGAAAGGCGAAATTCACCTACTTGCTTACTATCAGAATCTATCAAGAGAGGTTAAAAAAGGTATAAGGACAGACAAAAGAAATTATGAAATCAGGATAGCCAATGACTCAAAAAATAACCCTAAGGCTTTTTACCAGCTATATAAATCTAAAGTTAGAGATAAAATAGGCCCCCTTAAAACTTCGATAGGAGAAATGACAAAAAATGATTTAGAAATGTGCAGTACATTAAATAGTCAGTTTCTATCCGTTTTCACTAATGAAAATTTGGCACAGATTCCAGAAGTCCGTAAGGTATATAGCGATAGTATAGAACATAGGTTAAGTACGGTTACTATAAGTAGAAATGATGTGCTTAAGGAAATTGACAGACTGAAACCTCAGAAATCGCCTGGTCCCGATGAGGTATATGCTAGAGTATTAAAAGAATGCAGAGATGAGTTAAGTTACCCATTAACATTTCTTTTTAACAATTCATTAGAAACAGGTATAGTTCCAGAAGCTTGGAAGCTTGGAAATGTAGTTCCGATTTTTAAAAAAGGTGATAAATCAATAGCATCCAATTACCGTCCCATTAGTCTCACTTCAATCATAGGAAAGCTACTAGAGTCAATTATTGCTAGGAAAATGAGAAACCACTTCGAAACATTTAACTTAATCAATTCTTCTCAGCATGGATTCACTCAGGGACGTTCTTGCCTTACTAATTTGCTTATTTTTTTCTCAGAGGTATATGAAGCATTGAAAGACTGAAAAATGTATGTGAAGAGTGTAGATTGAGTGTAGGTAATACGTTCTTCAAAAAAAGGCATATACACAAGTACACCTGGCATAGACTTGTGAGGGGAGAGATTGTAGAGAGGGCATTGATGGATTATGTGCTGGTGACAAGGGAAAGATTGTGTAGACTGCTGGATGTGAATGTGATGAGAGGTGAGGCAGAGGGTATGTCAGATCATTACCTGGTGGAGGGAAAGCTAAGAGTTAAGAGTTACAGGAGAATAAGAGACAAGCGTGAAGTAAGAGAGGTAATAAAAGTTAGTGAGTTAGAGAAGAGTGAAAAAGAGAGGGAGTACAAGGAAAGACTAAATGAAAAGTGGATGGAAGTGAGAGAGATGGAAGAGAGAGAAGTAGAGGTTGAATGGCAACAGTTTAAGGAAGGAGTGAAAGCAAGTGCAGAGGTAGTATGCGGCAAAAGGAAAGTAGGAGGCAGAGGTATCAGGAAGGGAAGCGAGTGGTGGAATGATACGGTGAGAAAGGCAGTTGAGGAGAAGAGACAGTGTTTTGAGAGGGTTTTACAGGATGGTAGTGTTGAGGTATGGGAGAGGTACAAGGAGAAAAGGAGAGAGGCAAAACGGAAAATTAGAGAAGCGAAAAAAGATGCAAACGAAAGGTGGGCCAAAGGCTGAGTGAGAATTTTGAAGAACGAAAGAAGATGTTCTGGAAGGAGGTAAATAAAGTAAGGAAAGGAGGACAAAAGAGGGAAGAGTCAGTGAAAGATGAAAATGGAGAATTACTAGTGGAACCAGTTGAAGTGAGGAAAAGATATGCCGAGTATTTTGAATCTTTGTTAAATACAAGAGATGGAAGAGAAGCAGTGATTGAAGCAGAGATGGATGGAGATAGGTTACCCAGGCCACCCAGGTGGCAGGGAATGAATGAAAGGATTGAGGAAAATGAGGTGAAAGAAGCAGTGAAACAAATGAGAGCGGGAAAAGCAGAAGGTTTGGATGGTATTGCTGTGGAGTGTATAAAGAAGGGTGGAGATGTGATAATAGATTGGTTGGTGAGACTTTTCAATGTGTGCTTTGCTGTGTCAATGCTACCAATAGACTGGAAGAGTGCATGTATTATGCCGTTGTACAAGGGGAAGGGAGATCGGCAGGAGTGTTCAAGTTATAGAGGTATTAGTTTATTGTCAGTGGTTGGAAAGCTGTATGGCAGGGTGTTGATAGAGAGGATAATAAAGTGTACGGAAGTTGCAATAGGAGAAGAACAGTGCGGTTTTAGGAGGGGAAGAGGGTGCGTGGATCAGATGTTTGCAGTAAGACAGTTATGCGAGAAGTATTTAGAGAAGCATAAGGAGCTATTTTGGGCTTTTATGGACTTGGAAAAAGCATATGATCGTGTGGACCGTGAAGCAATGTGGAAGGTGTTAAGGATTTATGAAATTGGAGGAAATTTGTTAGAAGCAGTTAATAGTTTTTATGAAGGGAGCAGAGCATGTGTGAGAGTAGGAAATGGTGAGTTGAGTGAATGGTTTGAGGTAAAGGTAGGTTTGTGACAGGGTTGTGTAATGTCACCATGGCTGTTTAATATGTTTATGGATGGTGTGGTGAGGGAGGTGAAAAGGAGAACTATGGGAAGAGGATTGGGTTTAGTAGGAAAGAATGGTAGAGATTGGGAGTTGAATCAGTTGCTGTTCGCTGATGACACAGCATTGGTGGCGGATTCTGATGAGAAACTGCAGCGGGTAGTCAAAGAGTTTGGTGTGGTTTGTGGAAGGAGGAAACTGAAGGTGAACGTCAATAAAAGTAAAGTAATGGTGTGTAATAGGGGAGAGCATAGGGTGAATCTAGATGTGAGGCTGGATGGGGAAATATTGGAACAAGTAGAGTGTTTTAAATATCTAGGAGGAACAATAAGCAGGAGTGGAGGTATGGAAGTGGAGGTAAAACAGAGAGTGTGTGAAGGAAGGAAGGTTTTCGGAGCAATGGGAAGTATGTGGAAGACGAGAAATCTCGGAGTGAAAGTAAAAAGTGCACTGTATCAAGGAATTGTTGTGCCAACAGTGATGTATGGGGCTGAGACATGGGATCTGAAGAAAAAGGAGAAAAGAAGGCTGGATGTGATGGAGATGAGCTGCTTGAGGAGTATGTGTGGAGTTACTCGTAGAGACAGATTGAGAAATGAAGAGATACGTAGGAGAGTGGGGCAGCAGGAACATTTGTCAGCCAGAGTGGACAGAAGGGTGCTGAGCTGGTATGGTCATGTTGAACGAATGGGAGATGAAAGGCTTACAAAGAGAATATGTGAGTCAGGTACAAGGGGAGATAGAAGGGCAGGAAAACCCCCATTGAGATGGAGAGACTGTGTAAGAAAGGCTTTGGATGATAGAGGAATGACTATAGATCAGGCATGGGAAGTGGTGGTGGACAGGAGTGAATGGAGAATGCTTGTGAATAGTTGAGTGAACACGTGGTCATTTGGAGTAAGGGGTCGGGCGCAAGTTGGACTAGATAATAGTCCATCAGGCGCCTGGCCCGGGAGACGATTAATATGAAGGGTGTGCCTGGAAGTGTGGTGGGAGGGCTTGTCGCTTTGGCTCCGCTGCATGTCTGCCTGCCGAGATCGGAACCTCTCCTGGTGGTCAGGGGCCGGGGGAGTGCTGGAGCGACCTTGGTAACCCTGGTCTCTGGGTCTTCTCCTGGGTGACCTGGATGTGTGAGAGTTTGTGTTTTTTATCTGTGTTTATTTTTTGTTTCATGTTGTTTTTGTGTTTTCCCTGTTCTTGCTCTGTCTTGAGTCGGCTACCCCCAAAATGGGGATTGGGCCTGAGCATACAGATAGATAGATATGAAGCAGTAGATAGTGACAAGTCATATGATATTATATATTTAGACTTCAGTAAAGCTTTCGACAGAGTCCCTCATGAGAGATTGATGAGAAAGGTTGAGGCACATGGAATAGGTGGGGCGTTGTTAGAATGGATTAGGTCATGGCTAATAGGTAGGAAGCAGAGAGTCAGCATAGATGGTACTAAGTCAGAATGGGGATCAGTCAAGAGTGGTGTCCCCCAGGGATCTGTATTAGATCCTCTGTTGTTTATTATATACATAAATGACCTTGATTTAGGTATAACTAGTAGGATAAGCAGACGATACCAAAATGGGGAGAAAAATTGATTCAGTTAGAGATATAGAGTGTCTGCAAAGGGATCTAGATACCTTACACGAATGGTCAGTAAAATGGCAGATGAAGTTTAACATTGACAAATGCAAGGTATTAAAGATAGGGAAGATGCATACAAATTTTAAATATAAACTAGATAATATGGAATTAGAAAACTCAGACTGTGAGAAAGATCTAGGTGTGTTTGTTACCAATGATTTGAAGCCTAGAAAACAATGTATAAGCGTTCGTAACAAGGCAAACAGGATTCTCGGGTTCATATCTAGGAGTGTGAGTAACAGAACTGCTGATGTTATCTTAAAACTTTACTTGTCATTAGTGAGACCCCATATGGATTATGCTGTTCAATTTGGTGTCCTTATTACAGAATGGACATAGATTCATTGGAGAGAGTACAACGTAGAATGACAAAAATTATCCATAATATTAGAAATCTTCCGTATGAAGAAAGGTTGAAGAAATTAGGCTTACATTCGTTAGAGAGACGCAGAGTTAGAGGTGACATGATGGAGGTATTCAAGTGGGTTAGTGGAATTAATAAAGGTGACATGAAAAATGTACTAAATCTCAGTGATAGCGAAATAACTCGTACAAATGGTTTCAAATTAGAAATTTCGTTTCAGAAAAGATATAGGCAAATATTGGTTTGGTAACAGAGTTGTAGATGGGTGGAATAGGCTACCAAGTGATATAGTGGGATCAAAAACGATAGGGAGCTTTAAGATAATATTAGATAGGCATATGGACGAGATGGGTTGGGTGTGAGGGGGATCTACCAGGTGTGGGCCAATCGGCGCTCAGCAGACCCCCGTAATCTTGTGTTAATCTCTGACCGTTTTGGTGGGGTCAGTACTCAAGATATTAGTGAGATGAGTCTATAATTGGGGTTGGGTGTGACAGGGATCTGCCTTGTATGGGCCGATCGGCTTTTTGCAGACTCCCATTTACTTATGTTCTTATATCGAGGAATAAGCATAAATATGAAGAGTGTAAGTGGGAATATGTGGGAGTGTGAGCCCGCCACCCAGCGCGCGAGTGGCCTGGGCTTGTGACGTCACGGGCCAGCGCACAGGCCTTGTATATAGCAAGATATACAGTACAAGGTATTGTCACGCGCAGGTCCGTGACGTAGGCTCGGCCTCCTGACCTCACTCTTTATTTCCTTCTCTCTCGGAGTCATAAAGATTGCCCACACTGGCCCGTCAAACCTACCTACTTCTCTCTCTCTCTCTCTCTCTCTCTCTAATAAATATTTTAAGCTATATATATATATATATATATATATATATATATATACTATATAATACCATAATATATATTATTATATATATATATATATATATATATATATATATATATATATATATATATAATATATATACCGGTATATATATATATCATTTTATGTTCGTTTTGTTTTAATCACTACATAACACAATATGCTAGGTAAAGTAATGGAAATGCATATATTATAGGCCTATTGTATAAAAGGAGAAAAATATAAGACAATCTACATTTAGACAATATATTGGTTATAAATATATAAAACAGAAAAAAACGAGATGTGAACATAGTAATACATTTATGTACGGACAGTCAGACTTAAAGGTCATGCCTTATTAATTACCTCCACCATTTGTGTGTGTGTGTGTGTGTGTGTGTAAAATAGAAGATATCGAGCATCTTGATGCCTAAATCATTTGTTTTATTATTTATTTTATATACATTTTACTTCACGAAAGTCTTTTGTATGTCTACAATGATTATATAATGATTTTTTCTTTAATAATATGATTCATATTGTTGGACTACCATACAAGTATAAAACAATTTAGAGAAAACTAAGAACAAACAAGAGTGGTGGCAACACTCTCTGTTGACATAGCCCAACCTCTCACCGTTGTTTTTAGAATACCACCGCTCACAACATGAGGTGCTTTTAAAATGTATCTATTGTTCATTATTGTTCAGGATGTATTATAGCTTTGTTTAGGTGTATTAAGGAGTTACTTCATCGTACAGCTATAAATACCGTGCATAAAAAGGTGAGGAGTAGGGATAAGGCTTTTACACGTGACTATATAATTTATACAAAATGTTTTAGAGGACTATAGCTAATTATTGTAGCAGATAAAACATCAATAACTAATTCATTAGGAATTTACATACGTGTAACAAACAGACCCGCAGACATATGATTCACAATACAGTACGGTACTGTACGTGAAAGCATACATAGAAGTAATACTAAATAACCTATACAGTTCTTATATTAATATTTCAAGTACCGGGTAACTAGATGTTGTTGTTGTTGTTGTTGTTCCCTAAGCTGCCTGGCCGAACAGCCCCGAGTCCCTGAGAAAGGCCATGGCCACGATCGGGCTTTCCCACAGAGCTCTCATTGAGTGTAGATTGTGTTGTTGGCGTAAGTGGTTGTGTGAAATGCAGTCTTCTATGATGTGTTTAATGGTATGGGGTGCTGTGTTACATCCCGGGCAGGTGTCGACAACGGAGTCATCCAGTCTCTTCTGATAGCTCAGGAGAGCTGGATGGTGTCCGCATCTCAGCCTGGCCAGGTGGACTCTGTCCTCGCGAGGAAGGGAGGATTCGGAAGGATGGATTTCGGGAGGTCGTGCATGCAGCTGCGTGTTGTCTGTGAGTGAGTGGATGGATCGGTGAGAGATATGAGTATGGATGTGCTTCTGGAAGTTGGTTCGGGGTGGGCAGGGAGGGAGAGAGGACAATAATTGTGTGTGATACCGTGTGCTGGGTGTTGTTTTGATATTTCTTGGTGTCTGTGGGTGTGTTGCCATGTAGTTTAGTGGGTGGTCTTGGTTCGTGGAGGCTGCTGCCAGGAATTGAGTGCCTCTCATGTCCAGATGGTCTTTGACTTTGAGGATTTTGGTTTCTTGATGTAGGTGATCTGTGGGTGCAGTAGCTGTGCAGCCTGTAATGATCTTCAGGGCTTTGTTTTGAATAGTCTGTAAGGTCTTATGATGTGTTTCAGCTAGGTTAGAAGCCCAGGCTGGGCTTGCGTATTCCATCACTGATCTTATGTATTGTTTATATACTGTGGTGGTAGTTTCTTTGTTGTGTCCAAATTTTGTGTGAGCAAGTGACCTGAGGGCGTTAAGTCTGGGTGTCAGTTTCTTTTTAATGTTTGTGGTGTGCTGTTTGAATGTCATATGAGTATCATATGTTACTCCTAGGATTTTGGGTGTGTGTATGTGTTAGGGGTGTATGTTTATGGTGAGTTGAGGGATGTATTCGTGTTCTCCTGTCCAACTTGTGAGCAGGGTTGCGGTGGATTTGGCTGGGGCTAGATTAAGTCTGTTTGTAGTGCACCAGCCATGTAGTGTGTTGAGATAGGGTTGAAGGAGATCTGTTGCTCTTTTTGGGTCATGGTGTGTGCATGTGAGTGTTATGTCATCTGCATAGGAGGCTAAGTTTATTTGGGGCGTATTGGGTGTAGTTATATCGTGCATGTACAGATTGAAGAGTGCGGGCGATAGGACGGATCCTTGTGGGACTCCGTTTGGAAAGTTTCTGATTTTAGAGGACTGACCGGCAAAAGATACGTGTGCACATCTGCCTGCTAGGAAGTTGGCCAGCCACCGTTTTGTGTTGTTGTGCATGTTTGTGTTATAGATTTTGTTTGTTAGGTTGTGGCGGGGGATGGCATCGAAGGCTTTACTAATGTCGAGTGTGGCTAATAGTGATCTGTGTGGTGGTCTAGCTGAATTGATGCCGTCGAAAGCTCTTTGTGTAAGGTCTGTGAGAAGAGTGTTTGTGGAGTGCAGTGGCCTAAAGCCATGTTGTGTTGGAGCTAGGGGTAGGTCAGGTGTAATTAGTTGTAATACTAGGCGTTCCATGACTTTGGAGGGGGAGCAAAGGAGTGTGATGGGGCGGTGCGAGGAGGGTAGCGTGGGGTCTTTGTTGGGTTTGGGGAATGTGATGATGATACCATGCTTCCAAATGTCTGGTATTGTGTTGTGTGAATAGCTGTAGTTTGATATGTTAGTGAGTGCTTGTATGCCTTGTGGTCCCATGTGTCTGAGGTGTATGTTGCTTATGTTGTCTAGGCCACAGGCGGGTGAGTGCTTGAGATTGTTGATGATATGCTTTGTCTGGTGATTGGTGAAGGGTGTATAGTCAGGGTCTGTGGGGAATTGTCTCTTACGTCGGATGACACGTCGGTCGTCTTTGTGAGGTTTTAGGTGGCTGACATGTGAGAAGTGATTGATGAGAGTGTTGCTTGTTGTTTACATGAAGGAGTAGAGTCTGTTGTTGTGATTGCAGCATGTGATTGTGTTGTGTTGCTGTTGGAAAGTGTGATGCTGTTTAGTGTTTTGTATAGTTTTTTGGGGTTTGTTTTGTGATCAAGTGTTTGTAGGAAGTTATTCCAATTTAGTTTTTGTTGTTCTTGTATTTTGTTGTTAGTTTGGGTGTTGAGTGCTTGAATTTGTTGTGTGATGTCTTGTGTGTGGGGTGCTGGGGAGTGTTTCAGTATGTCGCGTTGTCTGATGAGGTTTTGAATTTCTGGTGTGAAGTTGGGGTTGTGTCTTTTTCTGTTACCTCTTGGAATGTGTTTCTTGTCAGCGTTTTGGATAGTTTTATTGAGTATGTGTACAGCATTGTTGATGTTAGTGATGGGTGTACTGTTTAGAGTTGTGAAGTGTTGTTCTGTCTCATTTGTGAATGCTTCCCAGTTAGCTCTTTTATAATTGGTGTATGTGTGTTTGTGGCTAGCTGGGGTGAGTCTGGTTTTGGTGGTGATAATGATCGGGAGGTGGTCAGAGCCTAAGGTTCTGACCACTCTCCAGATGTTGTGGGGGCGAGTTCTGGGGAGCAAAAGGTGATGTCTGGAGATGATGGGTTATAGAGGGCTTGGTGAGGAATATGGGTATGTTGATGGATGTCGTTAAGGATGATGAGGTTATCGGTTTGGTTTTGTAGTACCAGCCCTCTGTCTGTGTCGGGGTTGTCGACAAACCAGGCCGACGTCTTGGCGTTGAAGTCACCACCCAGGATGATGTGTGGGGTGTGTGGGGTGTTTGTGATGTGTTGTAAGTGTGGTCTGTATTCATTTGGTACTGTAGGGGATGTTTGGGGAGGGATGTATGTGTTTATGATGGTTATGTTGGAGTTGTTACCAGTGCGTATTTTAATTGACTGTATTTCTGTTGTGTTATCATTTGGGTGGAGGAGGAATTTGGTTTGTACACTGGTTACTATGTATGATATTTCTTTGTGTACCAGGGTGATGAGTCCACCGCCCCCGCCGACAGCCCGGTCTTGTCTGATGGTGGTGAAATTATGAAATGTGGGTGTTTTTTGTGTTGTGCGGAGTTTTGTTTCTTGTAAGATGGCAATGTGTATGTTGTGTTGTTTGATGAAGTGTGAGAGTTCGTGTTTCTTTGTGTTGATGCCATCTATGTTCAGTTGAAGAATGTTAATGTTATGTGCACGATGTATGTTGGGTGCTGCTGCACGAGGATGGGGTGGGGGTGGGGGTGATGGTGGGGTGGGGGTGAGGGAGGGACTGGGGGTTGGGATGGGTGAGGTGGGGTGGGGATTGGGGAGCAGGAGATGGGGGTTGGAATGGATTAGGATGGGGTGTGGTGTATTGAGTTGAGGATGTGGATGGTATGGGAAGGTTAGGTGGGTTAGGGAGGAGAGGTGGACGGGTTTTAGGGGGGGAGTGGATGATATGGGAAGGTTAGGTGGGTTGGGGAGGAGAGGTGGACGGGTTTTAGGTGAGGGATTTGACTGGGAGAGGGAGGGGCATGAGGAACAGGTCCAGGTGTTTGTGTAGTGTTTCTTGGAGGCAAGTGTTGTGCAGGTGAAGTGGGTCCAGTTCCCGCATGAATTGCAGAGAACTGAACCCTTAGTATGGCGACTCGAAGTGATGGGTTTTGAGCAAGTTGGACATATGTATGTGAACGTGGGTCCTGGGTTGCTCTCAATGTCTCCGGCTAGAAGAAGTCTTCGAGAAATGACAGCCGGTAACTAGATGTAATTGGAAATAGTAGTGCTCACCTCTTGATGTTGGTAAGTGAAGGGTTGGAAGTGAACCAGCCTTTATCCGGTGCAGTGTTTTGGGTAATGGAAGGCCTAATAATTCATATTTAAGATTTCTTTCAAATGCAGTTGTCTCAAAATGCAAACTGCATATCCTTGCAATAGCATCATTAATATAGTCTGATCTCGTACACAGGTGAATCCATTTGTTCTTTGTTCGTCGTCTTTGGGGAAGGAGTGAAAAGTAATATGCTTATCACTTGCTTTTTTCTTGTTTGAGAAACACCCAAACACTGCACAGTTGTTAGGCATGTCTGTACACTTGCTTAAGCAAAACAACACAGTAAAACATCGAGGCTATGCTTAATAAACTTCACTTGATTCTGGAGAGATGTGCGCGACCTACACAAATCAAAGGAGGGTAAATACTGAGGGCGGGAGGTCAGGGGCCGATTCTACGTCACTGCGCGGGTCAGAGGAGTTTGGGGCATCTGGTGACAATACCTTGTACTGTATATCTTGGTATATAGGAGGCCGTGGAGGTGCACTGTGTGTGTGTGTGTGTACAATGAGAGAGATAGAAAGATAGAAAGATAGAGAGAGAGAGAGAGAGAGCGAGCGAGCAAGAAAGAGAGAGAGAGACGATCATATTTAAAATAGTAAGGATGTATGAAAGTTAGCCAGTGACAGTATTTGCCTTTTATAATTCCCACAAGGACTGATTTATCAGATGCCCTGCCCACTTAGGTAGGTCACCTTTTCCACCACTACCGGACAACCGTCGCCATTTTGGACACTTCTCCACTCTGGAGCAGGCTCCCTCCGGTTAGGTTACCCCTAACTGGTACCCCCCTTTTTGTTCATAAACTCTAATAGCGTAAAAAACATTATGTCATTGACATTAATCCATAAACTCTACAGATGTAAAAACCAAAATGAGAGAGGCATTTCACCAAAACAAAAGTCTACGAACGTTTTCTGGCAGAGTCTTTTTCAATAAAGTCTACGGATGTAAAAACGGAAATGGCAGGGGCTTTTTCAATAAAGTCTACGGATGTAAAAGCGAAAATGGCAGTTTTTTTTTTCTGGCAGGGGCTTTTTCAATAAAGTCTACGGATGTAAAAACGAAAATGGCAGGGGGGTATTTTTTCAATAAAGTCTACGGATGTAAAAACGGAAATGGCATTTAACTACTACTAGCCAGGTAGGACAAATAAACTGGTTAAAGTTACTGTAAGGGAGGTGACAAAACTCTGCCCTTGGGAATATGGCTCCGTACTGCTATCGTGCGAAAAAGGGAACCACAAAGGAGAAGAGGTTAATGATACAGTCTATGGAGTTTACACGACATTTGAAGGGGTGACACAGGCATCTGCGTTTTTTCAAGGTATCATTGCATTATCTGAGGGTACATTTGCAATGAAATTTGCCAATTTCACTCCATATATAATAGAGATTAAACCAGGTGATTCATTAGGATATGTAGAAGTTTGTGAAAAGCTAGACTTAGAGTACAAGGTACAAGGTATTGTCACCAGATGCCCCAAACTCCTCTGACCCGCGCAGTGACGTAGAATCGGCCCCTGACCTCCCGCCCTCAGTATTTACCCTCCTTTGATTTGTGTAGGTCGCGCACATCTCTCCAGAATCAAGTGAAGTTTATTAAGCATAGCCTCGATGTTTTACTGTGTTGTCTTGCTTAAGCAAGTGTACAGACATGCCCAACAACTGTGCAGTGTTTGGGTGTTTCTCAAACAAGAAAAAAGCAAGTGATAAGCATATTACTTTTCACTCCTTCCCCAAAGACGACGAACAAAGAACAAATGGATTCACCTGTGTACGAGATCAGACTATATTAATGATGCTATTGCAAGGATATGCAGTTTGCATTTTGAGACAACTGCATTTGAAAGAAATCTTAAATATGAATTATTAGGCCTTCCATTACCCAAAACACTGCACCGGATAAAGGCTGGTTCACTTCCAACCCTTCACTTACCAACATCAAGAGGTGAGCACTACTATTTCCAATTACATCTAGTTACCCGGTACTTGAAATATTAATATAAGAACTGTATAGGTTATTTAGTATTACTTCTATGTATGCTTTCACGTACAGTACCGTACTGTATTGTGAATCATATGTCTGCGAGTCTGTCTGTTACACGTATGTAAATTCCTAATGAATTAGTTATTGATGTTTTATCTGCTACAATAATTAGCTATAGTCCTCTAAAACATTTTGTATAAATTATATAGTCACGTGTAAAAGCCTTATCCCTACTCCTCACCTTTTTATGCACGGTATTTATAGCTGTACGATGAAGTAACTCCTTAACCCGGGAGCTGCGGGGAGACTCTTAAGAGTTCCCCCGGCGCACTGCGGGGAGACTCTTAAGAGTCAGAGAAAACAAAAAATCAACTTTTGACATCGAAAAAAAAAAAAAAATTTATATTTTTTTTTTTTTTTTGGCCCCTGGGCCATGCAAAAATCTCAGTCCTCTACCTCCCCTCCTTCCCCACTTTCCTCCTCTCCTTCAGTTATCACCTATTTTCCCTGTTATTCCCTTATTCTGAGGTATATTTTCGTGCTAACATTAGAAATCCGATTGGAGGGTGTGGTCATCACTGATAGCAAGCGAGTGCAAGAGAGAGAGAGAGAGTATCGATCGACTGTGTCTCAGTGGCCTTGGGGGAAATTGGCGGGAAAGCAGATTGCCTCACCCATACATTATACAACTCGCGGGCTATATCTCCGATTTTGACCATCCAAACGCTGTTTTCACTCGTTTTATTGTTGTTTCAGGTTAATACCTTTATAATCAACCCATAATAGGCGCATATGGATAAGTATTAATGCTATTAATGGCACAATGAATATTTTAGTGACGGAAACACCTCAAATACGTCAGCACAGGGGGACGTTTCCAATTACCCCCATTCGCACTTCAGAGGTTAATACACCTAAACAAAGCTATAATACATCCTGAACAATAATGAACAATAGATACATTTTAAAAGCACCTCATGTTGTGAGCGGTGGTATTCTAACACAGTGAACGGTGAGAGGTTGGGCTATGTCAACAGAGAGTGTTGCCACCACTCTTGTTTGTTCTTAGTTTTCTCTAAATTGTTTTATACTTGTATGGTAGTCCAACAATATGAAATTAGCATATTATTAAAGAAAAAATCATTACATAATCATTGTAGACATACAAAAGACTTACGTGAAGTAAAATGTATATAAAATATAAATAAATAAAACAAATGATTTAGGCATCAAGGTGCTCGATCTGGGCTTCTTCTATTCCTTTTACACACACACACACACACACACACAAATGGTGGAGGTAATTAATTAAGGCATGACCTTTAAGTCTGACTGTCCCGTACATAAATGTATTACTATGTTCACATCTCGTTTTTTTCTGTTTTATATATTTATAACCAATATATTGTCTAAATGTAGATTGTCTTGTATTTTTCTCCTTTTATACAATAGGCCTATATAATATATGCATTTCCATTACTTTAACCTAGCATATGTGTTATGTAGTGATAAAACAAAACGAACATAAAATGATATATATATATACCGGTATATATATATATAGAGATATAATATATATATATATATATATAGTATATATAATAATTATATATATATAAATATATACATTATACATACATTATAATATATATACCGGTATATATATATATATATATATATATATAACTTTAAATATTTTAGAGAGAGGCGGAGAGAGAGAGAAGTAGGTAGGTTTGACGGGCCAGTGTGGGCAATCTTTATGACTCCGAGAGAGAAGGAAATAAAGAGTGAGGTCAGGAGGCCGAGCCTACGTCACGGACCTGCGCGTGACAATACCTTGTACTGTATATCTTGCTATATACAAGGCCTGTGCGCTGGCCCGTGACGTCACAAGCCCAGGCCACTCGCGCGCTGGGTGGCGGGCTCACACCCACATATTCCCACTTACACTCTTCAATTTATGCTTATTCCTCGATATAAGAACATAAGAAAATGGGAGTCTGCAAAACGCCGATCGGCCCATACAAGGCAGATCCCTGTCACACCCAACCCCAATTATAGACTCATCTCACTAATATCTTGAGTACTGACCCCACCAAAACGGTCAGAGATTAACAAGATTACGGGGGTCTGCTGAGCGCCGATTGGCCCACACCTGGTAGATCCCCCTCACACCCAACCCATCTCGTCCATATGCCTATCTTATATTATTAAAGCTCCCTATCGTTTTTGATCCCACTATATCACTTGGTAGCCTATTCCACCCATCTACAACTCTGTTACCAAACCAATATTTGCCTATATCTTTTCTGAAACGAAATTTATCTAATTTGAAACCATTTGTACGAGTTATTTCGCTATCACTGAGATTTAGTACATTTTTCATGTCACCTTTATTAATTCCACTAACCCACTTGAATACCTCCATCATGTCACCTCTAACTCTGCGTCTCTCTAACGAATGTAAGCCTAATTTCTTCAACCTTTCTTCATACGGAAGATTTCTAATATTATGGATAATTTTTGTCATTCTACGTTGTACTCTCTCCAATGAATCTATGTCCATTCTGTAATAAGGACACCAAAATTGAACAGCATAATCCATATGGGGTCTCACTAATGACAAATAAAGTTTTAAGATAACATCAGCAGTTCTGTTACTCACACTCCTAGATATGAACCCGAGAATCCTGTTTGCCTTGTTACGAACGCTTATACATTGTTTTCTAGGCTTCAAATCATTGGTAACAAACACCTAGATCTTTCTCACAGTCTGAGTTTTCTAATTCCATATTATCTAGTTTATATTTAAAATTTGTATGCATCTTCCCTATCTTTAATACCTTGCATTTGTCAATGTTAAACTTCATCTGCCATTTTACTGACCATTCGTGTAAGGTATCTAGATCCCTTTGCAGACACTCTATATCTCTAACTGAATCAATTTTTTCTCCCCATTTTGGTATCGTCTGCAAATTTACTTATCCTACTAGTTATACCTAAATCAAGGTCATTTATGTATATAATAAACAACAGAGGATCTAATACAGATCCCTGGGGGACACCACTCTTGACTGATCCCCATTCTGACTTAGTACCATCTATGCTGACTCTCTGCTTCCTACCTATTAGCCCATGACCTAATCCATTCTAACAACGCCCCACCTATTCCATGTGCCTCAACCTTTCTCATCAATCTCTCATGAGGGACTCTGTCGAAAGCTTTACTGAAATCTAAAATTATAATACCGTATGCCTTGTCATTATCTACTGCTTCATATCTACCTATCTATCTATCTATATGCTCAGGCCCAATCCCCATTTTGGGGGTAGCCGACTCAAGACAGAGCAAGAACAGGGAAAACACAAAAACAACATAAAACAAAAAATAAACACAGATAAAAAACACAAACTCTCACACTATCCAGGTCACCCAGGAGAAGACCCAGAGACCAGGGTTACCAAGGTCGCTCCAGCACTCCCCCGGCCCTGACCACCAGGAGAGGTTCCGATCTCGGCAGGCAGACATGCAGCGGAGCCAAAGCGACAAGCCCTCCCACCACACTTCCAGGCACACCCTTCATATTAATCGTCTCCCCAAGCCAGGCGCCTGATGGACTATTATCTAGTCCAACTTGCGCCCGACCCCTTACTCCAAATGACCACGTGTTCACTCAACTATTCACAAGCATTCTCCATTCACTCCTGTCCACCACCACTTACCATGCCTGATCTATAGTCATTCCTCTATCATCCAAAGCCTTTCTTACACAGTCTCTCCATCTCAATGGGGGTATTCCTGCCCTTCTATCTCCCCTTGTACCTGACTCACATATTCTCTTTGTAAGCCTTTCATCTCCCATGCGTTCAACATGACCATACCAGCTCAGCACCCTTCTGTCCACTCTGGCTGACAAATGTTCCTGCTGCCCCACTCTCCTACGTATCTCTTCATTTCTCAATCTGTCTCTACGAGTAACTCCACACATACTCCCTCAAGCAGCTCATCTCCATCACATCCAGCCCTCTTTTCTCCTTTTTCTTCAGAGCCCATGTCTCAGCCCCATACATCACTGTTGGCACAATTCCTTGATACAGTGCACTTTTTTACTTTCACTCCGAGATTTCTCGTCTTCCACATACTTCCCATTGCTCCGAAAACCTTCCTTCCTTCACACACTCTCTGTTTTACCTCCACTTCCATACCTCCCTCCTGCTTATTGTTCCTCCTAGATATTTACAACAACCTCTACTTGTTCCAATATTTCCCCATCCAGCCTCACATCTAGATTCACCCTATGCTCTCCCCTATTACACACCATTACTTTACTTTTATTGACGTTCACCTTCAGTTTCCTCCTTCCACAAACCACACCAAACTCTTTGACTACCCGCTGCAGTTTCTCATCAGAATCCGCCACCAATGCTGTGTGATCAGCGAACAGCAACTGATTCAACTCCCAATCTCTACCATTCTTTCCTACTAAACCCAACTCCTCTTCCCATAGTTCTCCTTTTCACCTCCCTCACCACACCATCCATAAACATATTAAACAGCCATGGTGACATTACACAACCCTGTCGCAAACCTACCTTTACCTCAAACCATTCACTCAACTCACCATTTCCTACTCTCCCACATGCTCTGCTCCCTTCATTAAAACTATTTACTGCTTCTAACAAATTTCCTCCAATTTCATACATCCTTAACACCTTCCACATTGCTTCACGGTCCACACGATCATATGCTTTTTCCAAGTCCATAAAAGCCCAAAATATCTCCTTATGCTTCTCTAAATACTTCTCGCATAACTGTCTTACTGCAAACATCTGATCCACGCACCCTCTTCCCCTCCTAAAACCGCACTGTTCTTCTCCTATTGCAACTTCCGTACACTTTATTATCCTCTCTATCAACACCCTGCCATACAGCTTTCCAACCACTGACAATAAACTAATACCTCTATAACTTGAACACTCCTGCCGATCTCCCTTCCCCTTGTACAACGGCACAATACATGCACTCTTCCAGTCTATTGGTACCATTGACACAGCAAAGCACACATTGAAAAGTCTCACCAACCAATCTATTATCACATCTCCACCCGTCTTTATACACTCCACAGCAATACCATCCAAACCTTCTGCTTTTCCCGCTCTCATTTGTTTCACTGCTTCTTTCACCTCATTTTCCTCAATTCCTTTCATTCATTCCCTGCCACCGGGATGGCCTGGGTAACCTATCTCCATCCACCTCTGCTTCAATCACTGCTTCTCTTCCATCTCTTGTATTTATCAAAGATTCAAAATACTCGGCATATCTTTTCCTCACTTCAACTGGTTCCACTAGTAATTCTCCATTTTCATCTTTCACTGACTCTTCCCTCTTTAGTCCTCCTTTCCTTACTTTATTTACCTCCTTCCAGAACATCTTCTTTCGTTCTTCAAAATTCTCACTCAGCCTTTGGCCCCACCTTTCGTTTGCATCTTTTTTCGCTTCTCTAATTTTCCGTTTTGCCTCTCTCCTTTTCTCCTTGTACCTCTCCCATACCTCA
This sequence comes from Paralithodes platypus, assembly GCA_032716605.1. Taxonomy (NCBI): domain Eukaryota; kingdom Metazoa; phylum Arthropoda; class Malacostraca; order Decapoda; family Lithodidae; genus Paralithodes; species Paralithodes platypus. The sequence goes on along the minus strand of CM064504.1, from coordinate 38,136,302 downwards.
ACACTACCATCCTGTAAAACCCTCTCAAAACACTGTCTCTTCTCCCCAACTGCCTTTCTCACCGTATCATTCCACCACTCGCTTCCCTTCCTGATACCTCTGCCTCCTACTTTCCTTTTGCCGCATACTACCTCTCTTTCACTCCTTCCTTAAACTGTTGCCATTCAACCTCTACTCTCTCTCACTTCCATCCACTTTTCCTTTAGTCCTTTCCTTTGTACTCCCTCTCTTTTTTCACATCTTCTCTAACTCACTAACTTTTATTACCATCTCTTACTTCACGCTTGTCTCTTATTCTCCTGTAACTCTTACACTCTTAGCTTTCCCTCCACCAGGTAATGATCTGACATACCCCTCTGCCTCACCTCTCATCAACTTCACATCCATCAGTCTAAACACAATCTTTCCTTTGTTCACCAGCACATAATCCCTCAAATGCCCTCTTCTACAATCTC
>CM064504.1:37640538-38135747 GCA_032716605.1 Paralithodes platypus | reverse complement strand
ACATGAATTCTGTCTGACCAATGTCCTTCATGTCTTTGATAGTGGAATATTGTAGTAATGTCTGCCAGATGTTTGAATGTAAAATTGTCTGTCAGATGTTTCAAACAGGTAGTAATGTCTGCCAGATGTTGGAATAAGGTACGAATGTCTGCCCGATGTTGGAATAGGTTAGGAATGTCTGTCAGATGTTGCAATCAGGTAATAATGTCTGCCAGATGTTGGAATAAGTTAGTAATGTCTGCCAGATGTTGGAATAAGGTATTAATGTCTGTCAGATGTTGCAATATGGTAGTAATGTCAGTCAGATGTTGGAATAAGGTAGTTATGTCTGTCAGATGTTGCAATATTATAGCAATGTCTGCCAGATATTGGAAAAAGGAAGTAATATCTGTCAGATGTTGGAATATTGTAGTAATGTCTGCCAGATGTTAGGATACTGTGGAAATGTCTGTCAGATGTTGCAATCAGGCAGTAATGTCTGCCAGAATTTGGAATAAGGTTAACGTCTGTCAGATGTTGGAATATGGTAGTAATGTCTGTCAGATGTTGTAATAATGTAGTAATGTCTGCCAGGTGTTGGAATAAGGTAGTATGTCTGTCAGATGTTGGAATAAGGTAGTAATGTTTGGCAGCTGTTGGAATAAGGTAGTAATGTCTGTCAGATGTTAGAATAAGGTGGTAATGTCTGTCAGTTGTCAGAAGAAGGTAGAAATGTCTGCCAGATGTTGGAATAAGGTAGAAATGTCTGCCAGATGTTGGAATATGGTAGTAATGTCTGCCAGATGTTGGAGTAAGATAGTAATGTTTGGCAGTTGTTGTTGGAATAATACCGGTAGTAATTTCTGTCAGATGTTGGAATAAGGTAGAAATGTCTGCCAGATGTTGGTATATGGTAGTAAATAATGTCTGCCAGATGTTGGAATAAGGTATTAATGTCTGCCAGATGTTGGAATAAGGTAGTAATGGCTGCCAGATGTTGGAATATGGTAGTAATGTCTGCCAGATGTTGGATTAAGGTAGCAATGTCTGTCAGATGTTGGAATATGGTAGTAATGTCTGTCAGATGTTGGAATAAAGTAGTAATGTCTGCCATATGTTGGAATATGGTAGGTAGTAATGTCTGCCAAATGTTGGAATAAGGTAGTAATGTCTGTCAGATGTTGGAATATGGTAGTAATGTCTGCCAGATGTTGGAATATGGTAGTAATTTCTGCCAAATGTTGGAATAAGGAGGAATGTCTGCCAGATGTTGGAATATGGTAGTAATGTCTGTCAGATGTTGGAATAAGAAGTAATGTGTGCCAAATGTTGGAATAAGGAAGTAATGTCTGCCAGATATTGGAATAAGGTAGTAATGTCTGCCAGATGTTAGAATAATGTAGTAATGTCTGCCAGATGTTGCAATCAGGTAATAATTTCTGCCAGATGTTGGAATAAGGTAGTAATGTCTGTCAGATGTTGGAATAAGGTAGTGTGTCTGCCAGATGTTGGAATAAGGTAGTAATGTCTGTCAGATGTTGGAATAAGATAGTAATTTTTGGCAGTTGTTGGAATAAGGTAGGAATGTCTGCCAGATGTTGGAATATGGTAGTAATGTCTGTCAGATGTCGGAAAAAGCTAGTAATGTCTGAGAGATGTTGGAATACAGTAGTAATGTCTGCCAGATGTTGGAATAAGGTAGTAATGTCTGCCAGATGTTGGAATACAGTAGCAATGTCTGCCAAATGTTGCACTAAGGTACTATTTAATGTGTCTGTCAGATGTAGGAATAAGATAATAATGTTTGCCAGATCTTGGGATCAGGTAGTAATGTCTGTCAGATTTTGGAATATAGTAGCAATGTCTGTCAGATGTTGGAATATGGTAGTAATGTCTGTCAGATGTTGCAATTAGGTAGTAATGTCTGCTAGATGTTGCAATAAAGTAGTAATGTCTGTCAGATGTTGCAATCGGACAGTAATGTCAGGCAGATGTTGGAATAAAGTAGTAATGTCTGTCAGATGTTGGAATATTATAGAAATGTCTGTCAGATGTTGCAATCGGGCAGTAATGTCTGCCAGGTTTTGGAATAAGGTAGTAATGTCTGCCAGATGTTGGAATAAAGTAGTAATGTCTGTCAGATGTTGGATTATTTTAGAAATGTCTGTCAGATGTTGCAATCGGGCAGTAATGTCTGCCAGATGTTGAAATAAAGTAGTAATGTCTGTCAGATGTTGGATTATTTTAGAAATGTCTGTCAGATGTTGCAATCGGGCAGTAGTTTTTAGCAGTTGTTGGAATAAGGTAGGAATGTATACCAGATGTTGGAATATGGTAGTAATGTCTGTCAGATGTCGGAAGAAGGTAGGAATGTCTGCCAGATGTTGGAATAAAGTAGTAATGTCTGTCAGATGTTGGAATATTTTAGAAATGTCTGTCAGATGTTGAAATCGGGCAGTAATTTTTGGCAGTTGATGGAATAAGGTAGGAATGTCTGCCAGATGTTGGGATTAGGTAGTAATGTCTGTCAGATGTTGGAATAAGGTAGTAGCCGAATGTCTGCCAGATGTTGGGATAAGGTAGTAATGTCTGCCAGATGTTGGAATAATGTATTAATGTCTGCCAGATGTTGGGATCAGGTAGTAATGTCTGCCAGATGTTGAAATACAGTAGTAATGTCTGCCAGATGTTGGAATATGGTAGTAATGTCTGCCAGATGTTGGAATAAGGTAGTAATGTCTGCCAAATGTTGCACTAAGGTACTAATTAATGTGTCTGTCAGATGTAGGAATAAGATAGTAATGTTTGCCAGATCTTGGGATCAGGTAGTAATGTCTGTCAGATTTTGGAATATAGTAGCAATGTCTGTCAGATGTTAGAATATGGTAGTAATGTCGGTCAGATGTTGCAATAAGGTAGTAATGTCTGCCAGATGTTGCAATAAAGTAGTTATGTCTGTCAGATGTTGCAATTGGACAGTAATGTCAGGCAGATGTTGGAATAAAGTAGTAATGTCTCAGATGTTTGAATATTTTAGAAATGTCTGTCAGATGTTGCAATCGGGCAGTAATGTCTGCCAGGTTTTGGAAGGTAGTAATGTCTGCCAGATGTTGGAATAAAGTAGTAACGTCTGTCAGATGTTGCAATCGGGCAGTAATGTCTGCCAGATGTTGTAATAAAGTAGTAATGTCTGCCAGATGTTGTAATAAAGTAGTAATGTCTGTCAGATGTTGGATTATTTTTGAAATGTCTATCAGATGTTGCAATCGGGCAGTAATTTTCAGCAGTTGTTGGAATAAGGTAGGAATGTATGCCAGATGTTGGAATATGGTAGTAATGTCTGTCAGATGTCGGAATAAGGTAGGAATGTCTGCCAGATGTTGGAATAAAGTAGTAATGTCTGTCAGATGTTGGAATATGGTAGTAATGTCTGTCAGATGTCGGAATAAGGTAGGAATGTCTGCCAGATGTTGGAATAAAGTAGTAATGTCTGTCAGATGTTGGAATATTTTAGAAATGTCTGTCAGATGTTGCAATCGGGCAGTAATTTTTGGCAGTTGATGGAATAAGGTAGGAATGTCTGCCAGATGTTGGGATCAGGTAGTAATGTCTGTCAGATGTTGGAATAAGGTAGTAGCCGAATGTCTGCCAGATGTTGGGATCAGGTAGTAATGTCTGCCAGATGTTGGAATAATGTATTAATGTCTGCCAGATGTTGGGATCAGGTAGTAATGTCTGCCAGATGTTGGAATATGGTAGTAATGTCTGCCAGATGTTGGAATAAGGTAGCAATGTCTGCCAGATGTTGGAATACAGTAGTAATGTCTGCCAGATGTTGGAATAAGGTAGAATGTCTGCCAGATGTTGGAATAAGGTAGTAATGTCTGTCAGATGTTGGAATAAGATAGTAATTTTTGGCAGTTGTTGGAATAAGGTAGGAATGTCTGCCAGATGTTGGAATATGGTAGTAATGTCTGTCAGATGTCGGAAAAAGCTAGTAATGTCTGAGAGATGTTGGAATACAGTAGTAATGTCTGCCAGATGTTGGAATAAGGTAGTAATGTCTGCCAGATGTTGGAATACAGTAGCAATGTCTGCCAAATGTTGCACTAAGGTACTATTTAATGTGTCTGTCAGATGTAGGAATAAGATAATAATGTTTGCCAGATCTTGGGATCAGGTAGTAATGTCTGTCAGATTTTGGAATATAGTAGCAATGTCTGTCAGATGTTGGAATATGGTAGTAATGTCTGTCAGATGTTGCAATAAGGTAGTAATGTCTGCTAGATGTTGCAATAAAGTAGTAATGTCTGTCAGATGTTGCAATCGGACAGTAATGTCAGGCAGATGTTGGAATAAAGTAGTAATGTCTGTCAGATGTTGGAATATTATAGAAATGTCTGTCAGATGTTGCAATCGGGCAGTAATGTCTGCCAGGTTTTGGAATAAGGTAGTAATGTCTGCCAGATGTTGGAATAAAGTAGTAATGTCTGTCAGATGTTGGATTATTTTAGAAATGTCTGTCAGATGATGCAATCGGGCAGTAATGTCTGCCAGATGTTGAAATAAAGTAGTAATGTCTGTCAGATGTTGGATTATTTTAGAAATGTCTGTCAGATGTTGCAATCGGGCAGTAGTTTTTAGCAGTTGTTGGAATAAGGTAGGAATGTATACCAGATGTTGGAATATGGTAGTAATGTCTGTCAGATGTCGGAAGAAGGTAGGAATGTCTGCCAGATGTTGGAATAAAGTAGTAATGTCTGTCAGATGTTGGAATATTTTAGAAATGTCCGTCAGATGTTGAAATCGGGCAGTAATTTTTGGCAGTTGATGGAATAAGGTAGGAATGTCTGCCAGATGTTGGATTAGGTAGTAATGTCTGTCAGATGTTGGAATAAGGTAGTAGCCGAATGTCTGCCAGATGTTGGGATAAGGTAGTAATGTCTGCCAGATGTTGGAATAATGTATTAATGTCTGCCAGATGTTGGGATCAGGTAGTAATGTCTGCCAGATGTTGGAATACAGTAGTAATGTCTGCCAGATGTTGGAATATGGTAGTAATGTCTGCCAGATGTTGGAATAAGGTAGTAATGTCTGCCAAATGTTGCACTAAGGTACTAATTAATGTGTCTGTCAGATGTAGGAATAAGATAGTAATGTTTGCCAGATCTTGGGATCAGGTAGTAATGTCTGTCAGATTTTGGAATACAGTAGCAATGTCTGTCAGATGTTAGAATATGGTAGTAATGTCGGTCAGATGTTGCAATAAGGTAGTAATGTCTGCCAGATGTTGCAATAAAGTAGTTATGTCTGTCAGATGTTGCAATTGGACAGTAATGTCAGGCAGATGTTGGAATAAAGTAGTAATGTCTGTCAGATGTTTGAATATTTTAGAAATGTCTGTCAGATGTTGCAATCGGGCAGTAATGTCTGCCAGGTTTTGGAATAAGGTAGTAATGTCTGCCAGATGTTGGAATAAAGTAGTAACGTCTGTCAGATGTTGCAATCGGGCAGTAATGTCTGCCAGATGTTGTAATAAAGTAGTAATGTCTGCCAGATGTTGTAATAAAGTAGTAATGTCTGTCAGATGTTGGATTATTTTTGAAATGTCTATCAGATGTTGCAATCGGGCAGTAATTTTCAGCAGTTGTTGGAATAAGGTAGGAATGTATGCCAGATGTTGGAATATGGTAGTAATGTCTGTCAGATGTCGGAATAAGGTAGGAATGTCTGCCAGATGTTGGAATAAAGTAGTAATGTCTGTCAGATGTTGGAATATGGTAGTAATGTCTGTCAGATGTCGGAATAAGGTAGGAATGTCTGCCAGATGTTGGAATAAAGTAGTAATGTCTGTCAGATGTTGGAATATTTTAGAAATGTCTGTCAGATGTTGCAATCGGGCAGTAATTTTTGGCAGTTGATGGAATAAGGTAGGAATGTCTGCCAGATGTTGGGATCAGGTAGTAATGTCTGTCAGATGTTGGAATAAGGTAGTAGCCGAATGTCTGCCAGATGTTGGGATCAGGTAGTAATGTCTGCCAGATGTTGGAATAATGTATTAATGTCTGCCAGATGTTGGGATCAGGTAGTAATGTCTGCCAGATGTTGGAATATGGTAGTAATGTCTGCCAGATGTTGGAATAAGGTAGCAATGTCTGCCAGATGTTGGAATACAGTAGTAATGTCTGCCAGATGTTGGAATAAGGTAGAATGTCTGCCAGATGTTGGAATAAGGTAGTAATGTCTGTCAGATGTTGGAATAAGATAGTAATTTTTGGCAGTTGTTGGAATAAGGTAGGAATGTCTGCCAGATGTTGGAATATGGTAGTAATGTCTGTCAGATGTCGGAAAAAGGTAGTAATGTTTGAGAGATGTTGGAATACAGTAGTAATGTCTGCCAGATGTTGGAATAAGGTAGTAATGTCTGCCAGATGTTGGAATAAGGTAGTAATGTCTGCCAGATGTTGGAATACAGTAGCAATGTCTGCCAAATGTTGCACTAAGGTACTATTTAATGTGTCTGTCAGATGTAGGAATAAGATAATAATGTTTGCCAGATCTTGGGATCAGGTAGTAATGTCTGTCAGATTTTGGAATATAGTAGCAATGTCTGTCAGATGTTGGAATATGGTAGTAATGTCTGTCAGATGTTGCAATAAGGTAGTAATGTCTGCCAGATGTTGCAATAAAGTAGTAATGTCTGTCAGATGTTGCAATCGGACAGTAATGTCAGGCAGATGTTGGAATAAAGTAGTAATGTCTGTCAGATGTTGGTATATTTTAGAAATGTCTGTCAGATGTTGCAATCGGGCAGTAATGTCTGCCAGATGTTGGAATAAAGTAGTAATGTCTGTCAGATGTTGGATTATTTTAGAAATGTCTGTCAGATGTTGCAATCTGGCGGTAATGTTTAGCAGTTATTGGAATAAGGTAAGAATGTATGCCAGATGTTGGAATATGGTAGTAATGTCTGTCAGATGTTGGAATATGGTAGTAGTGTCTGTCAGATGTCGGAATAAGGTAGGAATGTCTGCCAGATGTTGGAATAAAGTAGTAATGTCTGTCAGATGTTGGAATATTTTAGAAATGTCCGTCAGATGTTGCAATCTGGCAGTAATTTTTGGCAGTTGATGGAATAAGGTAGGAATGCCTGCCAGATGTTGGGATCAGGTAGTAATGTCTGTCAGATGTTGGAATAAGGTAGTAGCCGAATGTCTGCCAGATGTTGGGATCAGGTAGTAATGTCTGCCAGATGTTGGAATAATGTATTAATGTCTGCCAGATGTTGGGATCAGGTAGTTATGTCTGCCCAGATGTTGGAATACAGTAGTAATGTCTGCCAGATGTTGGAATATGGTAGTAATGTCTGCCAGATGTTGGAATAAGGTAGTAATGTCTGCCAGATGTTGGAATACAGTAGTAATGTCTGCCAGATGTTGGAATAAGGTAGTATGTCTGTCAGATGTTGGAATAAGGTAGTAATGTCTGTCAGTTGTTGGAATAAGATAGTAATTTTTGGCAGTTGTTGGAATAAGGTAGGAATGTCTGCCAGATGTTGGAATATGGTAGTAATGTCTGTCAGGTGTCGGAAAAAGGTAGTAATGTCGGAGAGATGTTGGAATACAGTAGTAATGTCTGCCAGATGTTGGAATAAGGTAGTAATGTCTGCCAGATGTTGGAATAAGGTAGTAATGTCTGCCAGATGTTGGAATACAGTAGCAATGTCTGCCAAATGTTGCACTAAGGTACTAATTAATGTGTCTGTCAGATGTTGGAATAAGATAGTAATGTTTGCCAGAACTTGGGATCAGGTAGTAATGTCTGTCAGATTTTGGAATATAGTAGCAATGTCTGTCAGATGTTGGAATATGGTAGTAATGTCGGTCAGATGTTGCAATAAGGTAGTAATGTCTGCCAGATGTTGCAATAAAGTAGTAATGTCTGTCAGATGTTGCAATCGGACAGTAATGTCAGGCAGATGTTGGAATAAAGTAGTAATGTCTGGCAGATGTTGGAATATTTTAGAAATGTCTGTCAGATGTTTTAATCGGGCAGTAATGTCTGCCAGGTTTTGGAATAAGGTAGTAATGTCTGCCAGATGTTGGAATAAAGTAGTAATGTCTGTCAGATGTTGCAATCGGGCAGTAATGTCTGCCATATGTTGGAATAAAGTAGTAATGTCTGTCAGATGTTGGATTATTTTAGAAATGTCTGTCAGATGTTGCAATCGGGCAGTATTTTTAGCAGTTGTTGGAATAAGGTAGGAATGTATGCCAGATGTTGGAATATGGTAGTAGTGTCTGTCAGATGTTGGAATATTTTAGAAATGTCTGTCAGATGTTGCAATCGGGCAGTAATTTTTGGCAGTTGATGGAATAAGGTAGGAATGTCTGCCAGATGTTGGGATCAGGTAGTAATGTCTGTCAGATGTTGGAATAAGGTAGTAGCCGAATGTCTGCCAGATGTTGGGATTAGGTAGTAATGTCTGCCAGATGCTAGAATAATGTATTAATATCTGCCAGATGTTGGGATCAGGTAGTAATGTCTGCCAGATGTTGGAATACAGTAGTAATGTCTGCCAGATGTTGGAATATGGTAGTAATGTCTGCCAGATGTTGGAATAAGGTAGTAATGTCTGCCAGATGTTGGAATACAGTAGGAATGTCTGCCAGATATTGGAATAAGGTAGTAATGTCTGTCAGATGTTGGAATAAGGTAGTCATGTCTGTCAGATGTTGGAAAAAGGTAGTAATTTTTGGCAGTTGTTGGAATAAGGTAGGAACGTCTGCCAGATGTTGGAATATGGTCATAATGTCTGTCAGATGTCGGAATAAGGTAGTAATGTCTGCCAGATGTTGGAATACAGTAGTATTGTCTGCCAAATGTTGGAATAAGGTAGTAATGTCTGCCAGATGTTGCACTAAGGTACTAATGTCTGCTAGATTTTGGAATATGGTAGTAATGTTTGTCAGCTGTTGGAATAAGGTAGTAATGTCTGCCAGATCTTGGTATCAGGTAGTAATGTCTGTCATATTTTGGAGTATGGTAGCAATGGCTGTCAGATGTTGGAATATGGTAGTGATTAATGTCTGTCAGATGTTGCAATAAGGTAGTAATGTCTGCCAGATGTTGGAATAGAGTAGTAATGTCTGCCAGATGTTGCAATAAAGTAGTAATGTCTGTCAGATGTTTCAATCGGACAATAATGTTTGCCAGATGTTAGAATAAAGTAGTAATGTCTGTCAGATGGAATATTTTATAAATGTCTGTCAGATGTTGCCGGGCAGTAATGTCTGCCAGGTGTCGGAATAAGGTAGTAATGTCTGCCAGATGTTGGAATAAAGTAGAAATGTCTGTCAGATGTTGCAATCGGGCAGTAATGTCTGCCAGATATTGGAATAAAATAGTAATGTCTGTCAGATGTTGGAATATTTTAGAAATGTCTGTCAGATGTTGCAATCGGGCAGTAATTTTTGACAGTTGTTGGAATAAGGTAGGAATGTCTGCCAGATGTTGGAATATGGTAGTAAATCTGTCAGATGTCGGAATGAGGTAGTAATGTCTGTCAGATGTTAGAATACAGTAGTAATGTCTGCCAGATGTTGGAATAAGGTGTTAATGTCTGCCAGATGTTGGAATATGGTAGTAATGTCTGCCATATGTTGGAATAAGGTAGTAATGTCTGCCAGATGTTGCAATAAAGTAGTAATGTCTGTCAGATGTTGTAATCGGGCAGTAATGTCTGCCAGATGTTGGAATATGGTAGTATGGAATATGCAGTTGTCTTTGTGTTAGCTGTGGGCAGAAAACTAATTTTGGAGAGGTAATTATAAGAGTGAGAGAACTCTATTTCCTATTGCTAATCTGGCAACCTCTGCGTCATAAATACGCCCATCCCTTCTTAATATTGCCAGATACTGTGACTCGGATATTGTGACTCCGGTAAAATGCTCGTGTGATACCGGGTTGTACCGTCGCGCTAATAAATCATGTCCCAGCTGTCATTACGTTTGGCTGGCTCTGTGCTTTATTAATGTCTGTCAGATGTTGGATAGGTTGGGTAAGTATAGGAACATGTTTGTATATTTCACTCGCTATGAAAAAATGAAGCTTAGATATTGCTGATACCAATTATTGATCAAAACATACTTGGTGCCGAGACATCACTTATTAGAGAGACTGTACATTTTTGTCTATGTGTATGAAGAAGACAAAAGGCAAAGCTGACTGTAACAAGTGTCTCTCCAAAATTCATGGTACGTTAGAGAAAAAAATCTCTCTCTCTTACTCTGGATTTTGTTATATCTAGCCACAGTTCATGAGTTAAAGTGCAAATCTCACTCTCTCTCTCTGTATCTATCTATTACACACACACACACACTCTCTCACACACACAAACACAAACTTTCACACACACACACACAAACTCTCACATACACACACACACATAAACTTTCACATACACACACACACACACAAATTCAAACTTTCACACAGCAACCCCGAAAAAAAATAATGCAGTAACTACCTTCCCTGCCTTTATATTTATACTCCCAGGTGCTGGATTATTAAGCTACGTTTTTTTTAGCAAGGTTTAGTACGATCTTAAATTGAGACTTCATCATGTTACCTAAATAAGCTCACATTTAGTACACAATTCATGTCGGACTGAATGTGAGCATGTTTAGGTAACAAAGTTTAATCTCACTTTAACCTTGGATTAAACCCTGCTCACTTTATTTTATTTTGGTGAGTAAGGTTTAGTCCCTGTTTAAAGTGAGACTTCATTATGTTACCTAAATAAGCTCACATTTAGTACATAATTCATGTCGGACTGAATGTGAGCATTGTTTAGGTAACATAGTTTAGTCTCACTTTTACTTCGGACTAAATCCTGCTCACTTTTCTTAGCTGAATGGTGGCTGTCAGTGATACTTGAACCAAAGTGTGCATAGATGGCTTAAAGTAATATCTTCTTAACCAATTTGACCTGGGGAGTCCAAAAAGAGCTATAAGTTATTTAATAACATTGAAATTAAGCGACCTACAAACAATGCTCATAAACTTATATAATGAATTTTCCTCTATTTCAACTAATTAAGTAGTTAGACAATTAATAATTACATTTTTGGAATTCCCAGATCAAAATACATGATTATTATATTCTATGGCCAACATGGACATCTTTTACAACATTTCTCTGAGAGCCCACATTCATGCAGTTATGTTTTGTGAGCAAGGTTTAGTCTGGTCTTAAATTGAGACTTCATTATGTTACTGTTGTCCATATTGATCATAGAAAATAATAATCATATGGCTCGCTACCGCTCGCCAGGAAGAAATCGACACCTGGATGGGGATAAATGACTTAAAATAGTTGGCTGAATGGATACAAGCCAGGGAAAGAGAGAAAAGGAGAGAAAGATAAAAAAAGGGGAGGTGGGCTCCCTTAATACCTTCATCAGGGTATAAACGTAACCATGGCAACCACCCAGTTTGTTTATGTAGTGCGGGAGAGGCTTCTAAATCGTTCACTAGGCCCCAATTCGCGCTACGGAAACTGTAGCGTCTGAAGTCTTGCTCTTGAACGCACCCCTGATATAATATTTTTGAGTTGGTAACACTAGACCCTACAGATCAAAACAAAAGAAAACTTCTGGAGTTGGTAACAGTGTCAAATGCCGACTCCACTCCACCTCGAGAATGGGACGGTTCCGTGTGAGTGACTTAGGCTAACCTAACCAATAACTTAATACAATAACATTAAGTAAAACATATTGAAATACAGTCGTGATTTAACTGATTTTGGTTATATGTAAGGCATATATGGGTTTAATGTTATTTTAATACCACAAATTTTGTTGATATATTTGAAGATAAATATTGAATCTATCCTAGCCTATATGCTCTAAAGATCATAAGAACATTTGTTTTAACCCTCGCAAAACCTAATAAAAAAGCATGGTACTAAAATGTCTTTTTCGTAACAAGGTTGTCAATACGGTACTTACAGTCATCGATAGCTCTAAAGATCATATGAAAATGTGTTAAACCCTCGGAAAAACCTAATTTAAAAGTATGGTACTAAAATCTAATTTTCGTAACAAGGTTGTCAATACGGTACTTTCCCGTTATCAATGTACAATCAAGCTGAAGATTGCAGAGTAAACCCCGTAGACTTCATCGACTTTTCTTTCACCTTCCTATAATCGACAGGCCAATTTTTTTATTTTTTATTAAGGGATTAGCCTAGTACTCAACCAGCGGGGGTGTGGTTGTGGTAAGGTTGTTAGGTTAGGCTAATGTCTTTTCAAATCACTATCGAGGGAGGGGGGGGGGGGGGGGGGGGGGAGTCTCAACATCGATCGATAGGCCTAATGGGGAAAATAGGTTTTCCCGAGATTTCTAATTAGGCCCTAATTCTATCTATCTATCTATTGCCTGACGCCGTGATCCCCGAAGGGGTGGCCACGAACGAACCGCCCCCATGCACCTCTGTCCCCAGTCAGTCGACGCCCCTCCCCCCAACCAGCACCGCCTTCGTTCATGTAGTTCCTCACTCCATCCTTCCACCTCATATTCGGTCTACCTCTCCCCCTCTGTCCCTCCACCTCGCTCTCGTACACCCTCTTAGTCATTCTCTCGCTTTCCATACGTTCCATATGGCCGAACCATCTCAAGTTGTTCCTTTTCACACTTTCCAGCACATCTACCTCCACACCACACCTCCTTCTTACTTCCTCATTAGTCTGTCTATCCCTCCATGTAACTCCGCACGCCCTCCTTAAGTAATTCATTTCCACTGCTCTCACTCTTGGTCTGAGTCTCTCAACCAACGTCCATGCTTCGCTTCCGTAAGTCAGTGTCGGGATTACCACACTGTCATGCAAGGACTTCTTCACTTCCATACTGACCACCCTATTTCTTGTTACTGCTTTTAGCGTTCCTACAACCCTCTTCCCCTGTTGTACCCTCTCCCGCACCTCTTCATCCATAGTCCCATCTTTACTCAACACACTGCCCAGATACTTAAAAGAGTTGACGATCTCCATAGCCTGACCGTTCAGCTTCACCTCACACTCTGTGACTTCACCCCTTTCGAAGACCATAACCTTGCTCTTCCCCGTATTTACCTTCAAATTCCGTTTTTCGCACACTGTTCCAAACTCATTTACCAGACCCTGCAACTCCCATTCATTATCACTCATCAGAACTGTATCATCCGCAAACAGCAGTATAGGTAGCTTCCACTCAATTCCCTCCCTTTTCAGCGATACACCAACATCCACTGCTCTTGATAGTATTTCTTTCATAACTCCATCCATATATACAGTAAACAACCACGGGGACATCACACACCCCTGTTTCAAACCAACATTCAGGTCAAAGAACTCGCTCTGCTCACTCTCCACACGTACTGCCGCCTTTGCACCCTCATACATGCTCTTCACTGCTTTCAGCAACTTGCCCTCTACTCCGTATATTCTAAGTACTTTCCACAAACCTTCTCTATCCACTCTGTCATAGGCCTTCTCCAAGTCCATAAAGGCAACATACACCTTTTGTTTCTTCTCCAGATACTTCTCCACAACACAATTCAGGGTAAAAATCTGATCTACACATCCTCTTCCCTTCCTAAAACCTCCCTGCTCGTCGCCTATCCATTTCTCCGTTCTCACTCTCACTCTCTCAATCACTACCCTACTGTATACCTTCCCTACTACGCTTAGAAGACATATTCCTCGGTGGTTACCACACACTCCTCTTTCCCCTTTGCCCTTATATAGGGGGACTATTATGCCAGTCTTCCAGTCATCGGGTGCACTCCCCTTCTCCCATGCTAGTTTGCACATTTTCCATACCCATTCTATCACTATCTCACCACCATACCTCAACATTTCCCCACACACTCCATCTGTTCCTGGTGCTTTCCCCAACTTCACTCTTTTCATGGCTTCCCACACTTCTGACCTCCTGATCCCCACCTCCTCCTCCACTACTTCTCTTCTTCTCCCTCCCATACCATATCCAGCTATGTTTGCTGGCTCTTACAAACACTATATATTGATGCAAATGACCAATTTTGTTTATAAAAAACACTCGGAAAATTTGTGGTATTAAAATAAAAAAATTCCGGCATAGCCTAGGCCTATGTGCTGTTTTACCCTGTCAGTCTGTCACGGTGTCACTCTAGCACCTGAGCACCTCACACGGAACACGAATCTAGCCCAGCTGTAAGTCGAAAGCTGAGTCCTTGTCTTTTTAGTCTGTATTATTGTATATGCAAGGATAGTATTGTGGTTTGTAGTTCAAATTGTGTCTTTTGATGTGATGAAATGGCCAAAACAATGCTATTGGTAATTTTTTTGAAAAGACTCGCAGCATTATTATACATAATTTATTAGGGAAAGTGAAGCTCTATGGAATCCTTATAATATACATCACACTGGTGATGGGCTGGTCTATCAGAATGAGAGTTGAGCGTTCTCTGCCATACCCATAGCTTACTCTGACTGTTCCTTTTACTTATATATTTTCTAGATCTCAAGTGACGGCGTCTTTTCCGTGGATTGACCTCCCTACTGCCAACCCTGGCAGATTGGGAGACAAAGCGTCACATTTTTCCTTTGCCCCTCAACTTTCCCTTTATAATTGCTGAGGGGCACAGGGCCTTGGGTGGGGCTTTTGTTTCCCGGGCGTTTCCTCCTCAGCTCCCCGCCTTTGAGTGGCTTCGGTCACCTGGGCATTATTAGTGGTAAGCTGGGAGGGTTCTGTGGGGGCGCTCGGTTATGGCCTTGGCCTTGCTCGGGACCTTGGGGCTGCTCGGCCAGACAGCCTGAGGAACAGCAACAACAACAACAACCAATGTGGCCCAGGTTGTCAAACCCGAGTAATTTTGTTTGAAGATTTGGGCTAGCCTAAAGTTGAAACATCTCTGATTCTCTGAATAGCCTAGCCTAGTTCCTAAACTTTGTTAGTTTGCCATCATGCCATGGTACATAGGCTAGTGATTGTGGTGCTATCTGTGGTGTGGCTGCTCAGTATTTTCTTACAATGTTATCAGTTTTTGACACTTTTGTGGAAAATATTTATTTATAGGCTTGGCCTAGGCAATAGCCTAGGCCTACCACAATTTGTCCGCGTTTTAGGCTGGCCTATTTATGTTTTGCATATTTGCTTCAATATACTGTAGGCTAGCCTATAGGCCTAGGCTAGTGTTTGTAATTAGAAATCTCAGAAAGGTGCGATCAACACATTTTTTATCAATAGGCCAAGGACTATTAGGCTATTATCAATAGGCCTATTATAATTATTAGCCTAGGCTATGTGGAGTAAGGAGAAGAGGGAGGGGAGCGAAGGGGGGGGGGGAACTCAAGACAGAGCAAGAATAGGGACAACACAAAACACAACAGAAAACAATGAACACACAAAAACAAAATACAAATTCACACCCATCTAGGTAATCCAGGAGAAGACACAGAGACCAGGGTCACCAAGGTCCCTCCAGCACTCCCCCGGCCCCCGACCACACGGAGAGGTTCTGATCTCGGCAGGCAGACATGCAGCGGTGCCTAAGACACAAGCCCGCCCACCACACTTCCAGGCGCACCCTTCATATTAATCGTCTCCCCGGGCCAGGCGCCTGATGGACTATTATCTAGTCCAATTTGCGCCCGACCTCTTCCCCCAAATGACCACGTGTTCACTCATCTATTCACAAGCATTCTCTATTCATTCCTGTTTATTACCACTTCTCTTGCCTGATCTATAGTCATTCCTCTATCATCCAAAGCTACATACATAAAATGTTGAGACAGAGTGCTCCACACATACGTGCAGTTTCAGTCTCTTGTCCTAATGGCGGCGTTCCAGGCAACCCTGTTAAGGGCTGCTTCACTTGTCAAGTTTTTAAATTTGAGATCGGCACGTATAGCCCGATCCCAGGTCTTCCTTGGTCCCCCCCGTGGTGCAGCTCCCTCCACAATCACAGACCTGCATCTTTTCACTCAATTTTGTTCATCCATTCTCTCCACATGTTCATACCATCCCAGTCTACTTGTACGCATCTCCTCGATAATACTCTTTATACCTATACGTCTCCTCAGCTCAACATTTGTTATTCTATCCTGCAGCCTGGCCCCACACATCCATCTCACCATTCTCATCTCATTACGTTCCACTCTGTTGACATCCTCTACTTTAACGGCCCATGTTTCTGAGGCATACGTCATTGCACTTCTAACACATGAGGCATACACCTTTCCCTTCAGGGGAAGAGGCATTCTTTTCATGGTCAGAATTGACAGCAGTTTTCTGAACTTCCCCCAGCCACATCTAATTCTAGCGACAGTGGCAGCCTCGGCCCTTCCACCGGTAGAGATGGTATCTCCTAGGTAACAAAACTTGTCCACCAGCTCCAATGACTCATTTCCAAAATTCACAGCCACAGGATCATCATTTAACACAAGCTCGCCTTTGCACACTACGCACTCAAATTTCTCTATTTCTGACTTATCCTTCGACAGGGGTCCTTTTATTCTACTACAGCGCTTACTCCCATGGTGTACCCAACATCGACAGATGCTGCATCGAATCGAGTTAGCGCCCACACCCTTTCCACACACTGCACATGAGTATGCACCACTCTTTTCCACATTGTCTCATCTCAATCTACAATGCATAACCTTGGTTTTGTTAATATTGATTCTTAAACCCTTGCTTGCCATGCCCTCTCTCCATCTTCTGAATTTGGCCTCAGCATCTTGCACATTGTCAGCTATTAGGACTAAATCGTCTGCATAAAACAGTTCCCACGGGAGTCCGGATCTAAAAATTCTAGACAGTGCCTCCAGGACCATAATAAAGAGGAGGGGGCTTAACACTGAACCCTGATGAACTCCAACACAGACTGTGAACTCCTCACTCAGTACACCTTTCACCCTCACCGCAATTTGTGAATCCTCATACATCTTCATTATCACACGAACCAGCCACTCTTCCACACCAAGTTTCCTCATAGCCCACTGCACAACATCTCTAGGCATGGTCTATAGCGCGTCTGACTGCTAATCAAAGGGTCGGCAGTTCAATCTCAGGCCGTGCCATTGGTAGATGTCAAGAGTTTGGACACTCAGGTCTAGCAATTTGTGGCAAATGTGTAGTAAATTCCCTGTAACAAGGGCATACCCTAGTCCTGTCAATCAAGGGAGTGTACGGCGTTAAACACTGCATCATACTGAACCAAGTTTTAGTATTTTCTCCCAAGCTGCCTGGCCGAACAGCCCCAAGGCCCCAAGCAAGGCCAAGGCCATAACCGAGCGCCCCCAGAGAACCCTCCCTGCCGGCCACAATAAAGCCTGGGTGACTGAAGCCACTCCATGGCGGGGAGCTGAGGAGGGTGCGGAAACGCCCGGGAAACCAAAGCCCCACCCAGGGCCCTGTGCCCCTCAGCAATTATGAAGAGAAAGTTGAGGGGCAAAGGAAAAATGTGACGCTTTGGCTTCCAATCTTGGTATATTGGGAGGTCAATCCACGGAAGAGACGCCGTCACTTGAGATCTAGAAAATATATAAGTAAAAGGAACAGTCAGAGTAAGCTATGGGTATGTATTTACTAGTAGTGATGTCTGTTTCAGAAATTGGTATGGTCAATGATTGTCATTTTATACTTTTTCTACCCTCAGCCCCACAGTTGTGGCTGACTCACACCCGGGTTAATAATGGTTCCAGTATCCCAGCTCATTGACTCACCACCAACAAAGTAAGAGGTAAGATCTTAATTGGTCTGTCTGTTTACCTCCAGTCACAAACAGTACATTCAATAACTATTTTGGTTCAAATTAACTTAGTAGTTCATTCCACCATTCTCCACATAGTTTCTCTTGATTAGCACAATATATTATCATCTCTTAAACATATTTAAAGTTCTTTAGAATTAATCGTTAAGAGTTACTTCATTCATCACTGCCAATTAATCATGCTTATGGAGGTGAGGATTTGCTGCTATGTTAATTTGAGCAAAATACTGTACAGTACTATATAATATTTTGGTGACTCAGCCTGGGGTAGCTAGTAGAATTTTTTTAAATTGAACATTATAAATTAATGGTAGTCCCCCATCTCGCTACACTTGGATATTGGATTTTGTTGTTGTAGGGTTGATAACAAAAGTTATTTGGTGCATATTTGATAAATAATTGTTATCATCAGCCTATTTAGGTACTTACTTACCTCAACGTTAGAGGGTCTAGGACTCTAGGAGCTTACTCTATAAATTGGCAACATTTATTATGTAGGGATAAATATTGGTTTATAATGTAAAAGGAAGACAACATTAAGCTGTAGTAAACTCTTTAAGTGTTTTCTATGCCACAGCCATAGGCCATGGCATGGTCAGTAGTGTGTCTGACTGCTTATCAAAGGGTCTGCAGTTCGATCCCACCCTGTGTCATTGTTAGACGTCAAGAGTTTGGACGCTCAGGTCTAGCGATTCATGACAAATATCCAGTCAGGTCCCTGTAACAAGGGTACGCCTTAGCCCTGTCAATCAAGGGAGTAGGCTATAATATGTATATGTATATGCTCAGGCCCAATCCCCACTTTTCCCATGTTTATTTTTTATTTTCTATTTTACTCTATTTTATTATTTGTTTTTGTTTTTATTTTCAAGGGAGTGTACGTTGTTGTTGTTCCCGTTCCCCAAGCTACCTGGCCAAACAGCCCCAAGGCCCCGAGCAAGGCCAAGGCCATAACCGTGCGCCCCCACAGAACCCTCCCTGCCGACCACAATAAAGCCTGGGTGACCGAAGCCATTCCATGGCGGGGAGCTGAGGGGGGTGCGGAAATGCCCGGGAAACCAAAGCCCCACCCAGGACCCTGTGCCCCTCAGCAATTATGGGGCAAAGGAAAAATTTGACGCTTTGGCTTCCAATCTTGGTAGATTGGGAGGTCAATCCACGAAAGGGATGCCGTCACTAGAGATCTAGAAAATATATAAGTAAAAGGAACAGTCAGAGTAAGCTATGGGTATGGCAGAGATCACTCAGTTCTCACTCTGATAGACCAGCCCATCACCACACGTGTACGTTGTTAAAAACTGCATCAAACTTCATCATTGGAGACTATTTATTACACTTGTAGTAAGGTTTACAAGATACAGTACTGTAGATGTAAAGCTTCATTATCAGTATTGATTGAAAGGCAGTTCCATGTTTTGTATGGGCATGTTTTGGTCACCTGATGGCCACTCTCGGTCTCCATGATGCACAACCTTCTTTGGTGTCCCTGTCAAGTCTTCTAACCCAGAGATCCTTCCTCAGTACCTTGTCCCAGGGTTTCCTTAGTCTACCAACTGTAATTCTTGCTTCCTCGTCCACTGTATTTTTACCAGTTTTATCCATTCTTTCCACATGGCCAACCTTTGCAGTCTGATGGTATACCTCGCCTCCCTGATACACTTTATGGTAAGATCCTGTGTAGCGGGTAGAACTGTTTTTCAGATGCCTATTTACTAAGAAACATTGAACAATATCTTTAACCTAACCTAACCAAAATCCTAACCTAACCTAATCTAGTATATTAGTGGACTATTTATGAATGTAAAATGTAAAAATATATTATAACATTACCAAATTATAGAGATATAAGAACAGGTCCTCCCGCTACACAGGATTATACCCACTTTATACCAAGTTGTTCTTTGAACATGGCTCTTACATTTATCTTGTGTCGTCCCAGTTTTGTTTTTTTATTTTGCAAGTTTTACATTATAATTTGTAACTTCAGTACTGTACACTACTTGCATGTTACGTATCTTATGTCTCTCTACCAGATTGCAGATGACCTAGGGATACTGATCTGGGAGGACCTGATGTTCGCGTGCAGCATGTACCCCGTCGGGGACGCGTTCCTGGACAGTGTGAAGGCGGAGGTGGTGACCCAGCTACGTCGCCTCCACCACCATCCCAGTATACTACTGTGGGCCGGGAATAATGAGAACGAGGCGGCACTCAGAGATGATTGGTATGTATATATGTACTGTACTGTATGTATGTATGTACTGTATGTTTGTATATATGTATGTACAGTACAGTACAGTATTTATGTGTACAGGGTATCAAACGAAAACAGAGTCCGTTATTTTTAGCCTATTATTTTATATGTAAAGATAAAATTAGGGTTTATAGTTCAAATTATATCTTTGTAGATGATGAAATGGCCAAAACAATGCCTATTTCACGTTAATTTTCATGTGTTCGTTGTGATATGCTTTTAAGTCTTCAAACAAAATAGCTCCGGTTTGACACCCTGTATGTACGTATGTATATACAGTAAAATCTCGCATCCCACGATTTATTGGTACCGAAATATTACCGTGGGACCGGAATTCGTGGGATGCAGAGTATTAAAGTAATGGGGAAAATTACAAAAGTACTGGAGGCTATCGTTGGGCGACTATATTGACCTTCACTATACATGCCAATAATGCGAAGTAAGTTGCTTTAATGAAAAGAAAGGTAAGTAAAACACAAACAAAAAACTTAGAAAAGTTGATGAGGTGCTTATTGTGATGGATGTGGTGATAGACGGGAGGCGGATGTTAGTTACCACCCTCCGTGGCCCCACTCTCGTTCTCCGTCGCCGCCAGAGCCCGTGAAATCATCGTCCATGGCATCAAGTTCGGCGTCCTGTAGAGCTTCCATTAGCTCTGCATCCGTGGGAATCGTGTGGTTTTTCGTGGGATGAGAATTCAGGTAGCCATTGGATAGTACCGTGGGATGCGTAATCGTGGGATCGAAATGCGTGAGATGCGTGACTCTACTGTACTCAGGCACATACTCCATAGCTGGGGATAGCCGACTCAAGACAGAGCCCAAACAGAAAAACAAAATCAAAATTAAAAAGTCATACAACTGGTCAGGGCAGATTTTGGCCGGTATTACTTAAGCCCATTTTCCGACATTTTTTGTCTTGAAGTTTATTAATGGGCGGTTGGGCTTGAGCGACTCTCCCCCAATGGAATGGAACAGGCTAGAAGATCGAATTACCGGTAATTGCCTCGGCATATGGAAGCATATGAAGGCGGTTCATTCGTGGCCACCCCCTTGGGGATTAAGGTGTCTGGCAATAGATAGATTGATTGTGTTTCTTTAGTTGTACTGTATAGGAATAATATAGGTCCACTTAAATTAATTCTATCGTAAAATCTACATACAGTATATATTACAGTATCTTGAATGGGGATCTTGAGGATAATTTATTAAGCTCATTGGTGGTCTATGGAGGAAACTAGAATCATGATAAATAAATAGATAAATAATAAAATAAGCCCTACTCACTTAACCCTTTCACGCACAGAACGCGATTTGCGCCTTTTCTGGGATACTTAAAAACCTTTGTGACCATCAGGGGTGTTTAGATATCTTTAGGTTTAGTTACTTCAACCTCTGCAGTTTTCATTGAGTGAGCTGTGGGCAGAAAACTAATTTGGAGAGGTAATTATGAGATTGAGAAAACTATTTTGGAATGCTAAACGGCAATACAGAGTCCACAGGATAGCGAGAGGGTTAACTGTCTATTTTATTCTCAGGTACGGAACAATCTCCAACTTTGAGCAGTACAAGGACTATGTGAAGCTGTACGTTGACATACGTAACGTTAGTTTGGAGGTGGACGACACAAGGCCGTTTGTCGTCAGCTCACCCAACAACGGCATAGAGTCGGAGGAGGAGGGTTTTGTGGCTAAGCATCCATATAGCAACTTCTATGTTGACGGTAAGGGTTGTGTTGATGGTGTAATGGTTAGTGTGTAAGTTCTGTATGTGATATCCTAGGTTCAAATCCTGGGAGAATCACATGCTTTCATTAATTTAATTTGGGGTGTTATTGGTGTTAAGAACGATGCTAAAAATTGAGACAGCAAATTTAGCTGTGGTATAGTAGGCTACACTCGGATACCATAGTCTCTAGCTCACTCATGATATTTTGTGGACCCCCTATGTTTTCTATTCTATCTATATGCTCAGGCCCAATCTCCACTTGTCCTATTTTTTATTTTATTTTCCTCTATTTTATTATTATTATTATTATTTTTTTTTTTTTGGCATTTTCTTGGGGGTGGCCAACTCAAGACAGAGCAAGAACAGGAAAACACAAAACACGAGACAAAACAGCGAACAAACACAGACAAAACAAAAAATTCACACACATCTAGGTCACCCAGGAGAATACCCAGAGACCAGGGTCACCAAGGTCGTATGAAATATAAAAAACACAAAACTAGCACATAGAATATACTTCACTATATGAGTAAATAAGTTTGTTTCCCAGGCAAACTATTCTGTTCATTCTAAGGTTGGGCAGAAATTGTAACCTCTAACCTCTATAACTCAAAAAGGACTAGAGTAATCGTGCTAATTTGTCTACCAAATAGGAGGACTTGGTCAGGGAATAGGTGTGGAAATTGACAGCTCATTTGCTCTAGCACTTTTTGAGTTGCAGAGGTTAAAGATTACAATTTCTGCCCAACCTAGAATGAACAGACTATAGTTGAGGCACCAAAATGGCATGAAAAGAAAAATCAGGCCACTCTTTCTTACAACAGGATCTCTACTTGACCCCATGTTCATGTTACAGTTCACTACTACAACTAGCCTACACCCTAGACGCCTGGCAGGGGGAACACTTCCCGTGCTGCCGATTTACTTCAGAGTACGGCTTCCAGTCCTGGCCTTCCTTCAAGTATGTCTCTCCTTTAACCGTCTTGGTGGTGTAATGGTTAGAGTGTTTCTAAATCTGTGTGTGATAATCCCGGTGGATCACATATATGCTTTCATTTCATTGGAGGTGTTTGGTGTTGCCGTGAAATTATACATATACATAGCCTATGATAGCGCAGTTGGAAAGTGTGTACATGCTTAGATTGATATGCAGGATTCGAAACTGCTTAATAAATCGTAGGCTTGTCCACCTTTCTTTAACTGTCTTCATAGCGCAATGGATAAATGCACTGAATTTCGGTGTGAGCATCCTAGGTTCGAATCCCTGGACTGCCACATGTATTAGTTAATTTCATTAATTGAGTTTAGGAGTAAAGTCGGTTGGTGGAGGTAACATAATAATTATATGTGTCATCAGCCACCACAAATATCACTGCATTTAGTATATCTATAGCTCTAATAATGCTGCCTCTTCTTTATTAACAAACCATCAATGTGGTTAGTATATTAATAGCTTTACCAACACTACTTCTGTATTCTCTAACAACATAACTATCACTAGGGCTTGTACATTAATAGCTCTACCAACACTACCTCTATATTCTCTAACAACAAAACTATCACTATGGTTAGTACAATAATAGCTCTAACAACACTACTTCTCTATTCTCTAACAACACTACTATCACTGTGGTTAGTATATTAATAGCTTTACCAACATTACCTTTTATGTGTCATTAAAAAACAAAACAATCACTGTAGTTAGTACTGTACATTTATACAGATCTTCCTCACTATCTGATACCTCAATCACTGTAGTTAGTACTGTACATTTATACAGATCTCCCTCACTATCTGATACCTCAATTTACAATATTATTACAGGTTTTTAGGTGTTTGGGTTTGGGTTTTGGCTGGTCTCAGAATGCATCCATATTTACCCCATTAATTTCAGGGTTCGCTATATGATTTTCAATTTAAGATCGGGTTTTCAGGAACGTAACCCAATCGTATATCGAGGGAGACCTGTAATTGTAATAATGCTGCCTCTTCTCTATTCCTGACCAACAAGACTATAACTTTATCATACACTACCTCCCTACCACTGTTGATATATTATATTATTAGTGAACTTAACACTTGATATACATTAATAGATTAATATATTAATAGCTTTACCAACACTACTCGTATGTTTTCTCTGTCAGCAAAATTATCACTATGGTTAGTACAATACAGTACTCCCTCGAATTTTGCGAGAATATGGTCGACATTGCAGGCCGCAAAATTCAAAATCGCAAATTTCAAATATTATGTTCCTTCCAACAACCAACCATACTCCTAAAATCGATTAATGAAATTTGCAAACACATGTGGCAGTCCGTGGACTCGAACCCAGGATGCTCACACCGAAATTCAACACCCCATACATCGCACCACGAAGACAGTTAAAGGTTGGTGGACACTGCCTACGATTTATTATGCAACTTCGAATCCTGCATATCAATCTAAGCATGTACACACATCCCAATAACTAACCTTATGGGATTAATTGAATATGGTCGACATCTCATCATCGAGGGCCTATTTTTTGGTGATTTTCGTCCTTGTTTGTACACACATTATGACACATACACTTAATTATACATCCTACAATAAAGAAAAACACAGAAATACAGATTCAGGGGACCCAGGGCACAGGTAACACTTCAATTTTGCCCAAGGAAGTCGATTATGCGAGAGCGTGAGAACATATAGGAGCGTGGGAGAATCTATAAACAGTAAACAATGGGCCGCAGGGCGGCCCGACGTCACGACCCTCATACCCCTCCCCCCAGAAAACTAGTGCGGAAACCCCGTATCATTGAGCGCCACCCGCAAAACTCAAGTAATATCGCACATATCAAATCCCGCAAAAATGGTCAAATCTACTGTAATAGTTTTACCAACACTACCTCATTACCACACTTAATATACTATCCTATATACTATATATACTATAATATACTACCAGTGAACTTGACAGTTGATATATACACAGTTTATATACACGGTACACCCTCTTGGAGCACTAGCCAGGATAAAATCACAGGGTTGGGCTGTGAGGACTCGTAACCAAACCGTCAAGTTCGTTGATGAAGGGTGTAGTACATTAAATGTCAACACAATCATACTCTAGTTAAGTCATTTACTATTCAATATGATGCAGTTTTTACCACCATGAACTCCCTGCTCAAGAGCTGGGCTAGGGTGGGTGCCCTGATGATCAGGGACTTCAGTGAATAGTTGCTATAGATTGCTACACCACGCCGTCCACCAACAGCACTGGTGTCTGCCAATACACCGGGGCATTGGAGAGTTAGGGAGACCAGTATTTAATTTAATGGTTTTGTCTTTTATGTATTCTGTGTATATATGTATGTATTTTGTATAATCTTTTGTATTCCAGAGTGGACAAGCAGCAAATGAAGCGTTGAGCCTGAACATTTGGGCGGACCTTGGACTAGACACCCACTGCCAGGACGGACTATACGATGCTGTAGACGTGTGTTTCCTCACCTCCCACCTCACACTACCCGAGGGCAACACACTGCAGGTCCCTCGTAACTTCTACCTCATGGGCAGACCAAAGGACGCACCCCTTGTATATGCCCAGCTCCAGGTGGGTCATTATTTAACTACTTTTGCCTTTAATTCTAACTATCATCAGCACTATAATAGGCTATATTTTAAGAAGCTTAGGAACAAATGGTACTGAAAGCTTAATGTCTGAACAATGGTAACCCTCCCCCACCCCAACCCCACTATTTCGATGAGGCTTCTCAGGCATCAAAGCTGTCAACAGCCTTGTATTTGACTGCCTTGCTTTTAAATTAATCACTTTTGCCTTTAGTTCTGACTAGCATTAGAACTCCTTCTTCTCATGGATGACCTAGATGTGTGTGAATTTGTATTTTGTTTTGTGTGTTCATTGTTTTCTGTTGTGTTTTGTGTTATCCCTGTTCTTGCTCTGTCTTGAGTCGGCCACCCCCCAACAAAGAGAGAAAAAAAAAAAAAAAAAAGGAAAACTGGGGATTGGGCCTGAGTAAATAGATAGATAGATAGCATTAGAACTATATTATTTAGCTTAGGAACAAATGGTACTGAAAGCTTAAGGGGAGGTCTTCATAATACAGCTGTTAAAATTTGCTTGTAATCTACATGTAGCCTACAGTTGCCCACATAAGTTCTGTTCCTCGTTGTGATCTTGTGTATGAAAGTAAATTAGTAGGAATGAATTGTCATAATCTTTAAAGGATTAATTCTATTTTTTTATACAGTACCATACTATACATTCTAACTCCTTGACCCTTATCTACCTCCAGGTTAGTGGTGTATCGGAGCCGGTAGTGACAAGCGGCAGCAACTGGACCTTTACCGTGAGCGTGACCAGCGATGCCGTGGCGCTCTTCGTATGGCTCCAGACGGACGTGGCGAGCATCTTCTCCGACAACGGCTTCATCATGACCCAAGCTTCAGTGGAGGTTCTCTTCTACGCCGACAAAGAAACCACCAAGAGTGAACTGGAGGCTTCACTAACGGTCATGTCTCTCACCGACACACACACCACACAGGAGGGACTTAGAGATCGAGCCTTCCACCCTAACGACCTCAATAATGTCATTTATTTACACTAGGAATAAATTGTAAGATTTGCAAAATAAACACACAAAACCAAAAACACACAAATTCACACACATCTAGGTATTGGGAGTGAAATTAATAAATTAGATTATAATATTTGCTGTACTGGGTCCTCTTCTACACTGACGATTACACCACACAGATCCCCAAGGAGCAAGAGGGACTACTTAAATTGTAAAACTTGCAAAACATACAAACCAAAACAGGAACCACACATTATAAAGACAAACAAATCTGTCAAAACCACTATGTAGAAATACTACATCTCAAAACCACCATAATGTATTCCTGTTTCACATTAAGGTTGTATGGCATTTACTCTGATTTTTTTTTTTTTTTTTTTTTTTTTTCTATGTGATTGAGGGAGGCAAAAGGCATTACTGCCTATAGCGAGTGCCTCCCCCATAGTTGAAAGAGTGACAGGGCCAAAATCAAGGGACGTTCGAGCCAAACTGCCTGGACACACAGAGTTTGAAGCAATTTAAGTCATAGGAAGAGGGAAAGACTGATTCTGGGAGAGAGTTCCAGAGCTCAGCTGTTGAGTAGAAGAAAGTTTGAGAGTAACGTTTCACTCTTGGGTTGGAGAGTTGCACAGAGTAGGGGTGGGATTGAGTTGCAAGACGGGTACCACGTGCCCTACGTAAAGGAGATGGTATGCACTGGGATAGCTCTGAGGAACACTGATTATTATAGTAGCGATAGAATAGCGAGAGAGATGCAACATTGCGGCGGAGAAAGAGAGACTGCAGAGAGTTGGTGAGTGGACGGGAGTTAACCCGGGAACTGCGGGGAGACTCTTAAGAGTTCCCACGGCGGACTGCGGGGAGACTCTTATGAGTGAGTGAAAAAAAAAACTTTTGACATCGAAAAAAAAAATATATATATTTTTATATTTTTATTTTTTTATTTTTTTTTGGCCCCTGGGCCATGCAAAATCTCAGTCCTCTACCTCCCCTCCTTCCCCACTTTCCTCCTCTCCTTCAGTTATCACCTATTTTCCCTGTTATTCCCTTATTCTGAGGTATATTTTCGTGCTAACATTAGCGAGTTGCAAGCAGGGTGTTGTCATCACTGATGGCAAGCGAGTGCAAGAGAGAGAGAGAGAGTATCGATCGACTGTGTCTCAGTGGCCTTGGGGGAAATTGGCGGGAAAGCAGCTTGCCTCACCCATACATTATACAACTCGCGGGCTATATCTCCGATTTTGACCATCCAAACGCTGTTTTCACTCGTTTTATTGTTGTTTCAGGTTAATACCTTTATAATCAACCCATAATAGGCGCATATGGATAAGTATTAATGCTATTAATGGCACAATGAATATTTTAGTGACGGAAACACCTCAAATACGTCAGCACAGGGGGACGTTTCCAATTACCCCCATGCGCACTTCAGAGGTTAATGATACGAAAGGCCTTCCTTTCAACTTTGTCTAGGAGAGCGGTGTGAGAGGAACCTCCCCACACATGTGAACAATACTCAATACAAGGGCGCACTATGCCCCTGTACAGAGCAAGAAGCTGTGCAGGGGAAAAGAACCCCCTAAGGCGGTTGAGCACAGTTTGCATATTATATACTCAGGCACATACCCCATAGCTGAGGGTGGCCGACTCGAGACAGAGCCCGAACAGGGACAACTCAACATAAAAAACAAAACAAAATATATATTCACACACATCTAGGTCGCCCACGAGAAGACCCAGAAACCCAGGATCACTAGGGGCCTCCAGCATTTCCCCGGCCCCAGACCTTCCGGAGAGGTTCTGGTCTCGTCTAGCATCATGAATTATAGCGATATTCTGGAGATTTGAGCCATTTTAGAGCGATATTATAGAGATTGTGACAATATTTTAGCTATTTCTGACTTTATTTGGTATATTCCTGTCTCACATTAAGGTTGTATGGCATTAACTCTGTGATAATAGCATAAATACTGTGGCCAAAGCTGTGATCATTTTGTTATCAATGTTATCAATTCCAAGTGAAATTAAACCCCTTCTGTACCTGTCGACATTATTTTCATTATATTTTGGCTACTACTAATCGATTTTATTCAGTTTAGGAAGGAGCTCTAGCAATTATAAAGCTTTCAACCATCTCAATCCTTCCTAAGCTGCATAAGATCGTCTAGATATACAGTAGTTAGAATATAATAGAACAGACATCGCTGGTGCAAAGGACACAGTTTGCTCTACAGTATTCAGTAGTGCATATGAAATTATTATATTTATACAGCATATAACATTAATGTTGATATGTACTGTATATTGATATTTGATATAAAACAATGCATTTTATTGGATGCAATATGGAGTATTCTTTATTCCCTTGACTTGTGTCTTAGTATATTAATGGGGGATGGGGGTATTTATTTACTCATTTATATATAGTTTTATAAACAAATAGTTTCCTCCCTAGACTTCCATCAAGCTTAAAAAACACCCTCACAAGATCCTCCTTCAAGATTAATTTGTACATTTTTCGGTAGAAAAATGTAGCTACAGGCTCGCTATCGCTCGCCAGGAAAAAATTGACACCTAAATGGCACAAAAGGTCTTAAAATTGACATGAAATGAGGCGAAGGGTCATAAAATAGCCAAACTAATGGCCGATCGTCTTGAAATATCAAAATTAATGGGGCTAAACATGAGGGAGAAGGGAGTCCAAGAAGAAAAAAATTCTCACATTTTATTTTGTTACAAAATGATGTTGTTGTTGTTGTTGTTCCCTAAGCTGCCTGGCCGAACAGCCCCGAGTCCCTGAGGAAGGCCATGGCCACGATCGGGCTTTCCCACAGAGCTCTCATTGAGTGTAGATTGTGTTGTTGGCGTAAGTGGTTGTGTGAAATGCAGTCTTCTATGATGTGTTTAATGGTATGGGGTGCTGTGTTACATCCTGGGCAGGCGTCGACAACGGAGTCATCCAGTCTCTTCTGATAGCTCAGGAGAACTGGATGGTGTCCGCATCTCAGCCTGGCCAGGTGGACTCTGTCCTCGCGAGGAAGGGAGGATTCGGAAGGATGGATTTCGGGAGGTCGTGCATGCAGCTGCGTGTTGTCTGTGAGTGAGTGGATGGATCGGTGAGAGATATGAGTATGGATGTGCTTCTGGAAGTTGGTTCGGGGTGGGCAGGGAGGGAGAGAGGACAATAATTGTGTGTGATACCGTGTGCTGGGTGTTGTTTTGATATTTCTTGGTGTCTGTGGGTGTGTTGCCATGTAGTTTAGTGGGTGGTCTTCGTTCGTGGAGGCTGCTGCCAGGAATTGAGTGCCTCTCATGTCCAGATGGTCTTTGACTTTGAGGATTTTGGTTTCTTGATGTAGGTGATCTGTGGGTGCAGTAGCTGTGCAGCCTGTAATGATCTTCAGGGCTTTGTTTTGAATAGTCTGTAAGGTCTTATGATGTGTTTCAGCTAGGTTAGAAGCCCAGGCTGGGCTTGCGTATTCCATCACTGATCTTATGTATTGTTTATATACTGTGGTGGTAGTTTCTTTGTTGTGTCCAAATTTTGTGTGAGCAAGTGACCTGAGGGCGTTAAGTCTGGGTGTCAGTTTCTTTTTAATGTTTGTGGTGTGCTGTTTGAATGTCATATGAGTATCATATGTTACTCCTAGGATTTTGGGTGTGTGTGTATGTGTTAGGGGTGTGTTGTTTATGGTGAGTTGAGGGATGTATTCGTGTTCTCCTGTCCAACTTGTGAGCAGGGTTGCGGTGGATTTGGCTGGGGCTAGATTAAGTCTGTTTGTAGTGCACCAGCCATGTAGTGTGTTGAGATAGGGTTGAAGGAGATCTGTTGCTCTTTTTGGGTCATGGTGTGTGCATGTGAGTGTTATGTCATCTGCATAGGAGGCTAAGTTTATTTGGGGCGTATTGGGTGTAGTTATATCGTGCATGTACAGATTGAAGAGTGCAGGCGATAGGACGGATCCTTGTGGGACTCCGTTTGGAAAGTTTCTGATTTTAGATGACTGACCGGCAAAAGATACGTGTGCACATCTGCCTGCTAGGAAGTTGGCCAGCCACCTTTTTGTGTTGTTGTGCATGTTTGTGTTGTAGATTTTGTTTGTTAGGTTGTGGCGGGGGATGGCATCGAAGGCTTTACTAATGTCGAGTGTGGCTAATAGTGATCTGTGTGGTGGTCTAGCTGAGTTGATGCCGTCGAAAGCTCTTTGTGTAAGGTCTGTGAGAAGAGTGTTTGTGGAGTGCAGTGGCCTAAAGCCATGTTGTGTTGGAGCTAGGGGTAGGTCAGGTGTAATTAGTTGTAATACTAGGCGTTCCATGACTTTGGAGGGGGAGCAAAGAAGTGTGATGGGGTGGTGCGAGGAGGGTAGCGTGGGGTCTTTGTTGGGTTTGGGGAATGTGATGATGATACCATGCTTCCAAATGTCTGGTATTGTGTTGTGTGAATAGCTGTAGTTTGATATGTTAGTGAGTGCTTGTATGCCTTGTGGTCCCAGGTTTCTGAGGTGTATGTTGCTTATGTTGTCTAGGCCACAGGCGGGTGAGTGCTTGAGATTGTTGATGATATGCTTTGTCTGGTGAAGGGTGTATAGTCAGGGTCTGTGGGGAATTGTCTCTTACATCGGATGACACGTCGGTCGTCTTTGAGGTTTTAGGTGGCTGACATGTGAGAAGTGATTGATGAGAGTGTTTGCTTGTTGTTTACATGAAGGAGTAGAGTCTGTTGTTGTGATTGCAGCATGTGATTGTGTTGTGTTGCTGTTGGAAAGTGTGATGCTGTTTAGTGTTTTGTAGAGTTTTTTGGGGTTTGTTTTGTGATCAAGTGTTTGTAGGAAGTTATTCCAATTTAGTTTTTGTTGTTCTTGTATTTTGTTGTTAGTTTGGGTGTTGAGTGCTTGAATTTGTTGTGTGATGTCTTGTGTGTGGGGTGCTGGGGAGTGTTTCAGTATGTCGCGTTGTCTGATGAGGTTTTGAATTTCTGGTGTGAAGTTGGGGTTGTGTCTTTTTCTGTTACCTCTTGGAATGTGTTTCTTGTCAGCGTTTTGGATAGTTTTATTGAGTATGTGTACATCATTGTTGATGTTAGTGATGGGTGTACTGTTTCGAGTTGTGAAGTGTTGTTCTGTCTCATTTGTGAATGCTTCCCAGTTAGCTCTTTTATAATTGGTGTATGTGTGTTTGTGGCTAGCTGGGGTGAGTCTGGTTTTGGTGGTGATAATGATCGGGAGGTGGTCAGAGCCTAAGGTTCTGACCACCCTCCAGGATGTTGTGGGGGCAAGTTCTGGGGAGCAAAAGGTGATGTCTGGAGATGATGGGTTATAGAGGGCTTGGTGAGGAATATGGGTATGTTGATGGATGTCGTTAAGGATGATGAGGTTATCGGTTTGGTTTTGTAGTACCAGCCCTCTGTCTGTGTCGGGGTTGTCGACAAACCAGGCCGACGTCTTGGCGTTGAAGTCACCACCCAGGATGATGTGTGGGGTGTGTGGGGTGTTTGTGATGTGTTGTAAGTGTGGTCTGTAATCATTTGGTACTGTAGGGGATGTTTGGGGAGGGATGTATGTGTTTATGATGGTTATGTTGGAGTTGTTGCCAGTGCGTATTTTAATTGACTGTATTTCTGTTGTGTTATCATTTGGGGGGAGGAGGGATTTGGTTTGTACACTGGTTACTATGTATGATATTTCTTTGTGTACCAGGGTGATGAGTCCACCGCCCCCGCCGACAGCCCGGTCTTGTCTGATGGTGGTGAAATTATGAAATGTGGGTGTGTTTTGTGTTGTGCGGAGTTTTGTTTCTTGTAAGATGGCAATGTGTATGTTGTGTTGTTTGATAGAGTGTGAGAGTTCGTGTTTCTTTGTGTTGATGCCATCTATGTTCAGTTGAAGAATGTTAATGTTATGTGCACGATGTATGTTGGGTGCTGCTGCACGAGGATGGGGGTGAGGGAGGGGCTGGGAGTTGGGATGGGTGAGGTGGGGGTGGGGATTGGGGAGCAGGAGATGGGGGTTGGAATGGATTAGGATGGGGTGTGGTGTTGAGTTGAGGATGTGGATGGTATGGGAAGGTTAGGTGGGTTAGGGAGGAGAGGTGGACGGGTTTTAGAGGGGGGAGTGGATGATATGGGAAGGTTAGGTGGGTTGGGGAGGAGAGGTGGACGGGTTTTAGGTGAGGGATTTGACTGGGAGAGGGAGGGGCATGAGGAACAGGTCCAGGTGTTTGTGTAGTGTTTCTTGGAGGCAAGTGTTGTGCAGGTGAAGTGGGTCCAGTTCCCGCATGAATTGCAGAGAACTGAACCCTTAGTATGGTGACTCGAAGTGATGGGTTTTGAGCAAGTTGGACATATGTATGTGTATGTGGGTCCTGGGTTGCTCTCAATGTCTCCGGCTAGAAGAAGTCTTCAAGAAATGACAGCCGGAGAGTCATTTCTCGGTGTAGGAAAAACTGTGTGATGTGTGTGTGTGTGTGAGAGGTGTGGAAATTCCCGGCGCGACCGAAGCCGCTCCAAGGACCCGTTCCCCCAGGGAGGGGGCAGGGGATGGTTGTGACGGTTTGGCTCCCGAAACTGCTCTCCGCGGCCGGCATCCGGTTTTCCTCCACTGGTCGTTGATTTTGTCTTCGGCCGTGGAGGGTCGGCAGCCATCCGCGGTTGGCAGCCTCGGGAGGTGGCCAACAAAATGTTAACCCTATCAGCAGACATGGAAGCATAATTAATTAAACTTATTCTGGCTATAATTAAATGATTATATTAAGATTGTGAAGTACCTCTCGGAATCTGAGGGGTCTGAAGCAACTCAATTATGCATCCGACTCCCAAAGATCCTCCCTAAGCTGAATAAAATCGTCTAATGATAGAATAAACATTTATAAGGCGTCATAATCCTGAAGGGGAATATTGCCAGGAAATAGACGAGACAGAGTAAGGGGCAAGGGAACGTGAAAGTGGTCCCGGACCCTAAGAATTGGAACTTTAAATGTTTCTGTTTGAGTTCTGTCTCGAGTTGGCCACCCCCAGCTATGGGGTATGTGTCTGAGTATATACATACATACATACAATAAAAAAGGGAAAGAAACCATGCCTGCCAGCCAAAATGAAAAGATGTGTGTGATTTTGCGTGTTTTTTTTTCTTTTTCTGATGTGTTGTGATGTCACTGTTCGGGCTCTGTCTCGAGTCGGCCACCCCTATAAAAAAGAAAGAAAAAAAAACAAAAAAAAACAAAAGGGAAAACTGGGGAAGGTGCCAGAGTAGGCTACATACATACATACATACATACTTATGTGAATAAATGTATGTACAGTAGCCTATATACACAGGCACATAACCCACAGCTAAGGATAGCCGACTCGAGACAGAGCCCGAATAGGGACAAAATAAAAAAATAAAATTAAATAAAAAAATAAAAATAATACTAATAATACTAATAATAATAACAAATAATAATAATACATAAATAAATCACACATATCTAGGACGCCCAGGAGAAGACTCAGAGACCTAGGACTAGCCTTCTATGAGGATCAAAATAAGATATACAAGTTGTTTACAGTAAGGTATACATAATGGAGTCTAAAAGAATAGCCTGTAATTCCCCCGATAGATGGCCCTACTTATCAACCGCTGTTATCAACACTGCAGCAGACGACGAACCCAGAACAAGTAAGTAACACCAATTTACTCAACCA
Organism: Paralithodes platypus; assembly: GCA_032716605.1. Lineage (NCBI taxonomy): Eukaryota > Metazoa > Arthropoda > Malacostraca > Decapoda > Lithodidae > Paralithodes > Paralithodes platypus. The sequence goes on along the minus strand of CM064504.1, from coordinate 38,101,723 downwards.
TTGGACCACACCAAGGACATTCAGGTTTAATATAAGGTATAGTATAACCTTAGATCATCATAGACAGCAGTGATATTGATGGTGGGCTTATATAGCATCTATAATAAGCATTTACAACTCTAAGCAAATCCAAAACTCTCTCTGATGTATGCGCAGTAGTATTTTCAGCCTGATGCCATTTTGGGGACAGATGTGTACAGTTGTCCACGGGTCCAGCTATTATGTAGCTACTTGTTATGTTATTACTTTAATTATACGTGTTGTCCCTGTTCGGGCTCTGTCTCGAGTCGTCCACCCCAAGCTATGGGGTATCTGCCTAAGTATATAGATAGATAGCTAGATTCTAGATATGTATATGCGTAGAAATAATTACAAATATACCTAAAATAGACTTGACAGATAATGTCATATAGGCCTACCTGTAAATAGCAAAAATTAAACATGATTAGCGAGGGCAATTCGCACCAAAATGGCATGAAATGGGGCGAAAGGTCTTAAAATTGCCAAACTAATTAGGCGAACCTCTTGATATGTCAAAACCGATGGGGCTAAACATGAGGGAGAAGGGGGTCCAGAAAAAGAACCCCGAAGTGAAAATCTCCCCTTAAGGGGCTAATGGGAAGGATGAGGATAAGGAGAAGAATGTTCAGTGATCCTAGCTTTAAAACTATCAAGAGTGGGACTGTTAACTATATGAGAATGAAGGTGATTCCATATTAATTTCCACTCTTGGATGCTGAGGGGAAAAAATTAGTACCCAAATATGTCGGTGCTTGCCTGGTATGTTAGGTATTTTCGGTTGTGGCTGCCTCTTGTGGATCGTATGTTTGTAGGGTGGTGTCTTTGTCTATGTCTACTACTGTAGATTGTTTGTGATTTTGTATAGTCTGTGTTTGTGTCTTCTTGTTGCAAGTATATCTAATTTAATGTCTTGTTGTAGTGTGTCTAATCCATCTTGCCGCCTTATTTTGAATGGCTTATAATTTATTGATTAAGTGTGTGGATTCCAGACAGAGTCGCAGTGTGAGACATTTATAGACATCATTTGCCAGATTATCCGGCGTCTTATTTTTCTACAGACATCATTTGCCAGATTATCCGGCGTCTTCTTTTTCTACAGACATCATTTGCCAGATTATCCGGCGTCTTATTTTTCTACAGACATCATTTGCCAGTTGAGCCGGCGTCCTATTTTGTCCAGACATCATTTTTGCCAGTTGAGCCGGCGGTCCTACTTTTTCCAGAGTCCAGTTGAGCCGGCGTCGTTTTTTAATTGCCTTCAAAATAATTTCAAGAGCCAAGCCCGTAAAGTTTGTCTCTGTGACTGGACGAAACCATCCTCCACTTTTTCCTCAGCTGTCCCCGTTACGATAATCTTCAAGGACACTACATCCGCCGGTATATATCAAGGAAAACCGAGCTGGCTGAAAGTTGTTGGATATTGGACTTTGGACATTGGACATTCGGATGTAAACAAAGCGACGAATCTCAAGCGATCTTGAACGAAGCAAGCTGGTTTGCTTAGATACGTTTAGTATGATCAATACGTATATTATTTATGTTGTATTTAATATTTATTGGCAAATCTATTATCACACAATTAAAATTCATATTATAAGTAATGTTAACCAGAAAATACATAATTTAATATACCGGTAGCCTATTGTTATGGAATAACAAGCCATAGTAAATACCGATGATCCCGAAATTCCTGAATATCCAATAGAATCCTGAAAACTGTTGGATATTGGACTTTGGACATTGGACATTCAAACATTACTGGATAGTGAATAACCTATTGAATATCCAATCAAACCCTGAAAACTGTTGGATATTGGACTTTGGACATTCAAACATTACTAGATATTGATTAGGCTAGCCTAGAGTTGAATATCCAATAAAAACCTGAAAACTGTTGGATATTGGACACTGAAAAAAAAGAAAAAAAATTCAAACTACTAGATATTGATTAGCCTAGAGTTGAATATCCAATAAAAAACTGAAAGCTGTTGGATATTGGACTTTGGACAACAACTTTCAGCCAGCTTATATATACTAGGTTAGGTTAAACAAATTATGGTTCAATGTTATTTTAATACCACAAATTTTGTTGATATATTTGAAGATAAATATTGAATATATGCAGCCTCTAAAGATCATAAGAAAATTTGGGATTTTTTTTATTTTAATATCACTAATTTTCCGAGTGTTTTTTATAAACAAAATTGTTCATTTGCATCAATATATTTTTACATTTTACATTCATAAATAGTCCACTAATATACTAGGTTAGGTTAGGCTAGGTTAAATATATTGTTCAATGATTCTTAGTAAATAGGCATCTGAAAAACAGTTCCTCCTGCTACACAACCGAATGTTTTCGTTTCATACCAATCGCCGTGGCGTAGGTATAGGAAGTGGGGTTCAATGTTATTTTAATACCACAAATTTTGTTGATATATTTGAAGATAAATATTGAATCTATATGCTATAAATATCATAAGAAAATTTGTTTTAACCCTCGGCAAAACCTAATAAAAGAGTATGGTACTAACATTTATTTTTCGTAACAAGGTTGTCAATACGGTACTTCCAGTTATCGATAGCTCTAAAGATCATCTGCAAATGTGTTAAACCCTCGGAAAAACTTAATATAAAAGTATGGTATCAAATTTTTATTTTCGTAACAAGGTTGTCAATACGGTACTTTCCCGTTATCAATGTATAATCAAAGCTGAAGAGTGCATAGTAAACACCGTAGACTTCATCGACTTTCTTTCACCTTCGTATAATCGACAGCCAATGTTTTTTTTTTTTTACTAAGGGATTAGTACTCAACCAGTGGGGGTGTGGGGGCAGCAGCCCCCACCCATAATACTAGGTTAGGTAAGGTTGTTAGGTTAGGCTAATGTCTTTCCAAATCACTATCGGGGGCGTGTCTCAACATCGATCAATAGGCCTAATGGGGAAAATAGGTTTTCCCGAGATTTCTAATTAATTGCAAACACTATCTATTGATGCAAATGAACAATTTCTTTTATAAAAAACACTGAAAATTCGTGGTATTAAAATAAAAAAATTCCGGAAGTGGTTATTTAGCTGCAAGTGGTGTAGCTATTTTAGCATTAATTCACTTAGTTTATGTCTATCCGCAGCCCTTCTGACAATCAAAACACAATTATGTAGCAAAATATATATTCGACGTCATATACTTGAGATATCAATGAGATTAAATGCGAACTGTAAAGAGGCTGACACTCTACCTCCATCAAAAACTGGAGCTTCCCACCCAGTGCGGGAAGCATCCTAGCTCCATCAAAGGGTGAGATTTGTACTGGAGATTGACAGTAGCTCCACTTTTTACTGAAGAGTGACGAGAATTGGACCAGTGTGATAACCCCTTGAGTCGAAGTCGGAATTTAAAAAATCAGACTCCACACCCCTGGTTTTGCGAGGAAGGACTGTAGTTGTACAGTATTACACAAAATAATGGTCTAGAAAAATGTTCTATGTAAGTCTGAATCTAAAAGTTTATAGATTATAATTTTTCCCTTCTATTATACTGTACCGGTATATCTGAAAATAATTTCCCAATTCTCCCCCTTGTGACTGTTGAGGCCTCGGCCGAGCCTACGCCCTGCTGCTGGGGTCACGAGGAGCCAAGGTGGTGGTGAATGACCTGGGCGAGGGCAAGAGCTCCCGGGCTGCAGATGTCGTGGTTGATGAGATACGCAAAGCAGGTTAGTAAACATTAACATGATGCTACAAATCCGTTTGTCAGACTCTTTGTGTACAGTCGATATCGAACATACGGTAAGCACAAGAGTACTAAACCTTCTTTCAGACTCGTACATACAGTACAGCTATAATCATAATTATGGTATCAGTATACAGTACACAAAACTATTAATAAAGAATAGAAATAAACCAAATATGATAACCCCCCTTAACAAATTATATTGTTTGTCAATATGCCATGGGTTGTAGCATGGTTGGTAGCGCATCTGACTGCTGATCGAAGGGTCGGTAGTTCGATCCCAGGCCGTGCCATTGATAGGTGTCAATAGTTTGGACACTGGGTCTAGAGATTCATGGCAAATGTCCAGTTAAATCCCTGTAACAAGAGCCCGCCCTAGCCCTGTTAATCAAGGGAGTGCACAGCGTTAATAATTGCATCATCAATATCCTACAGTACCTGACCTCCATTGTTTATTTATACTCGCACTAACTAACTAGGCTATAGTTTTGTTTGTGCCATACATGTATTTATTGTATAGATTTGTATATTCCATTATAACAAGATTCTAGGCCAAATTCCTACATCCCAGCCATAATATTTGTTTATACAGTAGTTGTGACATGAAAGGCATCCAGTTTTTTAAAAATCTATTATTCCTGCTTCATGGCAACTTTAGGAACTCTGTACATTGGCTCTAGCCTCTAGAGGGGAACTGTAGCCCATGTATACAGTATTTACGTTCTATATAAAACAAAATGGCCCATACTGCGGGCAACGTATATTTACGTATTGGTAGTACAGTACTGTACTGGCTGAGTTGGTTGCACCAACCCGCCCCGCTTGTTGCCATATGCTTCCAGGAGGTTCTCAGCTTGCCACCCATAGTAAAATCAGTATGCTCCATGCATTCGATGGGGGAGGGCGTGTGTCCAAGTAAGAGGCATTTTAGAAGCTGAAATACAGTACACTAAACACAATGCTAATTCCACATTTATTTGTGACGGCTATATACCAGGTACGAATGTGAGCTTCATTACATGTTACAGAACATTACTCTTACTGTCTTCGTAGCGCAATGGATAAATGCACTGAATTTCGGTGTGAGCATCCTAGGTTCGAATCCCTGGACTGCCACATGTATTTGTTATTTCATTAATTGAGTTTAGGAGTAAAGTTGGTTGGTGGAGGTAACATAATAAAACACATTAGGTACGGTACTAAAATGAATAGGTATATCATCGAGCTATCATGAACGTAAGGATACGAAATATAGAGACATAGACATCAATTATATGCATGATGAGTAGCCACTTGTTCGGGGGTGAAGGAGAAAACTCTTAGTCAATACTCCCAAGTTCAGTGGGGGAGAATTGAATGACTGAAGACTTACATGGGAAGTTTTCAACCCAATCTTTTCATTGGAACTCGTTGGAATTTGGTCTGGGCTACGAATATGGCACTTAGGCGACGTATATTGAGCGGAATTAACGGGAAAATAGCTGCCAGGGCGTATTCTTGCCTGTAAAAACCACCACAAGGAAAGGGTTAAGAATATGTACAGTCGAGAGCATAATTATTCAGTACAGCTATACAGGTAGTATAAGGTTACACCAATTCAAATCTTTGAACCTTAAAGCCATTCTCAGTGAAGCTCCTGGGCTTAGAGAAAGCATTGCTGTATATCTGTATGTGTTTGATACTGATTCAAATGGGTGCGTCGCTACTTAGGCTCTTGATTGTACATGCGGAACCATGTTCACATTGGTGTACTGGTACATCTTTTAATCTGTGTGCATCAAACCACATGTTGTATAATTGCCAAGACTTGAACCTGAAACAAGTGCTGTGAATGAGTCACAAGATTTAATACTCTGACATGCTTATAATTATATACTGTACTATAGTTAGAGGTTGTTTAGGAGTTTACCCTTTTGTAATAATATTGGTTGCAGTGGGTAAGACCATTTTATTCTCATTATACATTAATCTGATGTGGTGGTAAAATACAGCCAGCATTCCACAACATTTGTCCCAGGTCCATGCTCTGGAAAATGTACATCCCTGCTTCCATCTTTCCCTCACTCTCTCATGCATCTTTATCTCATCCTAGCTACAGTATCTTCATTCCCTCTCATACCCCACTCTATTTGACCACTCATCTCCTGCTACATCTTATCCAATTCTCTCCATATATGTTTCCATCTCTAATCTCTATCTTCCCCATTATTGTCTCTCTCTTCAGGAGGTGCAGCGGTGGCCAACTATGACTCGGTGGAGGCTGGGGACAAGATCGTACAGACGGCCCTGGACAACTTTGGCCGTATTGACATTCTGGTGAACAATGCTGGTATTCTCCGAGACCGCTCCTTCCCTCGTACCTCCGACACTGATTGGGGTGAGTGGGGAAGAGAGATATCTTTAAGAAGAGTGAGACAAATGGGTGGGTATGTACTGTATATTTTATGTGATTGCATACAAATAAATTACAGGTTTGGAAAGACAGTGTGAGAGAGAGAGAGAGAGAGCATATATAAAATACTGAGTGATTGATTAATACTTACTGAAGACGAATGTACAGTATATTAAAGCCGGTATCACACGAGCGCTTTTTCCCTCAAAATTTATCCTCAACACTGGTCTGGCAGCTTATGAGGTCAGCATTTTAAGTATTTCGGGCACCTAAATTAATTTACCATCAGTCTAGTTTCCAATACCGGTGCAAAATATTCCTGAAATGCCAGAAATGTTTTAATCGTCGAATGTTGACTATACAGTATAAGCTCTTGTGTGATACTGGCTTAAGACACCTTTTAAAATAGAGCTAGAGACTAAGATCATTCAGATAGCCTTGAACGACTTTGGCTGTATTGAAAAACTGGTGAACACAGACCGATCCTTCCCCCGCACCTCCGACACTGATTGGTGTGAGTGGGGTGGGGGGGAACTAATTGCAAAAAATTCTGTGTTTTATCTCCGTGATAGTCCGAAATGGATCAATTATCCGAATGCGTACCTTAAGTCTGTTAGAATATTCTGAAAGCGATAGTAAAATGGCTAGCTAAAAAATATTGTTCAGACATTTTGCCTCAGTCTCTTAGATTATGTCTAAAAAAGACAGATTAAGTATAAATCAGATACCTACAGTATACAATACCGGGTAGTTTTTTTTGTTTAACCTAGTGAGATTGCACTTGATTGCTTTCAGCTTGAGTCTACTTCCAGCTGATTGGATGATGATATTGTGCAGTATATTTCTTCTGTTTGTTTGTTAAGCCATAAGCTATTAGCTAGATGGAGTTTAGGAATCTTATTGATTATGTAAATTATAGTGAGTTAATTCAATCTGATGAGTAGTTTTCCTAGTCTGAAGACAGCAAGAAAATATTACTGATTGTGGGAATACTGTAAATAAGATTAAATTGAAGTCACAGAAGTGTAATGGCAAGACCCATAATTTTTTTAAAAGACAGGAAACCTAGGAGTTACTGTTAGATTAATTTAGTAGACGAGATTGGGTAAGGCAAACATTGCCGAGAAATTGAAGTATCATTCTTGTTAAAAAGAAATATACTTATTCTAATGTAAAACTTGCAAAATAAACAAACCAAAACTTATACGAACACAGTAAAAAGACAAAACGACTAATCAAAATCGCTATGTGGAAACAATGCTTCAGTAAAATAATAATTTATAAATAAAAGAACACAATCCACCACATAGGGTGTACATTACTACATGAGCAAGTTAATCTGGTTCCCAAGCAAACTAATCGCACACATAACAACGCACTATCGTCACGTTCAAGGAATTAGTCAATTTGGGTAGTCGGGGACGTTCTGGTAAATTTTACTAAACTGAGGCTCTGCATGAATAAAGAAACTACAATTATATACAATATATATTATGAAGCGATTAGCATGCTAACACAAATATATTTTCTAACCAGAATCACAAAGAAGAAAGTTTCCTTTAAGTTTGTTATTTGTGTAACCCTAAGTTTGGCCCTGAAATATGTCAAATGATGATGATGCAGTTTTTACCACTATGTACTCCCTGCTGAATAGCAGGGCTAAGGTGGGTGCCCTGATGATCAGGGACATCAGTGAACACTTGCCACAGATTGCTAGACCACAGCACTGGCATCTGCCAAATAGCACACTGGCTGGCCCGAGACTCGAACCGTCGACCTCATGGTTTGCAGGCGAGTGCTCTACGAACCGCGCTACAGCCTGTGGCAATAGTGAATAATGTTCATAGTGGTAAATTGTCATGGGAGTTCATAATTCCAATGGATAAAGTTACGCACTGTGATCGGAATATTCAACCCTTGTCCGCTTACTTGAATTGATCTCAATTAGAAGTGGGGGGATACAAATATTACGCAGAGAAAGTACCTGGATAAGAAAAGTTTATGAAATTAAGTCGTCAAGTCCATGATTAACCCGTCAAGTGCGGGGAGACTCTTATGAGATTTACCGGTCAGCTGCGGCAAGACTCTTATGATCCTAGGCCTAAAAAAAAAAAAAATTAAACCACCCCAGTAGCAATTGATTTTTTTTTTTTTTTTTTTTTTTCCATGCCAAATATCACTTTTCCACATCCCCTCCTTACCCCCTTTCCCCCCCCCCCCCTTCAATTATCACCTATTTTCCCTGTTATTCCCTTATTCTTAGGTATATTTTCGTGCTAACAATAGCGAGTTGCTAGCAGGGTGTGGTCATATGTGTTACCAAGCGTGAGAAAGAGAAAGAGATAAGGAGAGAGACGTCAGTGTCGCTCCAGGCATCGTGAGGGGTGGATGTTGGCCAGGCTGGCTCACACTTGATGAATGTAACTCTCGCTCTCATTTCGCGATTTTGACCAGCCAAACACTGTTTCCACTTGTTTTATTGTTGTAACAGGTTAATATCTTCATATTAAACATAAAATAGGTGCATATGGATAAGTATTAATGATATTTATGGTAAGATAAGGATTTTAGTGAATGGAAACAGTGATATAGGTCTGCACAGGGCTATGGTGTAATCTCTCCCCCCCCCCCCTGCGCACTTCTTAAGTTAACTGTTGAATTTTTTCAAATCATTAAGTATGAGATTATTTTATTTTATGCAACAGATATAATAATAATAATAATAATATAATAATAGTTCTTAAAGCTAGCGCATGCTAAGCTAGCTAAGGATAGCTCAATAAGGCCGATTAGGCGTATTTCCATTGGGGTCCTGTACTACTACCCCATCCCTTTGCTCATGAGGGATGGTAACGACTCAGTGCTTGTGAAAAATCTTTAATGCGCCGAGCGTGGGCGCGAACCCGGGCCTTCTGGGTGGAAGTCCGAGACGCTAGTCACTACACCAAGCGAGCCGCTTGTGCTGTGGTCTAGCAATCTGTGGCAAGTGTTCACTGATGTCCCTGATCATCAGGGCACCCACCTTAGCCCTGCTATTCAGCAGGGAGTACATAGTGGTAAAAACTGCATCATCATCATTTGACATATTTCAGGGCCAAACTTAGGGTTACACAAATAACAAACTCAATTATATTACATAATCCATAATAAATTATCAATAGTTGAACGAGAGTAAATAAGCTAAAGCCGTAGCTGCCGGTATGGCCTCTCCGCAATCGAAGGAAACATAGTCAAAGGGCAAAAACAATTGTTTTATTTTTCCCTTCAAACGAGAACCACTTGGTGTACAATGTGCTAGTCTTCACCATTTGCAAGATAACTGTGAGTCCTGCCTCCTGATATAATGTATAACCTAGATTAGGCTATTTTTTGTGGAGGTATGAATATGTCAAAATTCCGACATTCTTGAAACTCTACCGATAATGCCATGACACGGCAAAACTTACCCTTTTATTTTCATCGTCAAAGCTGAACCATTTGGTGTAGAGGGTTCTAGTATTCATCATTCGGAAATGTCCATGTCAATCAAGGGAGTGCATGGCTGTTAAAACTGCATACTGTACAGTAAAACCCCTCCCATCCGGAGCCCTCAGATCCGGAAACCCAAGAGATCCAGACTCATGTTTCAGCCAACCAGACTTGTCTGGATGGCTTGGGAAAAATATAAGTCAATCCGGAAACGATTGAAACGAATACAAGTTTCCACACATATTATTTACATCCATGGTTCGATATCCAGACTTGTATGTCAGCCATCCGGATTTGTCTGGATGGCTGAAACCTAAGTCTGGTTGTTTAAGTTAGATATCTGGACTCATGTTTCAGCCATCCGGATTTGTCTGGATGGCTGAAACCTAAGTCTGGTTGTTTAAGTTAGATATCCGGACTCAAGTTTCAGCCATCCGGATTTGTCTGGATGGCTGAATATATGTCCGGACTTATGGCAGATCCAGACAGGGTTCTCCCCCAATTAGTCTGGATGGGCGAGGTTTTACTGTAATTTGCAAGAGAACAGCGAATGGTGCATTTTGTAAAATGTCTTAACTAGGTTAGGCCATTTAATCCATCCTCTCCAGATTTGCCGCCCTGGCGGGCAAATCGAGTCTTTACTGCGCACACCGGATGCCCGCCTGAGCTCCGGGAGCTATTATAGTGCTATAAAATCACTTAAAACCGCAGTAGAGAAAGTTGAGTTGTCATGGTGGGCGGTCCACGAAATGCGCAAGAACAAGCACACACAGTCAGTCAGTCAGCTGACTCATGCTTTCGTCACAGCCACAACCAAGCGGTCGATGATTTTCTGCAGTCCGAATTGATGCATAAAAGCAGTGGACAGTGACTTGAGAATGGCTACAATGGTGAAATATATCCATAATAAATATTCACTATTATTAACTCTCAAAGAGCGGGGGTGGGGGATATCACTGTCGCGCCAGGTGGCTATATTTACCGAAAATTACATTAATTCCATGCTCTTTTTCATGCTTAACCCTTGTCTAGCGGGGTGTTTTGGGCTATTTTGGGCATATTCAGGCCATCCTGAATGATCAATCAAGTATCTGCATGAACAAAAAACTAGGCGCTAAAAGCTTCAAAATGAGACCAGAACGAGCTACGTAGCACTCGTGGTTCTCATACAGTGATACCAGTAACATGGGAGTTTAGCGTATTTTGGCATATTTTTCCCAGCTATGCTCACTACTGGCTACACTGCCGGCCTCTTGAGAACACAGGGAACATGAGTTAATGGGCGGCGGTAAGCCCTGGGAGTCGGCTGTCTGGCCCGCTGTGCTCCCGGCCATTTGCACTCTATTTTAACCCTTTAAAAGCCTTAATAATGCTCCTAACTTGCTGCAAATTGGTGCACGACTTAGTCGAGCGCCGCTCTTTAAGGGTTAAACAAGAGCCAGAGCGTAATACAATTATATATCCGTGAAAGTGCAAAGATAGCTTTCCAATGAGACCTGAATTATCCCTGTACAATATCTGGTTATCTTGCAACGATCGTGCAACCGAAGGGCAATATTGCTAAATTATTGGCAATTTCGTGTTTTTTCGGGTGTGAGGTAGGGTGCGAGAGAGAGGTAGGTAGGTCTGGGTAGGACCATGTTCAGTATGCGCCGCGCCGCGCTCCCGTGGCGAACAGTTGAAGGTCGTCCCTGCAACGCCCGGTCTCTCTCTCATATCTCATAATGGCCTCAAAATCCGCAGGATAGGCCAATTTTCTCTCCCGTCATACGACGGTCGCCGCGAGTTGAGGGTTAATGATACTGTAATCCATGGTCAATAGTTGAACAAGTGTAAATAAGCTGTATCCGTAGTCGCCGGTATGGAGGTGGCGCAATCGCACAAGTTTAGGTCACGAGACCAAGCAAACAATTATATATTCCGCCTCAAACAAGAACAACTTGATGCACTATGTTCTTGTCTTCACCATTCGCAGAATAACAGTTAGTACTGCATCTGATAACCTAGATTAGGCAATTTAATAGCGGAGATATGTACTGTATATCCGAAAATGCCAATAATCAAGCATTCATAAGGATTCAGGCTTGCGGTGGCCATAACTAACCCGTATACTTTCACCATCAAAACAAAATTACTTGATCTAGAGTGTTCTAATCGTCACCATTCATAAGATAACGAGTAGTGCCTCCTGATATATGTATAACCTAAGTTGGGTAATTTTCTTTCGTAAAATGCGCAGCCGGGAGCGGGGTGGCGTGACTATTTGAAGGACCCGTGGGGCTTTAGTTAATTGTGGGGATATGAATATGTGAAATTCACGAAAAACACCAGGATCTGAAGCCCACGAAGGTTTGAACATAGCCAGATCTGAAGGGTTAATATGTGGATGATTTATAATCCAATGGAATTGAAAAAAATAATATCCTACCAACACATAAATACACAAAATGAGGAAGAGTCAATGAAATATATTCCCTGATGATTTCACTCGCATGTGGATGTAGCCTGCCTGCCCTGTCACTATGGGAAAACAATCCCAGGTTAGGGGGGGTGAGGGGAAATTTGTTCACGTTGACAGGCCACGCCCATATGTGAGTGAAAACTTTTGAGAATATATGTTATTGACTTGTTTGTAATTTTGTTTAGTTATGTGTTGATAGGATATTCATTGTTTTCAGTTTTGTTGCATTAGAAATTATCCACAAATTAATAAGAACCCAAACAATAATGATTTTTGTTCATAAAAAATGGGAAGTCTGAAGTCATAAAGTACTAATGACATAAGTATATAGCATAATGAGGGCATAAATTGGCAATAATTATACTGTATAAGAAAGGACGACTTTGAGGTTTGGCTTGGAACCAAGCATAGTGTTTACATAATATTTACATGCACAAAATCCAACACGCGTGATGTCCTCTGAAAAAATAAATTGTGTTTGTTGGGTACAGACTATATGCCTTGACCTTCTTCCTGCCCTCAGACCTGGTTCACCGGGTCCACCTGCGTGGATCGTTCTTGGTCACCCGAGCAGCCTTCCCGGTGATGAAGAAACAAGGTTACGGTCGCATCATCATGACTGCCTCCACCTCTGGCATCTTCGGTAACTTCGGACAGGCTAACTACAGGTCAGTCAGTGAAGAAATGGAAAGGTTGTTTTATGTAAGCAATTGTATCTGCATTTGTTATCAAAGTACTGTAGGTGTATTTACCTAATTGCCTAATATGAGTTAGATGATTTTGAGATGTCTGTGTTTATTACTCTTCGTTTGATTTCACTATATGCAAGATACAGTATGTGTGATAGGTTAGAATTTTTGTTATATATACCGGTATACTGTATGTACTGCTTGTATTCCTCCACAGTGCGGCCAAGTTGGGTCTGCTGGGTCTGAGTAACACTGTGGCTATAGAGGGCAATAAGTACAACATCCACTGTAACACCATTGCTCCCTTTGGTGGTACACGTATGACTGAGGGGATCATGCCGCCTGGTGAGTAGAAGCTGGTATTGTTGGAATGATTAATTACCTACTTGTTATTACACTTATCAATAGAGGGTTATCGTATATTACTTTTGTGTCTTCTAGTTTCTAGTACAGTACTGTATAAGCTATACACTAATTCCTCACTTAAAATTGAAATTGCGTTCCTGAAAATTGAGATTTTAAATGAAGCCACTGCAAATGAAGCAATTGTGTTTTTTGTATTATTATTTTTGTAATTTTGAACAATTCTTGTGTGATATACAACTTAACCCGTTGAGCCCCGGCTAGTTATAATATTTTGTTCACCCCAGTCCCAAGCCATTTTCACTTCTTTTTTTTTTTTTGCTAAAATGGAAGACAAGGATGAGAAATGAAAAAAAAAAAAAAAAAATCACCTCGGACATTTGGGGGGGGGGGGAAGCCTCAAATTTTTTTTTGAGCCAAAATGGAAGAGAATGGTGAGAAATGAAAAAAAAAATCATTTCGGTCATTTGGGGGGGGGGGGGGGGGTTCGAAAGTTAGTCTCCCCCGCATGACCACCCGCCCGGGAGCACTAGGGTAAAAACTGAGTATGGCATTGTACGGCATACATCCTAAGGAGTGTCTCACATAAATCTCAAGCCTCTAGCTCCCATACGACCGGAGTAATGAAGGTTCAAAGTGGCGGTGAACTAAGGGTGTAAAGTATCCCCACTAAGCCCACCACCACCAGCCGCGCGGCTGTCTCGGCCCGCTCACACCTACTGGCCCGGCTCCCACACACACTACGGTACCTCCCCCTCCTATTCTCCCGCCATTTCCTACCTTACGAGCCACGTAAGTGTTTTTTATATGTCGGACGCACGTGATGCGTCGCTGGGAGTTGGTGATCAAACACTGCCGACGCATCACGTGCGACGCTGGGTCTCACTGGGTTAATAATGAGTATAGCAATATTACGTGAATTTTGTTTCCTATTTAATGAACAGTGGAATAATGAAACTACAGTAAAAGTCCGTTAATCCGACAACCGATGATTCGAATCTCCCAATAGTCCGAATTTTTCAATTTGAGGCCAAATCCTAATTCACCCGATGGTCCGAATTTCAAGAAGTCCCAAAGTCCCCTTTTTGAGGCATTAGTCCACTCAAATGACACATAATGGAGCACACACATATCATATGTTCATGAATTCACTTTAAAAGTTTACCATTGTCATTGTAGCCTATTTATTACCTACTTCAAAACATTCAGATTAATGGTCAAAGGAAGCTACTGATATAAACGTAAACACCTACTTCTTCTTCTTCCACATCGTCTGCTAGAGAGTTTGTTTTGCTCTTGAATGCATCCTTGGGACGCTCCGATGCGCTACTGGCTTGTACCGCATTTTCTGCAAGCGCATTCAGTCTTGAGCTTGAAAACGCACCTTTGGACGTATTAGTCTTGAGCTTGAAAACGCACCTTTGGACGTTCCGATACGCTACTATTTATAGTTCAGTGATCGGAGCGTCCCAAGGGTGCTTTCAAGACAACAAGACAAGGGTGCTTTCAATACAATATAATATAACAGAGCACGTCACAAAAGGAAAATCACAAAATGAAAATTACAAGAACCTCTCAGGGAAGTGCCGTTGTTAAGGCATTACTTCCCGAACCACATCTGATCTGATCTTCAAGAGCAAGACAAACTCGCTAGTAGACGGAAGAAGAAGAAGACGTTTATATCAGCAGATTCCTTTGACCATTAATCTGAATGTTTTGAAGTAGGTAATAGGCTACAATGACTATGGTAAACTTTTGAAGTGATTTCATGAACATATGATATGTGTGTGTGCACCATTGTGTCATTTGGGTGGCCTAATGCCTCAATGTTTTCGTCATACACAGGTTCATAGGGGTAAAGTCCGATAATCCGAAAAATCCACTAATCTGAACGAGGGCCGGTCCGCTGCCCTTCGGATTAACGGAAGTTTACTGTATTAGGTTTTCCTCTCTTCGGTTGTCAAACCTGTTTTTACGCGGGAAATACTAATCATATGGGTACGTCGCCCGCAGTGTTCCATTGATTTGAATGAAATACATGGGTACGTTGGCCACTCTTTAACCCTTAAAGAGCGGCGCTCGACTTAAGTCGTGCACCAATTTGCAGCAAGTTAGGAGCATTATTAAGGCTTTTAAAGGGTTAAAATCGAGTGCAAATGGCCGGGAGAGCAGCGGGCCAGACAGCCGACTCCCAGGGCTTACCGCCGCCCATTAACTCATGTTCCCTGTGTTCTCGAGAGGCCGGCAGTGTAGCCAGTAGTGAGCATAGCTGGGAAAAATATACCGATATATGCTAAACTTCCATGTTCGTGGCACCACTACAAGAGAACCACGAGTGCTACGTAGCTCGTTCTGGTCTCATTTTGAAGCTTTTAGTGTCTAGTTTTTTGCTAAATAATTTTTTTTCATGCAGATGCTTGATTTATCATGCAGGAGGGCCTGAATATGCCCAAATGAGCCCAAAACACCCTGCTAGACAAGGGTTAAGGGTTAAGTGAGGAGTCCCTGTACATGCAAATTAGATAACAAGTATGTTAGTTGAAGTTTTATGCACAGTTAACAATCTACAAGCTGTATGTACTTAGTAATATATTATATACCTGGACTGTAAGAGCTAGATATAGTGGATTATGTTCTTTTATTTCAAAATTTATTTTATTAAGCATTATTTCCACATAGCGATTTTGATTAGTTCCTTTGTGTTTATCTTGTGTCGTCCTAGTTTTGGTTTGTTTATTTGCAAGTTTTAGATTAATAATATAATTTTTTATTTTCTTGACGGGTTTTCACACTGACCAACATTCTGCAATGACTTTACAGATCTGTTTGATGAGTTTAAGCCGGAGTTGGTGGCCCCACTGGTAACGTGGCTGTGTCACCAGGACTGTGAAGACAATGGGGGACTCTATCTGGCCGGCGGGGGATGGTATAGCAAGTGTGAGTATACACTACAGTAATGGTGTTTAAAGCACAAGGTGGTGTGAGAAACTTAATAGAAGAGAAGTTGTATTAACTATAAGTTAATATAATATTGTCTTGCCATTTACCCCTTGACACTCTGTTGGGAGAACAATGAAGGTGTTAAGTGTCGTGATAGTTCCTCCACTACTTCTCTTCTCCCTGCCATACCCCATCCAACTATGTTTGCTGGCGTTTCATTCCCTATGTTTAACAATTCATTGAAGTGCTCCCCTTGCTACCCTCCCTAACTTTCTTAACCTCTTTCCAGAACATTTTCTTACACTCCCTTCACTTTACGCTTAAATTCCTTCCAAATTCCTCATATACTCTCCTCTTACTTTCCTTCACTACTCTCTTTTTCTCCAAGTACCTTTCCCTATTATGTCTCCAAATCTTCATTCCATCTACTACCTAACCACTCTCTATACGCTTTCTTCTTTTTTTCAACTGCTAGTTTCATCTCTTTAGTCCACCAAGCTGTTCCTTTCACTCCTCTCCCTCTTCTCCTAACTCCACATACCTCCTCATATGCTACACACATCTCTTCCGTAACCCCTTCTGTACCGACGACGTATTTTCAATTTTATTCTAGCTACTGTATACTGTATTTAGACGATGTTCAGTTTAAGAAGAATCTGTGGTAGTAAAAATTGTTAAGTAAGATAGTTCGAAGCCTGTTAATTGCTAGAGGCCCTATTTAAACTGAAAAAATCGGCCTGAGTAAAGTTAAAAGTACGACACCGGTACTGAAGGGGTTAAACACTTTGCTCTACTTCCTCCATGCCTTTCAAGTCGAACCTACCTAATCGTCTTTCTACTGCTCTCTTGAACTACTGTAAAGTACTGTAAGATAATATTGTAAGATTGAACTCCTCCCTGAATTCCTCCTCCTGTAACCTTTCCACCCTCTTCACCACTCCACCTCCCTCCCGCCCTACTCTAGCTCTCTTCACCCACTTCTGTTTCCTAATTATAGCTACTACTACATAATGGTCAAACACCCCCCAATACCCCTATATAATCTAGCATCTATCACTAAATTCTTCATTTGTTCATCCTTACATACATAATCAATTAGTGCCTTTTGTTCCACTGTCTAGAGCTCACTCCCTCCTCCACCCTACTTTCCATGTGCACATGTGTATCATTCTGTGTCAGAAGAAAGTGTTGGCTATCAACAGTCTCCTCCTGACACATATGTCCACAAGTGCACTGCCATTTCCATCTACCTCTGAAGGTACACCCCACCCTCCTACAACCCGATCTACTTTACTGTTACCCACCTTCCCATTCATATCCCCAATCAGAAATATTCTTTCACTCTTACCAAGCTTGTCCTTTATGAACTTAACAAAATTGTTTTCACTTATTTATATCATATATACTTTAATTAATTTCATTGGGGGTGTTTGGTGTTGTGGTGAAATTAATAAAATATAGATTATATATAATTATGAATGTTGGTACAGTAGTTTGAATCAAGTCATTTATTAGTCCGGTATTTGGAATAATTAGTGTATAACATATAAATACTCAATATTAGAGTCATAAGTAGATTGTGTATGAATAGTTTGCAAAATAGTTTATTTTCTCTATATTATCATACTATTCAAGTTCTTACAACTACAATTGATTGTCCTGTGTAAAGAAAGTTTTGCAGGGTTACAAAGAAGTTTCTTTTTTTTCCATCCTATTCATTATTTTGTTTTCACCCACACATATTCAACCTACAGTAGAGTCTCGCCAATAACATCTAATTGGTGCCTGAAAACGCTGTTATTACTGAAAACGTTATTTGCATGAGTATAAAATACACGTATAAAGCGTAAATTAGTGCAGTCACCCCTGGATTTTCACACATTTTGTTCCTAAGTATAAATGCTCTCATATCGCTATTTCCTTTAGATAAAACAATAATTTTTGTTATTAAAATGACATGAGAATTCTATAACTCACCTTAACCCTCCAGCCCCGGGGGCTATAGCTTACGACTGTGCTCCGGTACCGGGTGTTTTGACGATCTTTGGCCTATGTTAACTACTCTGTAAGTCAATGAATATGTCATGTAATGTTGTGAATAAAAAAGAATAATGTTCCACAAACCTTCCTCTGTCGAATGGCGTTTGAGTAGAGGTCTCTAGCCCCTCTGGTTGCATAATGGTGAGCGCGGGAAGAAGAGTGCTTTTCGGCGGAAAATTCTTCCCGCGTTCGGACGCGTCGCCTCGGCCATGGCTACGACGCACCTAGCCGCTCGCCGCGCCAAAGTATTTATCTCCCTTAGACGATTTTAGTGTTTGATATTGAGAATGTGATGTTTATTTGATATTTTTCTAGTTATTTTGAGGCCAATTATATAAAATATGTTTATTAGGGTATCACTGTCACTGATATTGCTAATTTTCACTCGATACCGTACATTTTATTAGTAATTGAGGTAGCTTATTGTTGTATTAGGCACTGATTATTCGTTATCACAGGTGTTTATTATACTTTGGCCATCAAATATTAGGTCTTGTGTCACTTTCACTTTGACAAATATGCTTTAGAGAGTGTCACTGTCACTGATAATGCTCATTTTCACTCGATACCGTACATTTTATTAGTAATTGAGGTAGGTTATTGTTGTATTAGGCACTGATTATTCGTTATCACAGGTGTTTATTATACTTTGGCCATCAAATATTAGGTCTTGTGTCACTTTCACTTAGTTATATGATTTGTAAACGTTTTATATACAATTTATTGTGTCTTTTTTCACTGATTTATATATTTCTATAGGATCTAATCATATGAATGTCACTTGGTATATACATATGTGTCACTTTCACATATTATTATGGTGTAATTGTATTTGTATCAATGTTCTCATAATACATGACTTTTGTATTACAATACATTGGTTTTCTTCCACTTTTTGCCTATATATAATTATAGTGTACATATTGTCATTTTATTTGGCAATTTCAGTATGATTATTAGAACTCCAGCTTGGAGTGGTAATCAAAGAAGCAATCTACAGCACAGAGTGCCACCTTGCACTCCACACACTCCAGGGTTGACTTTTTACCTGACCTCGGCTTCACCCTGCTGTTGTAGCAGACATGGCACCGCTTCTGCTGTGTTCTTCCGGATTCATTCTGAGGCAGGGAACCAAGCCTGTGCCTAGTCAAGTATTGAGCAGACTGCAAGCGGTCAATAACGGCGGGCCCAGGATGTGCCACTGCCCTCTGTGGCATAGCATACTTCTCCAGGAGCTCCGTCAACACCTGCTTTTGGAACCTCCGCAGGCTATTGAACTTCATGGGTGTGTTCACATTCCGAAGCTTGTATATGTTGTAGGCATTCAGAACTGACATGTCCACCATATGCAGAAAGAACTTTTTGTACCATCTGCACGAGGTACGCAGGCAGTCAATGAAGCCTATCTGCATGTCGGACTTGTCCACCAGCCTCATGTTGATGTTGTTGTTGTTGTTGTTGTTGTTCCCTAAGCTGCCTGGCCGAACAGCCCCGAGTCCCTGAGAAAGGCCATGGCCACGATCGGGCTTTCCCACAGAGCTCTCATTGAGTGTAGATTGTGTTGTTGGCGGAAGGGGTTGGGTGAAATGCAGTCTTCTATGATGTGTTTAATGGTATGGGGTGCTGTGTTACATCCCGGGCAGGTGTCGACAACGGAGTCATCCAGTCTCTTCTGATAGCTCAGGAGAGCTGGATGGTGTCCGCATCTCAGCCTGGCCAGGTGGACTCTGTCCTCGCGAGGAAGGGAGGATTCGGAAGGATGGGATTTCGGGAGGTCGTGCATGCAGCTGCGTGTTGTCTGTGAGTGAGTGGATGGATCGGTGAGAGATATGAGTATGGATGTGCTTCTGGAAGTTGGTTCGGGGTGGGCAGGGAGGGAGAGAGGACAATAATTGTGTGTGATACCGTGTGCTGGGTGTTGTTTTGATATTTCTTGGTGTCTGTGGGTGTGTTGCCATGTAGTTTAGTGGGTGGTCTTGGTTCGTGGAGGCTGCTGCCAGGAATTGAGTGCCTCTCATGTCCAGATGGTCTTTGACTTTGAGGATTTTGGTTTCTTGATTTAGATCTGTGGGTGCAGTAGCTGTGCAGCCTGTAATGTTCTTCAGGGCTTTGTTTTGAATAGTCTGTAAGGTCTTATGATGTGTTTTCAGCTAGGTTAGAAGCCCAGGCTGGGCTTGCGTATTCCATCACTGATCTTATGTATTGTTTATATACTGTGGTGGTAGTTTCTTTGTTGTGTCCAAATTTTGTGTGAGCAAGTGACCTGAGGGCGTTAAGTCTGGGTGTCAGTTTCTTTTAAATGTTTGTGGTGTGCTGTTTGAATGTCATATGAGTATCATATGTTACTCCTAGGATTTTGGGTGTGTGTGTATGTGTTAGGGGTGTGTTGTTTATGGTGAGTTGAGGGATGTATTCGTGTTCTCCTGTCCAACTTGTGAGCAGGGTTGCGGTGGATTTGGCTGATTTTGTTGATGTTGTAGTCCAGGACAGCATCGGGCTTGGTCACCCTGGCCTGGGTGCGGCGATCCACCTTGCCAGTCTCCACCATTTCCCCCTTGTGGATGGTGGTCAGGAGGTTGACCTTCCGCTGGTCGTGCCAGTGGATAGCCAGAATGGGCCCCGACTTCTTCTTGAACACATCACCTTTTTTGGTCTTTGGAGGGAAAGGTGGCATGCCCTTCCTTTTCCCTCGTACTGTGCCTACAGTCCCCATCTTGCGCTCATGCAGGTACTGTGAGAGAGTGGGGGACGTGTAATAATTGTCCGTGTAGAGGACGTGATTCTTATGAAAGTAGCGGTCCATCATGGCTTGCACCACTGCTCCGCCAAAGCCAATGAGGGGGTCCACAAGCAAGTCCCCTTCCTTCCCGCTGTAGACCAGGAAGTCCAGGACATAGCCAGTTTGGCAGTCGCACAGCACAAAGAATTTTATGCCAAAGCGATGCCTTTTTGAGGGGATGTACTGCCGGAAGCTGAGTTTTCCCCGGAACAGCACAAGAGACTCGTCAATGACGACCTTGCGGAAGGGCTTGAAGTAGGAGGTGAAGCGTTCTCGCATCATCTCATACAACGTCCTAATCTTCCACAGCTTGTCTGGGAGGTGGACGTCAAGGTTGGTGACAAGATGGAGCGCTGCGAGGATATCAAGGTACCGGTCGCGAGACATATATTTCCCGAAGGCAGGGGTGGATATCAGATCATTGGTGATCCAATAGTCAGGCAACCTATGCTTCTTGACATGAGGCATTAGCATGGTGAGTGCCAGGAACACCATGAACTCTTTATGAGTCACTGGGGTCCACTGCCTCATGTGGCCCTTGGTCACCTTTCCCAAAAAGTGGACCTGGAATTGGTGCTGCTTATTTGTCTCTTTGACAACATAGCCTACCACCTCCTCATCAAAGAAGGCCTCAAACAGTTCGTGTGGTGGAGCATTGGGGCCTGCAGGAAAATTGGGGGTAACGCCTGAACCCTCCAGTACCTCATCAAAAGCTGGCACATCAGGGTTGTATGCATCCTCATCAACTACGTCTTGCCACTGAAAAACGTAGAATGGGTCTTGTCTACGCTGACGAGGAGCTCCAGCTGGTGGCCCAGCACGCCCACGGCCAACTCGGGAGGCGCGCGCCCTAGGGCGGCGAGGGCGGCGGCCAGGGCGGTGGGCAGCACGACGCCGGGCCAAGCGGATGGGTCGAGGGTCGTCGATGTCCATATAGTCATCGTCAGAGTGGTCATCTTGCCCTGACGGTGGACCTATGTAATCATGGCCAGAGTCTTCAGAGAGGTGCCCTTCATCATCAGTGGCCCCCACATAATCTGGCGGGGAACCAGTGATGCGTGGGCGGCGTGCGGGTGGGCGAGGTGGGGAAGGAGTGGCAGGTGAGGCTGTGTCCCCCCGAGGTCCCGGGCTCCTTGGCCTGCGACGAGTGACAGAAAGCAATGTTTCACTGTCACTAGGGCCAGGTATTGGTGATGCGAGCTCAAAGACTTCTTCAGGAAGACATGTTGAAGGCGGGAGAGGTGGGGAGGACCGTGGGGAAAGTTGCGGGGACGTATGGCTGGGGCCGGCCGGGGTGGACGCCGCGGGAGCCTCGAACAAAACTCTCTTACTTTTCTTAATTTTCTTGGTATATTTCCTACCTTTCCCCTTTTCGGCAGCAGTATGTCTCCTGTCGGGGGACCTAGGAGGCAAATAGGCCGAAAGTGTTGGGTCCTCAACCCTTGGCAATGGTGGGGGTGGTGGGGAAGAATGCGGGGCATCCGGGTCATCTTGGGTGGCGTGGGTAGATAAGGGAGACAATGGCGGACGAGAAGGGTCACCACGCTGACCCTCACTCACAGCCTCATCCTCACCAAGTAGTTTTGCTTGTTCCCTAGCTGCCGCGGCCGCCTTCTCAAGTATTTTCTGCTTATACAAATGTAGCTTGAAAGGCGATTTACCTGGGGAAGGGCTTGGCGTCGTGTCACTTAAGCGAAATTTGGTGAGTGACCTTGAACTCTCCCACTCGCTCACTCTCTCAAGTTCACTGTCTTTAGGTAAACCAGCTTCCTCAACAACTGGTACATCACCTTCATCACTCTCATCACTGTCATGTTCTCTCGCAAATCCCAGGAATTGCTCTTCTTTATCACTCTCATGGCCATAATCACTCGACTTATAATTACTGGAGTCGTCACTGACTTCATCATCAACATTATGCTTGGCATCAGCTCGCTCATAAAGTCTCAATGTCGTCTCAATACCTCCGGGAGATAACACATTTAGGCGATGGCGTCGGGGTAAGGCGCGACGAACAAGCAAGGGCGTCGTAGGAAGCACGGTATCGGACACAGCGGAATCACTATTTGGCGTACTGTCCATGATGGCGTCGGGGTAGATACTGTTGCTGTGGCGGAGTTTACGCCTGGTGGCGCCACCTACCGTCCCACGATACCGAAAATGTACGCGCGGCATTCGAAAGCACGCATGCAAGCAATGGGCGTTCAAGAGCCCTTCCGGGTTGCGCGGGCCGAAGTTGTTATGGGCGTTCAAGAGCCCATCCGGGTTGGAGGGGTTAAAGGAGTTAATGAGGTGCTTGGTGTGATGATTGTTGTTCCAAAGCGTAAGCTGGGAGGCTAATGCGGCGTACCCTCTGCCCTCTCACTGGTCTCGTCGCCACTCCGGTCTTTCGTATAATTTTGGAACATTTCAATGTTCCGTGCACCACTTTCGATCATTTCAACAATGTTTTTTTGATCCTTGACCGAGTATGCCCGTTTCTTATGTTGTTTCTTACGTCATCTTTGTTGTTTTGATTTGAGATCTCTTTTGCTAGCCAAATTAGAATTTCCCGGGTGTCCTGGTGACAGATGTTCCACCACCGCCACCACCAGTCCCCCAGGTAAAGCCGAAGCCATTTTCAGACCACCAACCCTTATAACCACAGGTGATAGAGGCGAAAATCACACACAATAGCAGGAGGAACACCTTAGACTAGGGGAGCGCGGGAACTTGTGAGTGTCTGAGCAGGGGTGGAGGGTGGGAGCGCCTTGACGATGTCATCAATATAGCGGGAAAACAAACGCTCTCGAAGGTTAGCCTGGTTATATCCCGCGAAATAACCGTTATTTAAATTAATCCGAACGTTATTTTAGAAAGTGGGTAACTATTCTGACTTGCCTATATTGCCGTAAACGTTATTTTAGAAGTCGTTATTGGCGAGACTCTACTGTAGTTCCATAGGAGTTTTACATAATAATCTTTAACCCTTCTTGCCTGGGCTCGCCATCCTAAGGACATTATTGAGATCCTTGCGATCTGGCCGAAAAAACGTCGTATTAGGCTAGCCGTATCTTTGTTATTTTAACTGCTAGAGAATTCGCACACATCTCAAAACGTAGTCCTGTTTCATATCTGTAAACTGGCGTTGAGTAGAGCTCTTTAGGTCAACTGGTTCAGTTGTGATGATAATTTCCGTGGAGAAAGATTCGATGCGATGTTAGCAATATCGGACATTTGCAGACACTAATTTCGTCATAGCATACAGCAACAACATTGATCCGACGTCTCCTTGTTTTCGGAGGTGCGGTGTCGCAAAGACAGGCTTTGTTTACATGCGTCGGACGCACAGCTTTCAAAACACGTTTTTTTTTTTTTTTTTTTATATATTCCAACTTACTTCCTCTCGGGCATAGGCTGAGAGCCTTAACATTCACCGCTTTACAATGAACAGTGAAGCCCGTGAGTCTTGTTCCAGTCTAGGGAGTGAGACATGTGAAGCACGTAGAGTACAACGAGCACCTGCCATCTTGCCTTCACATGAGGCACGGTGCTCACTCATGGCCCGAAACGACCCCATCTCTGAAGCCACCTCGTTCCCATGCTTCACTGTCTCACCCCCTACACTCGGACTCTCACACTTACACACAGGACGAAAATGAAGCTTTAAGATTGCAACTTGAAGAATACAAAGGGCAAACCAAGGAATGAAAACACATGTGGAGGAGATTAAGGAGAAACACAATAAATGGGTTAATGACGAAGGAGGAAAAAGCGAAGGAAGTGGCAATGAAGGAAATCATGGAGGAACAAAAGAAACAATCAGAAAGGGAAAATAAAGATTTAGAATCAGTGGTAGTAAAAGCTATGAGGAGAAATGAACAGGTCCTGCGTGAAACAATAGATAGAAATAAGTGTATTATTGTATTTGGGGATATAGAGGAGCACATTATTGAGAGGAAAGCTAGGGATAAGGAAAGAAATTAATAAGGTAAAAACATTGATCAAGCATGTCGATGAAGAAGGAAACAACTGGAGAGATGATATTGAAGAAGTTAGGAGAATGGGTAAATATAGTAAGGGAAACACAAGGCCAATGAGAGTGCAGTTTAGGTCTAGGGTAACAGTGGATGCAATAATGAACGTAACATGGAGACTTAACTTGACCAGCAAGTTTAAAGAAAATTACAATTAGAAAAGACATGAGTATTGAGGATCGAAACATAAGAAAGGAATTGCAAACCGAGGCAAATGTAAAGAATGGAGAAAGGACGAAAGAAGACGAAAAGAAGTTTTTCTGGAGAGTGTGGGAGGGAAAACTAAAGAAATGGTATATAAAGCGAAGGGACGAAGTAGGGAGGGAGAGGGAGATGGTACGGGTGACGGGGGAGAAGGCAGAGGGAGGGGAGGTGGAGATAGAGAGAGAAACAGTCCAAGTGGAGGCAGAGGGAGGGGAGGTGGAAACGGAGCGAGAAACAGTCCAGGTGGAGACAAGAGAAGAGGAGACAAGCTAGGAAATAAATTGGGAGGGGTACGTACAAAAAAGAAAGGAACGGGCAGGGGAGAGAAAAATAGGGAAAATACTGGAAATGCTAAGTTCATGTATACAAATATTGATGGGTTAATTTCCAAAAAGATTGAGTTTGACGAATATGTAAAGAGAGAGAGGCCCGGGGTAGTATGTTTGACTGAAACTAAGCTTAACCAGGAGGTAGACACTAATATAATTAGTTGTGCAGGATACAGTACATGGAGAAGAGACAGGTTAGGAAAGCTAGGAGGAGGAGTGTTGATCATGGTAGATAATAAAATTACTGCTAAAGAATTAAAACTTGGTGATAGCATTGCTGAAGTGGTAGCAGTTGAAATTGAGGATAATGATAGGTCTGAGGGTGAGACTGAGGGTGTGTAGCGAGTGTGTAAAGGCGCATATATAATGTGTGTAACGAAGGAGTAATTTAAAGGACTTTGTGAACTCTACATAAAGCGCCTACATACAGCGCCCAACTTCCATATCAAACTGGGATCCCTCTGTAGTATTTGTAGCTTATTAAATAAAACCATTTAATCTACATTTATTATCAATATTCCACTTGTGTATATTCATTGTATGTTCCTGCAGTCACACTGGGAGAACCTAGCAATTTGTATCTTCCTAAAATGGTAGGCACAGCAAAATAAATACAGTAGATAAGTAAAAAAAATAAAAAAATGCCATGGCACTAGGGGGGTCACTATGTCCTAAACATTCTGTCATTTAGTGGGTTAAGTACCGGTATGTTTGATTATTTGTTAATTTTTCATGAGTAGATGAATCCGTGAGCACTAAATCCACAAAAGTGGTGGGAGTACTGCACTTGAAATTTGTCCTAAAAATCTGATTATAATGATTGATGGTGGTGACTATTCTTTTGTAAATTGCAAAATCTAATGTTGTGCTACTGTAGCTAAAGTAAAGAAAAATCATGTGATTTTGATATGTTCCAGTTGCTGCACGGTGAGATGTACATAGAGAACCTGGTGCCTCTGCCTCCCGCTGCCACACTATACACCTCCTCCAAGATCACCGAAGTCCTAGACAAGGGCTCGGGGGCCGTCATGATCATGGATAGTAAATACAGTACTTTGTTTTTTGTTATTCAAGATTTCAATGTTGTTGTTGTTATTGAGGGAAGGAAGCAACTATTACATACAGTATATACATATTGTTTTATGTTCTTTTCCACTATAGTGCATTGTAATGGCTAAGATAAAGTTGTCTTTCAGCAGTTGGAGTGTACAATAAAGTCCTGCCATAAAGACAGTCCCATCATGTCAGTCGCTAATAAACCCTTAGTCGCTAACAAACCTTTTGAGAACAGTTTTGTTTTGACTTATATAATAGATGAGGGATCCACCCAGACTGTTTGAAGAAGTTAATTTTGCACTGAATTACTCTCTGCCTTTCTCTGGAATTACACCTAGGTGATATTTACTTCTAGCTGAATTATATGGACTCGCACATTTACAATTATCTTTTTGGTTCAGTTTATATTAATTTCCAACCTAATATCAATCAAAGACAATCTTAAAAAGAATTAACAAAGGGGTGAATAAACTAAAGTGCAGTTTCCCTTCTCTATATTTTTATGAAAACAGTTTTATCATCCATGAGAAGCAGTTAAGAAGTTTAGTAACTCCACTTTTATACAGCTTAGGAAGGACCTCGAGCAATCAAAGAGGAAAAATATATCACAATTAAACCCTTCGACTGACACAAACCCTTTCTAATCTTCATAAATTGTCTAATAATAACCAAAATAAAATGTATGAAAGCATCAATGTGTACTTAGAGGGTTATATAACTTATATTGGTTATTGGTCAACTGTACAGTACTGTACTTAGAGGGTTATATAACTTATATTGGTTATTGGTCAACTGTACAGTACTGTACTTAGAGGGTTATATAACTTATATTGGTTATTGGTCAACTGTACAGTACTGTACTTAGAGGGTTATATAACTTATATTGGTTATTGGTCAACTGTACAGTACTGTACTTAGAGGGTTATATAACTTATATTGGTTATTGGTCAACTGTACTGTACTGTACTTCATAAACTTTTGCTGTTATTGCCATTTTTCTCAGTCTCACATTATGTTGAAAGCAACACCCCCATGAATATTCCATTTCTCTCATTTTCAGCCCTGACCAAAGACGATAAAGGTGGAGAGGTGTCCAAAGGCCAGTGGTCGCTGTTTATTGTAGGTGAGGGTAACTTTGGAGGGCCGAGGACCGCCCAGTCTGCCGTACCCCTCATACCACACCCCTCACGTAACCCAGACATGGTTAAGGAGTGTAAGACTGGGGTGGATCAGGTAAGAGGATTGTTGTTATCTATCCGAATTGATGTTCTTCACTAGAATTACAAAGGTCTGTCATGCAATATTTTATAAATAAATACATACATATTGTTTATTAAAATAAACAATTAATTTTACAACAGGCTTGATGCAATCCCAGCCACAAATGCAATCCCGTCATTGTCAAGTTCCAAAGCAAAATATCACCCCTGAAGTTATCCAAGCAAGGAACACTCGAGAAGAGGATCCATTCAAAATCCACTAGGAAAAATAAAAAGTATATTTTAAAGAGGCCTAGATACATGCACACATAACAGACATGAATGAATGTGTGAGCCCTGGTCACCCAAACGCGGCTGTGGAAACAGAAAAGTTTATTCCCAACTGCAACACAGCAGTTATGTGGGAGTCTTCAGCTCCAGCCCCACATTTCCACCTCTAGGGCCAAATATGTGACTGCTGGAAGCAGTGTTTTGCATGGATATTCCTTAGTTATTCATGCTACACAAGTCATGCTGGCAAGTCCCCTAACCCTAAATACTGGATTGAAATATTCTGGATCTTACTATAGATGTTATTAGCCAACATCAGGTACGATAATAAAGGTCAAATTTATTGCCCTTTCATGAAAACAATAACAATTTAGAACTTCATATACCTTGAAGTTGAAGTTCTAAATTGTAATTGTTACTTCATATACCTTGGGCGGGTGCCCAACCCCAAAAGGGGTTGAAATAGGGGAGCTATGCTTTCTAGGGCCTTTCCTAGCTGATGCTGAGAGGATTGGGTTCTAGTCATGTGGTGATGGGCTGGTCTATCAGAGTGAGAGCTGAGCAATCTCTGCCATACCCATAGCTTACTCTGACTTTTCCTTTAACTTATATATTTTCTAGTTCTCAAGTGACGGCGTCTCTTCCGTGGATTGACCTCCCAATCTACCAAGATTTTTTTTTTTTTTTTTTTTTTTTTTTTTTTTTCTATATTCCAACTACTCCCTCTCGGGCATAGGCTGATAGCCTTTACACTCAACCGCTGAACACGGTGAGGCCCGTGAGGTCTTGCTCCAGTCTAGGGAGTGAGACATGCGAAGCTTCACGGCTCGAAGCAACTCCATCTCTGAAACCGCCTCGCCTCTGTGCTTCACAGTCTCAATCCCACAGACTCGGACCCTCACTCTCAGAACGCCACCTATTGAGCAATTAACTCACTAGGCATTGCCCCCCTGTAGCATATTTTTGAATATGTGAATATTCATACAATGCTATTTAATCAGGGAACAATGAGGGTATTTTGTTTGGCATTTCGGTGTGCTGTGGTAATGCACTGATACTACTAGGTACAGCACAAATTCCATCCCAATAATATCTCCCCATTGACATATTGGGATTCGAACCCGGGTCCATTGGATTACCAGTCCAGTGGCAAGACCACTCTGCCACACCTTCCCTGGAAGCCAAAGCGTCGCATTTTTCCCTTGCCCCTCAACTTTCTCTTCATAATTGCTGAGGGGCACAGGGCCCTGGGTGGGGCTTTGGTTTCCCGGGCGTTTCCGCACCCTCCTCAGCCCCCCGCCATGGAGTGGCTTCGGTCACCCAGGCTTTATTGTGGTCGGCGGGGAGGGTTCTGTGGGGGCACTCGGTTATGGCCTTGGAATTGCTCGGGGCCTTGGGGCTGTTCGGCCAGGCAGCTTGGGGAACAACAACAACAACAACAACTTCATATACCTTATTTGGAAGTACAGTATAACCTAAGTTACTATACCAGTAGTGCAATAATTACTATGTATTACAAAAGCAAACTAATATTGCTCTTTATTAAAGCATGTTGTTATCGTGTTTCTCTAACAGGCTGCCCTGTACCGTCTGTCTGGTGACACCAACCCCCTACATATTGACCCATCATTTGCTGCCATGGGAGGGTTTGCTCAGCCTATCCTTCATGGTCTCTGCTTCTACGGGGTCACAGCGCGTGCCATACTCTCTGCTTACTGCAATGGAGATGCTTCAAATTTTAAATCTATGAAGGTGGGACAGTAAATATAAAAAGAATGGGATTAATGATGATAAGAAAATAAAAATTTGTACATAAGTTTGTAGTTAGTTATGTAGAGCAGATTACCAGACCACTGAGCTCCATACAGAACTCTCATAGGTCTGGCACATAATTTTGTAATAGTACAGTAATAGCTAATAATAGTAAAGATGGTACAGATAAATTGGAATAGTGATAGATGTGAAGACAAAAATGAGCGCACTCATCATTGGTTAAAGGCGATGAAGGTACAGGGAAAAGAGTGAAAAAGAGGCTATAAAATTAAGAGAGAAGGAGAGAGAGAGAGCTTATAAAGGTAAGGGTAAGATATTGAATGAGAGCGAATTATTGAATGAAGAAATTAGTAATTGCGGGAGATAACGGTTGTAACTCCCTACATATTTACTTTTAAATTACTGCCATGGGAAGGTTTGCTCAGCCTATCCTTCTGGTCTCTTATTGTATGGAGTCACTGCATATTCTATACTCTCAGTTTACTGTAATGAAGGATGTCAACAGAATGGAGCGTAATGAGATGAGAATGGTGAGATGGATATGTGGGGCCAGGCTACAGGATAGAATAACAAATGTTGAGCTGAGGAGACGTTTAGGTATAAAGAGTATTAGCGAGGTGATGCGTACAAGTAGATTGGGATGGTATGGACATGTGGAGAGGATGGATGAGCAAAATTGGGTGAAAAAATGCAGGTCTGTGATTGTGGAGGGAGCTGCACCAAGGGGTGGACCGAGGAAGACCTGGGATCGGACTATACGCGCCGATCTCAAAATCCAAGAACTTGACAAGTGAAGCAGCCCTTAACAGGGTTACCTGGAACGCCGCCATTAGGACAGGAGACTGAAACTGCACGTATGTGTGGAACACTCACTCTTAAAATTTTATGTATGTATGTAGGCTCCTATGTTTAAGGCTATTAAGGTAGGATAGTAAAGTACAAAGAAACTGGATTATTGATAGTACAGTATGTATGTATACATCAGTGCTGTTTGCTGATGACACCGCGTTGGTGGCGGATTCTGAGGAGAAACTGCAGAGACTAGTCAAAGAGATTGGTGTGATATGTGGGAGGAGGAAGCTGAGGCGTGAACGTCAATAAAAGTAAAGTGATGGTGTGTACTAGAGGTGGTCGTAGAGTGAATCTAGATGTGAGGATGGATGGGGAAATACTGGAACAACGGAGTGTTTTAAATATCTAGGAGGGATGATAAGCAGGAATGGAGGTATGGAAATAGAGGTAAAACAGAGAGTATGTGAAGGAAGGAAAGTTTTCGGAGCAATGGGCAGTGTGTGAAGGTGAGAAATCTCAGAAAGAAAGTTAAAAGTGCAATGTATCAAGGGATAGTTGCACCATCAGTGATGTATGGGGCTGAGACATTGGCTCTGAAGACAAAGGAGAGAAGAAAGCTGGATGTGATGGAGATGAGCTGCTTGAGGAGTATGTGTATTTACCTAATTTTATTTACCTAATTGTAGTTTACAGGAGTTGAGCTAAGCTCGTGTTGTCCCGTCTCAGTCTACTTTTATCCAATTTTTCTTGAAAATATGGATGTTCCTTGCCCCTACCACCTCCTCCTCCAGCCCATTCCATTTATCAATACATCTATAGGGGAAGCTAAACTTCCTGATATCGTTCTTGCAGGTAGGTTTTTTACTTTGTAGCTGTGGCCTCTAGTTATTCCTGTATCCATAATTAATATATCCTCCCTATCCAGCCTCTCCAGCCCCCGGGTGCATTTGTACATCATTATCATGTCTCTCCTCTCTCCTCTTTTTTAAACTTGGTAGATTTAATTTGTCTAGCCTCCCTTCATATGGAAGTTCTCTGAGACTTGGTACCAATCTAGTAACTGCTCTCTGGATTCTTTCTAATTTGTGAATATGCTTCTTTAGATGCGGGGACCACACCACTGCTGCATACTCCAATCTTGGTCTAATCATACTCTTCATAATTTTCGCTACCATGGTCTCATCCAAGTAGTTCAGAGCAACTTTCATATTCCCGGCCATTGCATACATTCCGCTAAAGAGCTGTTAATATGTTTCTCTGGCGACAAATTATCTTGTATAATCAACCCTAAATCCTTTTCTTTTTCGGCCTTGCTAATTATATTATCTCCCATCCTGTACTCCCAATTTGGTCTATTCACACTTCTTCCCATATTTAACACATGGCATTTACTTATATTAAATTTAATTTTCCACTTGGTGCTCCATTCGTATATTTTATCTAAATCCCCTTGCAGCTCCTCACAACTACTTTTATTTGTTATTTGTCTCATAATTTTTACGTCATCTGCAAACATTAACATGTAGGAGTTTATGCCTATCGGCAGGTCATTCACGTACATAAGGAACATGAGAGGTGCCAACACAGATCCCTGCGGCACACCACTCTCAACTTTCCGCCACGATGAGTAAGTTCCTCTAATGTTGGTCCTCATTTCCCTATCCGTTAAATAGCTCTCCATCCATTTCAGCAAACTGGTAAATGTGGTAAATGAGTGGAACGCACTGCCCCAGTATGTAGTCGATTCCGAATCAATAAGGAAGTTTGAAAGTAATCTTGATAAAGCATGGGGAAGACAAGATTTGAAGTTTGATTATAAAGCAAAAATACAGAATAGTAAAAATTTTGCGTCTGCTGCCGCCGCCGCCAACACCGTGAACGACCGCAGTAGTGCAAGTACTGGCACTGAGCTGGATACACAGGCCTATTTTGCCTTTTTCCAGAGGATCTACTGTAAGAAACTGTAAGTGATTGGCTGGAAGGAATGACTATCGTGATGTCACGCCCACTATGAGTGGCGGGCATATTTAAATAACCCTGATCACCTACCGAGTTTGATATTGTTGAGGCAAACAATAATGTAAAGGGAAAACCCACTTGTAACAAAGACAATTAATGGGAAATGCTAGTCTATCTATCTATCTATTGCCTGATGCCGTGATCCCCGAAGGGGTGGCCACGAACGAACCGCCCCCATGCACCTCTGTCCCCAGTCAGTCGACGCCCCTCCCCCCAACCAGCACCGCCCTCGTTCATGTACTTCCTCACTCCATCCTTCCACCTCATATTCGGTCTACCTCTCCCTCTCTGTCCCTCCACCTCGCTCTCGTACACCCTCTTAGTCATTCTCTCGCTTTCCATACGTTCCATATGGCCGAACCATCTCAAGTTGTTCCTTTTCATACTTTCCAGCACATCTACCTCCACACCACACCTCCTTCTTACTTCCTCATTAGTCTGTCTATCCCTCCATGTAACTCCGCACGCACTCCTTAAGTAATTCATTTCCACTGCTCTCACTCTTGGTCTGAGTCTCTCAACCAACGTCCATGCTTCGCTTCCGTAAGTCAGTGTCGGGATTACCACACTGTCATGCAAGGACTTCTTCACTTCCATACTGACCACCCTATTTCTTGTTACTGCTTTTAGCGTTCCTACAACCCTCTTCCCCTGTTGTACCCTCTCCCGCACTTCTTCATCCATAGTCCCATCTTTACTCAACACACTGCCCAGATACTTAAAAGAGTTGACGATCTCCATAGCCTGACCGTTCAGCTTCACCTCACCGTTCAGCTTCACCTCAACTGACTTCACCCCTTTCGAAGACCATAACCTTGCTCTTCCCCGTATTTACCTTCAAATTCCGTTTTTCGCACACTGTTCCAAACTCATTTACCAGACCCTGCAACTCCCATTCATTATCACTCATCAGAACTGTATCATCCGCAAACAGCAGTATAGGTAGCTTCCACTCAATTCCCTCCCTTTTCAGCGATACACCAACATCCACTGCTCTTGATAGTATTTCTTTCATGACTCCATCCATATATACAGTAAACAACCACGGGGACATCACACACCCCTGTTTCAAACCAACATTCAGGTCAAAGAACTCGCTCTGCTCACTCTCCACACGTACTGCCGCCTTTGCACCCTCATACATGCTCTTCACTGCTTTCAGCAACTTGCCCTCTACTCCGTATATTCTTAGTACTTTCCACAAACCTTCTCTATCCACTCTGTCATAGGCCTTCTCCAAGTCCATAAAGGCAACATACACCTTTTGTTTCTTCTCCAGATACTTCTCCACAACACAATTCAGGGTAAAAATCTGATCTACACATCCTCTTCCCTTGCTAGTGAAATGCTAGTGAAAACTCAAAATAGTGCATCCATTACTGTGTGCTGTCAATAGTGGTGCGACCGCTAGCCTATTTGAACTTTACTACCGCTACTACGAATCTTGTTTCTGAGACCTAGTATATTAACCTAACCAAACAACCCAACCTAACCTAACCTAGACCTAGTACGTGGGATACAAAACTAGCCCTTGCATGCCAGCTACTGCGGGTTCATAGTACCCAGTACGTGGGATACAAAACTAGCCCTTGCATGCCAGCTACTGCGGGTTCATAGTACCCAGTACGTGGGATACAAAACTAACCCTTGCATGCCAGCTACTGCGGGTTCATAGTACCCAGTACCCAGTACGTGGGATACAAAACTAGCCCTTGCATGCCAGCTACTGCGGGTTCATAGTACCCAGTACGTGGGATACAAAACTAGCCCTTGCATGCCAGCTACTGCGGGTTCATAGTACCCAGTACGTGGGATACAAAACTAGCCCTTGCATGCCAGCTACTGCGGGTTCATAGTACCCAGTACGTGGGATACAAAACTAACCCTTGCATGCCAGCTACTGCGGGTTCATAGTACCCAGTACGTGGGATACAAAACTAACCCTTGCATGCCAGCTACTGCGGGTTCATAGTACCCAGTACGTGGGATACAAAACTAGCCCTTGCATGCCAGCTACTGCGGGTTCATAGTACCCAGTACGTGGGATACAAAACTAGCCCTTGCATACCAGCTACTGCGGGTTCCTAGTACTGTACCCAGTACGTGGGATACAAAACTAGCCCTTGCATGCCAGCTACTGCGGGTTCATAGTACCCAGTACGTGGGATACAAAACTAACCCTTGCATGCCAGCTACTGCGGGTTCATAGTACCCAATACGTGGGATACAAAACTAGCCCTTGCATGCCAGCTACTGCGGGTTCATAGTACCCAGTACGTGGGATACAAAACTAACCCTTGCATGCCAGCTACTGCGGGTTCATAGTACCCAGTACGTGGGATACAAAACTAGCCCTTGCATACCAGCTACTGCGGGTTCCTAGTATGTGGGTTTGTGCATTTTCGAGACCTAGCCTTTGTTATAAAAATTGCGTCAACTTTAGACATTAGCATAACCTAACAACCTTACCTAACCTATCCTAGTATTATAGGTGGGGGCTGCTGCCCCCACACCCCCGTTGGTTGAGTAACAGTGCAAAAAAGCACAGTATTACGGGATATACCTTACTCCAGCAACGAGTGGCAGCGAGAGATTCGCAAAAATAACGTGAGCTGTGATGCGGCTCGTAAATATTATCCAAAACTAGCCCTTCCATGCCAGCTAGGAAGCTTTACCAAACAGCTACTAACGTATATCTAACAGGTACTAACGTTTACCAAATGTTGTGATGAGTTGATGTCCTCAGAAAATACAATAACTTCGCAAATCGTAAGACAGTTACCTTAACACCACCATTCCACACCCGTTCAAAATGACCACCAAGCTGAACTGACCAAAACAATAATAAATTACAATGATATGATGAGCAGGATTGGCAAACAAAAGAACATCAATAATAATCACTCAAATGCGCAAACCGTGACCATAGATATTATTCGAATACTAGCACTTATATTCTAGATGACGTCATGATAAACCCTGTGTTCGGATGTCTGCACAGCGACTTGAAGCGTATATCGACTCTGAGATTTGTTTACATGTTAGCGAAGAGAAAAGTGGTAGAGGAGGACTGTATTTACAGGTACAGTATATGTACACTTATACATATTCTGCCACATACTTAATTGTATATCAAGGTGTAGAGGATCTTTCAAACTACAAGATAGTGGGTTTAAATATGGAATTACAATACATATAATGGAAATAATGAGTACGTCCACTACTCCTAATCATACCAACTACCCTAGTCCCTAGGGCAATTTCACGTTTTAAAGGTTAAACAACCAGACTTAGGTACCGTTTCAGTCATCCAGACAAATCCGGATGGCTGAAACATGAGTCCAGATATCTAACTTAAAAAAACAGACTTAGGTTTCAGCCATACAGACAACTCCGGATGGCTGACATACAAGTCTGGATATCTAACGCTGGATGTAAACAATATTTGCTCTAACTTGTATTCGTCTCGTTCGTATTCGGATTTACTTTTATTTTTCCCGAGCCATCCAGACAAATTTGGTTGCCTGAAACATGAGTCTTGTTACCAGACTCATGTTTCAGCCAACCAAAATGCCTGTCCGGATCTCTTGGGTTTCCGGATCTGAGAGCACCGGATTGGCGGGGTTCTACTGTATTTATATTATTA
Organism: Paralithodes platypus; assembly: GCA_032716605.1. Lineage (NCBI taxonomy): Eukaryota > Metazoa > Arthropoda > Malacostraca > Decapoda > Lithodidae > Paralithodes > Paralithodes platypus. Next base: position 38,065,509 of record CM064504.1, on the reverse strand, counting down.
TTATTATTATTATTATTATTATTATTATTATTATTATTACAGGTACGGTACTATATATATAGTATTGTTGTCGTATTTACTGTACTATATTCTCCTTCTCTGTCAGCGCAAGAATGGGTGAAGAAGTATTTGGAATAACGCCGCTGCCCGGTGTGGAGTATCCCCTGGAGATGATTTACTGCGGCAACTGTACCATGCCACTTGAGGTCAGACTTTGATGAATATGTAATTTTGTAAAGTAGTATATATATAAAGTAGGTACCGGTACTCTCAACACTCAGGTCTATCTTTCACAACCAACCTTCTTTTATTTTCTTGATAAATAAAAAACTTGGAAAACAAAATTTAGGTTACAAACCCACAGAGCTACCTATTGTAGTGTTCCTTTTTTGTATTTCAAGTCACTTCCGTGGATTGACCTCTCTACTGCCAACCTAGAGGTTGGCAGACTGGGAGCCAAAGCATCACATATATCCTTTGCCCCTCAACTTTCCCTTCATAATTGTTAAGGGGCACAGGGCCCTGGGTGGGGCCGCGGTGTCCTGGGCGATTCCACACTCTCTTCAGCTCCTCTCCTGGGAGCGGCTTCGGTTACCTGGGCTTTCTTAGTGGTAAAGCTGGTAGAGTTCTGTGGGGGCGCTTGGTTATGGCCTTGCTCGGGACCTTGGTGCGGTTCTGTCAGACAGCCTGGGGATAAACAACAGTTTTAGTACGGTACCACAAATCTTATTTAGGTTTAATTCAGTACAGTACCATATACAGTATAGTACAGTATACCTGTACTACTGTTTGCTTTAGCATAGTACTTCAGTAGTAGTAATTTAGGACCTTCATATCATGATCTCTTATTGATATAAGCTATTATTTTCAATCTTGTTGATAATAACAGTACTGTATGAGATAATATTGATTTTAGAATTTATAAGAAAGTTGTTCTTGAGTCCAGTTCTGGTATATATTTTTTTTTAGTAGAAAAATAATTAACTTGGTCTATTTACTGTACCGGTACTGTGTCAACTATTTCATATATTGGTATGTGTTGTTCCATATATTGGTATGTGTTGTTCCATATACTGTACTGTACCAATATGTACTTTTTGGACGTTAGAACTTACATATTGTGTTTGATTGCAGTATTGTGAATATTACCCTGGGTACGACAAGTGTAAACAGTGGCTGGAGAAGAATCTGCCAGACATGTTCCAGAAGCTGATGAACCAAGGTGAGACAGAGAGTGCTCACTCAATGTGCACATGGAGTCAAAAGTTTGGCTGCAACCATCATCACAAATTATTTTTTTATTCTCATAATAAACAGATTAGTTAGACAATCATTAACCCATCTGGCCCGGGCGTACTGTTAAAAGGCAGGAGCTATTCCAGGGCTTTTAACCCATCTCACCCGGATGGCCGCCATGGCAGACAAATAGAGTCTTATCCGCGCACACTGACTGGCCGCCTGAGCTCTTGGAGCCTGGGCTATAAAACCAAAAAACTGACACTAGAGAAAGTTTAGTTGCCATGGCGGGTGGTCCGTGGCACTCAGGATTGCACACTCACTTTCGGCCAATCAGCTGTTTCATGCTTGAGTCAGGGCTTCACACATCCATCAATGATTTTCTAGAGTCTAAATCGATGCGTGAAGACAGTGGACAGTGCCTTAACCCATCAGACCCGGCTATGTATTCCATACCGAAAGCCGGGGGTTTTGGCCGAAAAACTTCTACGCCTAGGCTACCGTATCTTTGTTATTTTGACTGCTTCCACATTCCCGCGCATCCCCAAGCATAGATGTGTTTCGTACCTGTAGAATGGCGTTGAGTAGAGCTCTCTAAGTCAACTGGTTCAGTTGTGATGATAATTTCCGTGGAGATAACTTTGTGGCGATATCAACCACTTTACACTACTTTTCACTACTTAACAATAACATACAGGCACACACGAACAAGGACGCCTCTCCTTCTTGTGGTCGGAGATGCGCGGCGTCGGTCCAACCGGCTGTTGTTTACATGCGTCGGACACCAAGCTTACAGGCTTTCAAGCTGCCGGTGCCTCAGAGCCCTTCCGGGTTCCGCGGGGGTGTTTTTTATGGATGCCTCAGAGCCCATCCGGGTCTGAGGGGTTAACCTTCTCACGTTTTTTATGCAATTTTGAGCCTATTAGGGATACCTTAAAGCCTTTGTTTCCATCAGGGGTATTTAGAAACCTTTAGTTTAGTTACTTCAACCTCTGCAGTTGTCTTTGAGTTAGCTGTGGGCAGAAAACTAATTTTGGAGAGGTAATTATAAGAGTGAGAGAACTCTTTATTATTGCTAATCTGGCAACCTCTGCATCATAAAAAGGTGAAAGGGTTAAGAATGGTTACGATGGTTAAATAAATCAATATAATCAATGATAATTAATAAGCAATAGTTGAGCGCGTGTAATCAAGTTGTAGCTGTAGTCGCCGGTATGGCGGCAGTGCAATCGGACAATTCTAGGTCATGAGATCAAACAAGCAATTGTATTTTCCACCTCAAACAAGAACAACTAGATGTACAGTCTGTCAAGGATCCAGAGATTCAGTTTTATCTGGCAATACTTGGTGTAATAGGGGTTATGACTGGTAGATCTGAGTTTGGCTATACAGTATCACTGTCAGAACATATTTAACAAGACAATATACTCTCGTCATACTCAAGGAATTAGTCAATTTGGGAAATTCAGGGCATTTTGGTAAATTCTGCTATATTATGTATGAATACAAAAAATACAATTAAAGTCTAAATATTCTATTCAAACAAATTTGCATTATGACAGGATATTAACAATACTGTAGTACAAAATGCATAAGAAACCTGACTAGTGAGGCAGCTCTGAATAGGGCTGCCTGGAGCGCCGCCATTAGGACATGAGACTGGCAACGCGCTCCATGTGAAGCACTCGGTCTTTAACCCTCGAACTTCGGCCAACACTGAACCTGGGTAAAACATCGAATTCTCAGAATTTTGGCACGTTTTTTTATACGCAAAAAAATGGCCTAACCTAGCTTATATATATATCAAGCGGCAGTTCTCGTTGTTGTCTTGCATTTGGCGAAAACTAAAAGTCTAAACAAAGTGGGTCAGTTTTTATGATGAATATATTTAGGTCAGTATGGTGGACGATAGGCTAGCATTCGGTGTTTGCTCCCGATTTTCGGCATTTACCAATACTCATATCTCTGCAAATAAATGGCCTAACCAAGTTGTTATGCATACCAGAGGCAGATATGGGCGGTGCCATGCGATGGGTGAAGACTAGAACACTCTACATTGTGTGGTTATTGACTGTGTGAGGTGAGAAATAAGACCGAGAGTTAGGCAAGAATTCAGTGCTTCGTCCGAATGCGGCGGCGCCTCTCTGCCGACCGCCGCTACAGACTGTTTATATTCATTCAACAATTTAATATTGATTATGGATTATTTATTATGTAATTACTGTACATTGATTATTGATTACTGATATATTTCACCATTGTAACCATTCCTAAGTCACTGTCGTCTGTTTTCATGCATTGTTTGGGACTCGGGAAAATCAATACAAGCTTACGAAAGGCTTGCTTGCAAGAAGTCACATGACTGGCTGGCTGTGTATTTGTGTTGTTATTGGTTATAAGGACGACCCGCCAAGTCAACAAAACTTTCTCTAGTATAAATATACAAAAAGTATATGTATTTTTGTATATTTATATTTTGATATTGACAGATAACTTGAATTTAAAGGCGATAGTAGGGTTGGGTGGTGGCTGATAACTACCGTGTTTGATGGAGGAGCAATAATGGTTTGGTGGTTCTCACAGGTAAGCCACAGTAGACCTTTTCCGTTTCTTAGTCATTAATGTGCGACTTTCACCTCATGACACAGGGACAAGTGGCTTAATTCTACACTTTTGGTAATTCACTATATTGACGAAAATTAGGATATGGTATGAAAAAAGCTGTGTCAAAACATAATAATGATCCAACTGTTTGTTAATAAGTTATTCCCGAAAAACGATGTAACATGGCCTCTGAAACGCATGGTAAGTGGTAGTTATTGTTGTTGATATCTACCCAGTCTGAGGGGTAGTTATTGTTGTTGATATCTATATCCAATCTGAGTGCTGGCCGGTGTGGCTTTTATGTCTTATAATTGCTTATTAATATTACCATTTCATGAAGAATATAGATGAATGGGCATATGAAGGTGAGTTACTAATAAACTATCCACCACATGCATTTCCCAAGGTACAGTCGGATGCCATAGTCTCTAGCCCACTGATAAATATTTGTGGACTTCACCTTTTTCTAATTATGGAAGTATATACCCCTGGAAACGAATTTATGAATAGTTTTCAATGATCAACTACAAAACTATACATACAATTTATTGATACACAAGTTCTATCCTAAAATCAATTCAGGTAATAATACAGTAACTGCATAAAGAAAAATGTAGGAGGTGCACGAAATCTTATGAATGGGCTAGAGACTATGGCGTCCAAGTGTACTTAGAGTTTGGAGGAGGTTGTAAATAATCACAGGATCCGTTTTATAAAATTTATTTGCAGTTTAGGGGGACTATAATATTTGCATATTTCATGTTTTTCAGGTGATCTAACTCCCTAAGCCCAGCAATAGTGGAGGAACTACTGTATATGCAGTATATATTAATTTCCTTATTGCATTCCACAGGTGGTGGTGGTGGTGGAAGTGGTGGTGGTGGTGGTGGTGGTGGTGGTGGTGGTGGTGTGGGAGGTGGAGAGGAGGGGGGTGACGAGGAGAAGAAGCGTCAGAAACGCGGGGGTAAGGGTATGGTGAAGGCCAAGAAGAAGGCAGATGAAGGGCCCCGGCGGGTGGTGGTCTTTGTGTCACCCCGAGGGAAGAAACGCAATACTGTCATCACCGGACTCAAGACATTTAGTGAGTTACTCCCATCATGTACTTACACAGAAAACTTTTCAGGTAGAACAAAAAAATGCATGATTATATATCACAAAGTGATTATACTGTATATGCATACTGTACATACATACATACATACATAAATTTAAAGACTGAGTGCTCTACTTAAAGTGCAGTTCCAGTCAGCCCTGTTCAGAGCTGCCTCACTTGTCATGTTTTTAAATTCAAGATCAGACCGTATGGTTTGATTCCACGTCTTTCTTGGACTACCCCTTGGTGCAGCACCCTCCATGTTCATGGACTTGCATCTATTCAACCAACTTAATTCATCCATCCTCTCCACATGCCCAAACCATCAAAGCCGGATTCTCCGCATCTCATCACTGATACTATTGATACCTAACTCTCTCCTCCGGTCTTCTCTGCATATCCTAGCTTGTAGTTTGGGCCCACACATCCATCTCACCATTCTCATATTGTTACGTTCCATTCTCTTAATATCATCCACTTTGACAAGCCATGTTTCTGAAGCATAGGTCATTGCGCTTCCATTACATGCAGCATATACCTTCCCCTTCAAGGGGAGAGGGAGTGTTCTCATGGTTAGAATTGGCAGCAGTTCTCTGAACTTTACCCAGATACATCTAATTCTGGCCTCGCCTCACCATCGGCAGAGATAGTACCGGTACAGTACCGGGTATCTCCCAAGTAGCAAAACTTGTCCACCATAAATGCCCCCTCACCCGACCGACCATCCCCTGACGACCCCACACAATTACCTGGACCTCGGCCTGTTACTCTTTCTATTAATTTCTGCAACATTCGCGGACTTTCCTCTAACTTTCACTCTGTTGAGCACCATCTCTCCTCCTACAAACCTGATCTTCTCTTCTTCACCGAAACTCAGGTGTCTGTAGCAACTTCCAGCAACCCCTTCTCTGTATCCTCCTACTTTCTCTATCCTAGTTTCAAAACCAAAGGCGGATGTTGTGCATATGTGCACAACAAACTCACTTGCTCTCGTGTTCCCGATTTCGACTCCTCTGAATTCTCAACTTTATGGCTCAAACTTTCCTGTCATTCTCTTACTAAATATTTCTGTGCTGTCTATCTTTCCCCTAACTCTACCAACTTTCCGAAATACTTTGACTATCTAAACTCTACAGTGGAACACATTCTATCCATTTCTCCTTTCTCAGAAATCTCCATCTTAGGAGATTTCAACGTTCACCACCGTCATTGGCTCTCCTCTCACACTACTGATCCACCTGGTGAACAAGCCTACGTCTTTTCTATCCTAAATGACCTAGAGCAGTTAGTTCAGCAACCCACCCGTATCGCATCGGAGATCGGCCCAACATTCTTGACTTGTTTCTAACTTCTAACCCTTCTTCTTATACTGTCGATCTTTTCTCTCCTCTGGGCTCCTCCGACCATAAACTTATCTCTGTCACCTGTCCTATCTCTCCAGTACAGCCACCCGATCCTCCTAGCCGGCGGCGCTTGTGGCACTTTGGCGCTGCCGACTGGGAGGCTCTTCGGCAGTACTTCTTTGATTTCCCATGGAATGATTTCTGCTTCCATGGCCGAGGACCCTCGGAGAGTGCTGAACGCATTACCGAGGTAATCCTATCGGGCATGGAAGCATACATTCCATTCTCTTTCTCTCAGACTAATGCTAAAAAATCTTGGTTTACTCACGCCTGTTCTACTGCTGTCCGCAATAAGGAGGAAGCATTCAAACGGTACCGATGCCTTAAAACTCAAGACTCTCATTCTTCATATGTTTCTGCCCGGAATCAAGCCAAATCTGTTCTTCGACTTGCCAAACACTCTTTCATCAATAATAAATGCACTGAACTATCCAACTCTAGCTCTTCCCAAGCTTTCTGGCATCTAGCCAAAAACCTCTCCAACAATTTCTCTTCCTCGTCTTTCCCTCCCCTTTCCCACTCTGATGGCACAACCATCACTTCTTCCTCTGACAAAGCTAAACTCTTCGCTCAAACTTTTGCTAGAAACTCCACCTTGGATGATTCCGGTGCTATTCCTCCCTCTCCGCCCTCCTCTCTCTTACTTATGCCTAATATCCTAATCTCTTCTAAAGATGTACTTTCTACCCTCTCTGGGCTTAACACTAATAAGGCGTACGGTCCGGACGGTGTTCCTCCTGTTGTTCTCAAAAACTGTGCTTCCGTGCTGACTCCCTGCCTAGGCAAACTCTTTCGTCTCTGTCTATCCTCTAACGTCTTCCCTTCATGCTGGAAGTTTGCTCACATTCAACCTGTCCCAAAGAAGGGTGACCGCTCTCAACCCTCCAACTATCGTCCAATTGCTCTTATCTCTTGTCTTTCTAAAGTTTTTGAAACTATTCTTGCTTCCAAATTTCTTAAGCATTTCTCTTCTCATAATCTGCTCTCAGATCGCCAGTATGGCTTCCTTAAGGGTCGCTCTACTGGTGATCTTCTTTCATATCTTACTAACTCTTGGTCATCCTCCTTTCGGGACTTCGGTGAGACTTTTTCTATTGCACTAGACATATCGAAAGCCTTCGATAGAGTCTGGCATAAATCTTTAATTTCTAAACTACCCTCCTTCGGTTTCTATCCCTCCATCTGTGCCTTTGTCTCTAATTTCCTTTCCGGCCGTTCCATAGCCGCGGTTGTGGATGGCCATTGTTCACTTCCTCACCCTATAAACTCCGGTGTTCCTCAGGGCTCTGTCCTATCTCCTATTCTCTTTCTAATTTTTATAAATGAAGCCCTCCGAATCATAAGGGGACCAACCACCATTTTCTTACTTCTGAGAAAATCAAGGTCAAAGTTTGGCAGTTCAAAATATGTGTAACTCTTTATCCCGGTAAGGTGCCCTCTTCATATTTTTACTGAAGGTAGCTGAAACACTACTCTTTCATCCCAGCATGTAAAAATAGGGGGTTCCACGTCTATATTTTTAGTAAAAACACCCAAACCAAAATTATCCCCTTTTTTGAATGGCCAAAATGGCCAAAATCTAACATTACCAGCACTTTGACCACAAGTTTTTTCTTTTTAAGATAATAATGCACTGATATTGGGTAGTGTACGTAATTGTCCATCATTCCCACCCACAAGCCTCTAATTTCCATACTCCAGGTAAGGCAGGTAAGTAGTTAATAATTAACAGGTAAGTACAAGGGTATGGGTAAGTGAACGTACTTTTACGTACGGGAGAGTGAGAGTATGGAGGGATTAACTGAGTGTCGTTTGGACCCCTTGTGTCATGTTATATTTTTCCCAGGATATTGGTGAGTGTTCCCGAAAGGCGAAAAAGTTACCTTAACGTCCAGGACTCTCACTCATACAGTTGTCGTCTTAAGGGTACCAAACGACTACCAGTGTGTAGGGGAGAAGTTGGGCTATGGCACCACGTGCTTGGCTTGGAAATTCAAAAAATGTCGGTTGGTCCCCTTATGATTCGGAGGGCTTCAAATGATCTCCTTAACTGTACCTTAATTCCCATCCATTCATACGCAGACGACTCAACCTTACACTACTCCATTAGTTTTTCAGAACGCCCCAGCCAGCAATCCCTCAACGACAAACGTAATGAAGCCATAGAACTCTTAAATTCTGATCTAAATACTATTTCCAATTGGGGCAGAGAAAACCTTGTTAACTTTAATGCTTCCAAAACCCAATTTCTCCATCTATCTACCCGTCAGGATCTCCCAGCGGACTATCCCTTATTCTTCAACAATACAAAAATCAACCCTTCATCTTCTCTCAATATTCTTGGTGTCTCTTTTTCTTCTGCTCTCATTTGGAAGGACCATATTACCAGTCTTGCTAAGGCAGCCTCCCAGAAGCTGGGTGTGCTCAACCGCCTTAGGGGGTTCTTTTCCCCTGCACAGCTTCTTGCTCTGTACAGGGCATAGTGCGCCCTTGTATTGAGTATTGTTCACATGTGTGGGGAGGTTCCTCTCACACCGCTCTCCTAGACAAAGTTGAAAGGAAGGCCTTTCGTATCATTAACTCCCGTCCACTCACCAACTCTCTGCAATCTCTCTCTCTCCGCCGCAATGTTGCATCTCTCTCGCTATTCTATCGCTACTATAATAATCAGTGTTCCTCAGAGCTATCCCAGTGCATACCACCTCCTTTACGTAGGGCACGTGGTACCCGTCTTGCAACTCAATCCCACCCCTACTCTGTGCAACTCTCCAACCCAAGAGTGAAACGTTACTCTCAAACTTTCTTCTACTCAACAGCTGAGCTCTGGAACTCTCTCCCAGAATCAGTCTTTCCCTCTTCCTATGACTTAAATTGCTTCAAACTCTTGTGTGTCCAGGCATTTTGGCTCGAACGTCCCTTGATTTTGGCCCTGTCACTCTTTCAACTATGGGGGAGGCACTCGCTATAGGCAGTTATGCCTTTTGCCTCCCTCAATCACATAAAAAAAAAAAAAATAAATAAATAAAAAAAAAACATCTCCAGTGACTCGTTGCCAAAGTTCACACTCTCGAGTCGGTCATTCAACGCAAGCTCACCTTTGCTTACTAAACAGTACATACAAACTTCTCAACTTAGGACTTCTTCATCGGCAGAGATCCTTTTATTCTAGTACAACGCTTCTTCCCATAGTGTACCCAGCAACATCAGATGCTACACTGAATTGAGTTTGCACCCACCCCTTTTCTGCATCCAATACTGCACATGGGTATACACCACTTTTTTCTACATTTACAAGCCCCTATCTACTTTGCAAAACCTTGGTTTTATTTGTATTAACTCTTAATCCTTTACTTGCCATTTCCTCTCTCCATCTTCCGAACTTGGCTTCGGCACCTTGCATATTATCTGCGATACAGATTAGGTCATCTGCATATAGCAGTTCTCAGGAGAGCCCAGCTCTAAAATCTTTAGACAGTGCCTCTAGAACCATATTAAAGAGGAGAGGGCTTAACACAGAACCCTAGTGGACTCCCAATGCGAACTGTAAACTCCTTAATCAGTACACCTCTTACCCTCAATGCCATTTGTGAAATCTCCTTCATCTTCATTATCACATGCACCAGCCACTCCTCTACACCAAGTTTTCAATTGATGATCAATAATTAAATGATAAATGTTGACACTGATTTAATATATTTAATAGTGGCCCCTCCATCATTGACGATGTTGCCTATTAGTATAATAGTCTCTATTCAACATCCACGTCAGTCGTTTGAATCAACAGCCGCGAGGAAGAATAAGAGTCATCTTCATAAGTGCAACGCTATTTCTCTTATGGAATCGTCACAGATTGGGTACCCACTACGAAAAAACTTCGTAAAAAATAAGAGAACAAAAAAGGGAAAAGAATTCCCATCTTAACACTGTTAATCACAAGCTTCCCACATTCGGTGGATTTTCTTGCGTTGTGGCTTCTTGCCGCCTCTCGCCAAGCGCAACGATTCGGCCTTCTCTTCCTCGCAGGCCTAACGTCAACACCAGTGCCTCCGCGCTCCGGCTTCATTCGACGTCGCTCTCCTCTAGTGAGTCTTTGCTCATTTGTATATATTTGGGAGATAGTGAGCAGGGTTTAGACTAGCTAGCACGGGTTGTGTTATATTTGGCCCGCAGGAAGTGTTAAAATTAGGGTACGATAGGCGCTTCTCCTTGTGTTCAATTTTTGCCACCCCTCGTGGTGTTTTTTCATTGTTGCTAGGCGCCTTAGTTTTTTCTATTTGAATTAGTTAGGAGGCTTTCCTTTAAGCTTCTTGCTGTTCCTAGGGACGGCTTGAGGGTCTACGGATCCTGTCTTTGTTGCAGATGCGCCAGGGTTATGGTCGCCCCACGTGGTTGGGGCGTCCTCCGGCTTTGGACCCTGAGGAGAGGCCCCTCGTGGGGGTTTTTCTCTTCGCCTCGTGGCAAGGTTCTGATTTCGTGTGGTCTGCTTTTTTCCCGGATAAGCCGATAGGTTATCTAGTTCTAGGGGTGTGTTATTATTACTATGATTGTTTTTTATCATTATCATGTCCCCTGTGAGTTGTTGGTCTCCCGGTGGTTAGTGTGCCACTTGCCGGGAGTCCGGCTACGCGTTCCTAGCATGGGAGTGAGTGCGTTCGGGTGTGTTTCCTCTCAGCAGTGCCTTGCTCGGGTTTCCCCCCCTCACTTTGCTGGGCTCGCCGGCCTGCGGTTTTAACCGTTGGTCGGCCCGCCGTTCCGGCGTGTTCAGGAGCTCAGATCTTCCTCGCCGGGGCTTTGCGTCAGTGGGTGTGGCATCGCCACTAACCCCTGGTCCCTGGTTCGTCCGGAATCCGGCGGACATCGTTGTAGATCTGGTAGTGCTTTTCAACCCCTCGGACCTTGGCCCCGCCTCCCGGCGTTTACGAGAGCTACGAGTCCTCCGGCGGGTCATGTTTTTCGTTTACGATTACCCACTGTCTTACGGCCTGGTCAGTTATTGAAGGGGGAATATTACGGTCGTTTACCCCGCCGTGCCGGCGGTATAGCGGGTATTAGACCCCGGCGGACACCGCACGTGTGTCCATCGATTAGCACGCTTACCTTAAAAAATGAAGTTTATCTCGCCTTGCCGGCGGCTCAGTAGGTAAACTAATCCGGGACTGCTTGTGTTTTACAGAGCACACAGCGGTCCGCTGTTAAAGGGCTCCCTGCGCTACGGCATACGCCGTCGCAGGGGCCCTCAGTTGACAGTATCCCCTCCTCATGTTACCCTCATTGGCTCAGCGACAGAAAGCAAAGAGTAGTCATAAACGGTAAGGCATCAAAATGGACCAATGTAAGTAGCGGGGTACCCCAGGGATCGGTACTAGGACCAATTCTCTTTCTAATTTACATCAACGACATACTGTAGATGAGGGTCTCACCTGTACAATCTCAAAATTTGCTGACGATACAAAAATTGCAAATAGCGTACTCTCAAAAGAACAAGTTGACGATATGCAACACAATCTAGATAAATTGTCATGTTGGGCCCAAATTTGGCAAATGAGTTTCAATGCGGATAAATGTAAAGTACTACATATCGGATACCTAAATGAGAAAGCAAACTATTCGATGAATGGCACTCAGCTTAAGAATGTAAACAGAGAAACCGATCTGGGAGTAACAATATCGAGTAACCTAAAACCGAGTCAACAATGTTCAGAAGTTGTTAAGAAGGCAAACAAAATAATTGGCTTTATAGGCAGGTCATTTGAGCATAATCCAAAGAAGTTATCCTAACCCTTTACAATTCATTAGTCCGCCCTCTTCTGGAATACTGCGTTCAATCCTGGTGCCCTTATTACCAAAAAGATATAAACAAGCTAGAACGAGTTCAACGTAGAGTTACCAAAATTATACCTAGCCTAAAGAACAAACCATACGAAGAGCGTCTTAGAGAATTAAATCTATTTCCTTTAACCCAGCGTAGATTAAGAGGTGACTTAATTCAAGTGTTCAAAATCATCAAAGGCATCGACAATATGAACTGTAGTAAGTACTTCACTATCGACCAATCTAATTACACGCGGGGAAACGGTTGCAAAATTATTGGTAAATCTTTTAACTCACACGAATCTAAGAATTTCTTCTTCAATCGAGTTGTCAACTTGTGGAATGGGCTTCCCCGAAACGTTATAGACTGCATCACCGTTGATTCATTTAAACTCCGCCTAGACAAATATCTCGCATCAAACCCGCGACTGACTGCGTTTGTAAATGAATAACTTTATTTTATCCCCCCCTCAGTTACTAACCCATCTGTCCCCTACTAACTTCCTAATCCTGCCACGGACATTAGTTCCAGGGCAGTAATTCCCTTTCCAATGTTCCCTTACCCACTCTAAACCACTGTTTGGACACTTGATCCTCAGTGTTTTGGAGGACAAGCAACCTAGAAGGGTCACTAGATCTGTTGTTGCTTGATTTCCTTTGTACTCCTTTGTACTACCCAGGGGCATGGGAGGAGGATCTTCACACCCTCTTAGGAGTGCTAAGAAAGGGGAGGCCGTGGCCTCCTATTCTTATTATGCCGGGAGGTTAGGATAAGTGAGACTCTCCCTTTTTGTCCGTATGAGCATTGATTCCTGGAAATTTTTCTTCCAGGTGGACACCCAGAACAGCCCGATACCGCACCGTTCCCGCCGGGGAGAGGAGCTTCTGCATCATGCCCTTGTTTACAGTATGCTCGACCCCCTCGTGTCTTTTGCTTCCAATCCCGGCCCATAACAAATGTATCAGATGTGTTCAGTGTTTAAACAAAACCTCTTTCGTATGGGCATCTCGTACGTGTCCAGTTTGTTCCGATTTGTTTGCAGAATGGCTGGCGGGCCAAGATTTGTCATGTTTACTCACGCTCATTGAAGTAAAGACTAAATTTAAAACCTATGCTTTTCAAGTAGCAAACAAAGAACTATCATGTGATAACCCAGAACCTTTAAGGGTTGTTCAGCTTTACTCTTTTGATGATCATATAGCTCACCATTTCTCAGAACTCCCCCATACCCTTTGTGACGTTGACCACTCCGTTAGAACCGCATGGCTTGTCCTACAGTGACTCGCTAGGATCGCCAGGGCAGTGGATGGGGCTACAGTTTATGTATTAGAGTGTGCTTTATTTCATATGAAAGCTCGTGTCATGGGCAGTCCAGAAAGGCTCTTTGTTTTCACCCATGTCAAGGCTTTATATATTTAATTGTAAAATATATGTTTTATCATTAACTAGTAATGATGGGATCTGGGAGAGAGTGAGAGGGAGCGCGCAGTGTTTTTGTCCCGCTCGATGATGTCACGGCTGGCTGCCTCGTGGGGGTTGGTGGAGAGAGGTCCTTACCATGCTGCTAGTGGCTAGAGGACTTGTAACCGCTTTTTTCCCACGCGGCTCGAGCTAGTGCGGGTATATATACAGTTCCTCGCCACTCTCTCCCTCAGATCTGGTTTCTAGAACGCATCCATCTTTTTTCCCTTGCTATCTGTCCCCCGTGCCGCACCTGAGAATCGTTTCCTCTGCCTACCTCTCTCTTTTTCATATCTTTCACCACCTTTTTATTAATATTATACCCCCTCTGGTTAACTCTGCAAAATCAGCTTCATGCTGGCCAGTTGTATTGTGCGTTAAGGTCTGATATAACCCATGTATGTTAGTTGTTAAGATAAGTGGATCACGAAGCATTGGTTGGCTTTCATATTGCCGCTTCCTTTAATTATTAGTGTTCTGCTGGATTAGATAATGCTAGACTAGGAGTCTGATATTATAAGGTATTGTTTCCTATGAGTGCTGGCTTTAGGAAAAAGCTGCATGACATACCTGAGAACTGGAGTTGATTGAGTAAATTCTAGTCTGTGTGCCATTGAGAGTAGAGCATGCACGAGTGAGGGCTTTTTGCCTATACCATTCTGCACTGTTCTAGTCTCGATTGTTTGTCTTTGAGGTACGCCAAGAGAACGCTTAATACTTCGGTATTAAGGTTTCTCAAGAGAGCTACCCTTCATTATAACGTAATATTTGACGCACAGACTTGAGATTTGCACTAGGCTATGCGGCATGCCATGCCATGCGCACCAGTATCTCGTATCATTGACTCTAGCTAGACTTTATCAGTCACCGTAGACATTAAGTATATTAACCTAATTACTCTTTTTATGCATACCCATTTATGATTACACAAGCATTTCACAGCCTAGTTTGATGTATTGAGACAAACGACTTAGGCTCTTTTTGTTGATAGGAATACTGCATTGTCGTGGCGATTATTATTATTGTTGTAGTGTTTAGGATATTCTTGGCTCCAACGGCATTATATATTCTGCCTTTTTGTGTGCATAGCCTGCACGAGCATTGTTCCGCTGCCTGCCTTTTTGGGTTCCATTTCCGATACGAGCATCTTTATAGCATCTAACATTTAAAGAAGATTCCTTGTTAGTGTTGAAGGACTTTAGTGCACTTTCTTTCATGCAGGAGTGCCTGACATTTATTGATTAAAGTAACGTAAGCTGTAACTTCTCTTACCACCTTACTTTGCATACCATAACCAAGCACCTTCGGTTATAGGTAGTAATAGGCTGTTTTCACATAACATTAAGCCTAGAGTAGACGCACATTTATTGAGAGTTTGATAGCCTATTATTGCATATAGAACTCTGTAGAGTATTTGTGTTCTTTGTTCACTGGGAATATACATCAGAGGTTGGAGCTAGCGCTTTCCGTTGTAACATTTATGCCATTACTAGTCCAATGAATAAGAGCCCTGATATATTTAAACCCCAGTCGTAACACCTTGTTGACCATTGGGTCCCCTACGTCCTCCATGACATCCGATCAGAGCTCCTCTCCCCCAACAAAGAGAAGCCGCTTGATATCACCGGACCGCCCCCACCTTACCCAACCGGCTCCCCCGGCGGGCAACCTGAGATGCATGGACAGTACGGAATACCTGCCTGACAAGATCCGACGGCTCTCAAGCCCACCACGACGTGTGTTACTGGCTAATGAAACTCCCAGTTCTGTACAAGTGAATCCCATGGGATCACCGGAAGTGGGTCCGGCGACCTCCTCAGAGATGCAGGGGGTTAGTCCCGGTCTTCCTGAGCCGGACGCCGACCTACCTCACCTTGCCACTAGACTAAGACAATCTGTACACGTTAGGATTCAAGGTTCTCAGTTAATTTTGTCACATAAACAGGCTCACCAAGTCAGGGCTCATACCCCTACTCAGTCTCCGGGTGTACGTACATCAGACGCGGTTACGACCATCAGGTCTCACGCGACAACCCTGGCTCCTAAGGACCAGCCCGGCTGAACAGCCGCCCTCAAAGATATAGGTTCGCAGAATGCGAACAACCCATTAACACCCCAGCCACGTGACCAGAAGTCACCGGCTTGCGGTGCGCCCCACCCGGCTATGGCTAGTAGCAGTATGTCGCTGATGACCACTAATAAGACACAAGCAAGTGGCACCTATCACACGGGCTGCCACTCTGATACAAGCAGACCAACATGATAGGCCTCCGACACAATCCACTACTGCACAGTTGACATCTGTACAACTAAATGAATTGTCACGATAAGTAATAAACCAGTGTGCCATTAATCAGGGTCAAACCCCTCCTCCGGCACAGGGACCACTTCACAATGTAGCTAGGCCCCCCTCTCAGGTTAATGTCGGCATTCCCTCTCTAGCAGTCCCCTCCGCCGGGCCAGCAACGTCCCGTCCAATTGACTACCTGCAGCCCACGGGCCCACCATTAAACGAACCAATTCGTCCTCGACCTGCGGGGCAAGAGTTGCAACCGCAGGCCGTAACAGTTCCCCAAAGTTCGTTGTCAGACCCATTAGGCCGGCCCTCGACGCAACTCCTAGGCTTAGGAGACCTGGAGTTCATGGGTGGGTTCAAGTCCCACAATATAACCCCCTTCCGCCGGTCGACCCGAACAGGAACTTCCGGCGGAACCTTGGGTTATTGTGCCTCCTGGCCTTAGACAACCCTGGAGAAGGCTGGACTCTGAGTCAAGTCATAGCCAAGAGCACCTAAGTTTGACTAGTTCTGATGATACCCAACTTTGCTTATCACCCCCAATAGACAGAAACCATATGGCAGGTAACTTGCCGGGTCCCTCTTCTGCCCCCAGTTCTCGCCCCGGGGCCCCACTGGCCCAGCCGGGTGTCCCGTTAAAGTCTCAAATAGTTAATGCGCCAGGCAGGCTCTGGCTTCCGGTTACGGCAGTAACCCAGGGTAAGGGGCATAAATCAATACAAGGGGAAGTCCCGGTGCCGGTGGATTGGGCTATTGAAGTAAACCGTAAACAGGTCTTTAGGGCAAAAGACACTAATGGTACATACCTTTTGATACCTTTTGATGTGTTCGCCGCTCTTCTAGCGGCACCAAGGAGCGCGACGCCCCTCGTTATGGGTGGTGATTTGGTGCAGTAGACTGTTTGAAGCGACAGCTCGCTCCCTTGCGAGGATGGGCTCGTCTGGTACTTTTTGCAGTTCGACATCTAGGGCTCTCTTGAAGTGTCTAACGAGATGTCCCTCATGTCTCTTACTCGCCGTGGGAGTTTGTTGAAGAGACGTGGGCCTCTGTGTGATAACCAGCCCTCTCGCAGAGAGCCCATAGCACCCCTGTTATTCATCCGGGGGATTTCGCATTCCCAGCCTCTCCTATCACTGAATTTCATGACTATCGGAGTATGTACTGTAGGTTTGGTACTAAACCCTCTGCGATTTTCCACGTGTATATTATTAGGTAACGTTCTCTTCTACGTTCCAGTGAGTACAGATTCAGTGCTCTTAAACGCTCCCAATAGTGTAGATGTTTTATCGAACTTATATGCGAAGTGAAATTTCTTTGTACACTCTCTACGTCATTTATTTCACCTGCTTTGTATGGGGATGTTAATACGCTACAGTATTCAAGCCGTGGTAGCACTAGAGATTTGAAGAGCGTTATCATAGGCAATTCACCGCGTGTTTTAAAAGTACGCAGAATCCAACCCGTTAGACGTTTCGCAGCCGCCACTTTGACCTGGTTATGTACTTTGAAACCCATATTTTCAGACATTAATACCCCAAGGTCTTTCACACTGTCTTCCGTTCTATTATGTGGTTAGATTCTGTTAAGTAATTTGTAATTTCTTTAACACCATTATTATCTCCGTACCGTATTAATTGGAATTTTTCCTCATTGAATTGCATGTTGTTTTCCCTGGTCCACTGGAACACTACATTCATGTCTTCCTGCAGTCGGCCCGTGTCCTGTGTGTTTACTATCTTGCTTAATTTTGTGTCATCAGCAAAAGACGACACCGTACTGTGTCTGGTGTTGGTATCTATGTCGCAAATTAGTATGAGGAACAGAAGGGGCGCTAGCACTGTTCCTTGGGGCACTGAGCTTTTGACATCCGAAGGCTCAGAAGTGACTTGGTTTACTGCTACCGATTGTTTTCGGTTTACGAGGAAATTGTATATCCACCGTCCGATTTTCCCAGTTATACCTTTTGCTTTCAGTTTGTGGGCTATTATACCATGGTCACATTTATCAAATGCCTTAGCAAAATTGGTGTAAATGACATCCACGTTTTTCTTTTCTTCTAGCGCTTTAAGAATTTTGTCATGGTGTTCCAAAAGTTGTGAGAGACATGATCTTCCCGCTCTGAACCCATGTTGACCGGTGTTGTGTAGTTCATTAGTCTCCATGAATGTTGAAATTTTGCTTCGCAGGACTCGCTCGAAAACTTTAATGATGTGAGAGGTTAGAGCTACCGGGCGGTAGTTTTTTTGGTAGTGCTTTACTCCCTCCTTTATGCAGTGGGGCAATTATTGCGTTTTTCAAGCTATCTGGTATGTCACCAGTGTCTAGACTCCTTCTCCACATTATAGCCAGGGGTTTTGAGAGGTTTCCTTACATTTTTTCATTAGGATCGAATTCCATGAGTCCGGGCCTGGTGCCGAGTGGGATGGCATGTTGGAAATGGCCTCTTCTATGTCTTTTGGACCGAAATCAATATCCAGCATCTGAGGGGTTTCCGTGGGGGAGGTTTCCATGAAAAATATATTTTGGTCTCTGATGACTTTTGTTGCATCAGGCTCACTGAATGCCATTTCATACTGCCTGCTTAAGAGTTCGCTCATTTCCTTTTTGTCCCCTGTGAAAGAGCCGTCCCCTTTGCTCAGTGGGCCGATGTTTGATGTTGTTTTAGCCTTTTGTTTGGCGTATGAAAAGAAGTATTTGGAATTTTCCTTTATACCTGCAATAGCTTTCCTCTCCTCTTCCATATGTTGTAGTTCATATGATATTCTTAGCCTTTGTTCAATTTCCACAATTTCTCTATCTATTTCGACCTTTTGCCTATCCTGTAGATTTTGATGTGTGCATCTTTGTTTGAGTAATTTTCTTCTTCTGTACAGCCTCCTCCTTTCCCGATCTTGTTTGCTTCTTCGTTTTGTTTGTCTTGCAGGTATATGGTGGCTACAGATTTGGGTCATGGTTTCTGTTATTAAGACTAGACATTCTGCTGGTGTCAGGTTATCCATTAAATCTTCCCAGTCTATTTCCTCCATTTCTTGATTTACCTCTTCCCACCTAATGTTTTTGTTATTGAAGTTAAATTTACTGAAGGGGCCGGTTTTTGTTCTCGATTCTGAGGTTGTCTGTACACTTTCTAAGGTTGTTTTGATCTCAATTAATTTATGATCTGAGTATGTTGTGTCCGATATGTTAATGCTGTGTACTAGAGAGTCGTTGTTAGTGAAGACCAGGTCTAAGATATTGTTTTCCCGTGTGGGTTCAGCAATATGTTGGGTAAGACTAAAAAAATCACAAAGTTCAAAAAGCTCTCTCGTATTAGTATTTGCTTCTCCGGTGTTATTTGCCACTAACTGGTTTTCTAGTTGTCTCCATTTAATGTTTGGTAGGTTAAAGTCTCCTAGCCATATAATATTTGGTGTTGGGTTCCCCAGGGTTTCCACTTCTGATTTTATTTTGTTGAGCTGGGTTTTGAATTCTTCTCGGGATGAGTCTGGAGGCCTGTATGTAACAATAACTGCTAAATTTAGGGATTCTATTTTAACTCCAAGTATTTCCACCACTTCATTACTGTTATTTAGGAATTCAGTACATATCAGTGAGTCATGTATGTACAAGGCTACACCTCCATGTGATCTATGCGTTCTGTCCGCCCTATGTACTGTAGGTTGTAACCAGGAATCCATACCTCACTATCTTCCTGATCTTTAATGTGAGTTTCTGTGAGAGCCGCAAATATAGCGTTTCCTTCTTCTAGCATGCCCCTAATAAATGGTACTTTGTTCGTGGTTCTATTTTTTAGGCCTTGGATATTTGCAAACAAGATTGGGGAGGGATTGTTTGGAGTACTATTTGTACCTAATAGTCTTCGGGATGTATTGGCCACTCTTGGGAGGCCAGGAGGTGCTCGAGGTGTTCTATGTGCTCTTCCATCTCCCTCAGTCTCTTCATCTTCATCTGCCCTTTCCCTCCTTGCCTTTTTCCTCTGTCTCGTCCTCGCATAGCTAGAGAGTTTTTTGGGCTACCATTCGTGTTAGGTCTAGCATATCTCCAAGTCCCTTTAATATGAAAAGCTGGGCATTTCATATTGTAGCAGGTCTTGTTCTCAAGTGATGTCTTGCAAAGGGATGGGTGGTGGTATTTGCAGGTTTCACCAAATCTACATTTTCCATGACTGGTTATGTTTTTGCAAATTTTGGGATGAGCAAATCTACATGAATTCCCATTATATTCGCCCTTTTGACCAAAGTAGCACCTTCTTTCCAGATAATATATGCACACTGGTGTAGACAACCCCAGTAGGTGTGGCTGGGGCTGCAAGGGGTTATGTGGTGAGCTAAGTGTGGTTGTGGGTGATAGTGGGCTTGGTGTATGGGTGGGTGAGGCCTGCAGGGGGGTGGAGTTACGGGTCGGTTGTAGGTGGGCAGGTGGCAGTGGTGAGGGGGGAGACGATGTGGAAGGGGAGCCTGATATGGGGGCTTGTTGCATCCTACGTTCATCCTGCAAATGTATTTGATCAACAGCAGTAGGGTGGTCAATGGCCATAGATGGGATTAATGTGGGTGTTTTCTGGGTCTGGGGAGGTGTGGGGAGATGTGCGGCAGGGTTTGTGGATATGTAGGGTGCGAAAGGTTGTTGTTCGGCAGGCGATGTGTGTTGATGTGCAGGAGGCAATGTGGGCATTTTCATGGGAAGGTGTGCGTGTGTGGGTTGTGATATTAGTATGGGCCCTGAGGCCCCAATAGTTCCCCATTTTCTGTGAAAGGTAGCTATGTCTTGGCTATATTTCAGTCTATCTTGTACTTCTGTATTTTCTACAGTCTGTAGGACTTGCCATGTGATATCGAAACAACTATCGCAGAAATGGAGGTTCTTCCCTCTTGTATTGTACGCCTCATTTATTGGTGTCAATCCTATGCAAATCCAGTGGTATGGTTGCTTGCATATCCGACAGTCTTAACCCTCTCACCACGGAAGGCCTCTTGAACGCCCATAAAAAAGCATATAACAGGTACCCGGAAGGCCTCTTGAACGCCCAGTGGTTGAAAGCCTGTGAACTTCGTGTGCGAGGCGTCGGTCCGATGCATGTAAACAACAGCCGGCTGGACCGACGCCACGCATCTCCGGCCACAAGAAGGAGAGCGTCGCTTGTTCGTGTGTGCCTGTATGTTGTTGTTAAGTATCGAAAAGTGGTGTAAAGTGGCTGTTTTGGCCATAAAGTTATCTCCAATGAAATCATCATCACAGCTCAACCAGTTGACTTAGAGAGCTCTACTTAATGCCATTCTACAGGTAAATAACACAGCTACGCTTGGGGATGCGCGGGAATGCGGGAAGCAGTCTGATTAACGAATATACGGTAGCCTAGCCTAGACGTTTTTCGGCCAAAACACCCGGGTTTCGAGGAATATATATATAATACATAGCCGGGGCTGGAGGGTTAAAGGTTCCTATATATGCTAAACCTGACCCGGAAAATGTTCAATATTTTGTGTATGACCCATGTCAGCTGGTTCCTCTTCCGGCAGATTCCCCGGTCCAGGATCCTTCTCACCCAGCCCACTCCCATTTGCCCTGATTGTAATAAGCGAATTGGCCCTACTGGCTGTCGTCCTCTGCCTACTCGGCAGGAGCCTTCTCATAAGTTTCATAGATGTGGTCCTCATAGAGACCAAAGGGAGTTGATACTGAGTGAGGTGCGCGATGGGCCGTGGACAACGTGGGAGCAGGAACTGTAACAATTTGCTATAGATGTTACATCCAATGCCTTGTCACCAATTCCCCCTCCCCCCATTACCGAGTTTGACTGGCTAGCACAACGACCGGGCGGAGTTCCGTTCTTTGTTTTTTATTTTCTCATACCCCCTCAATTGATGGCGGCGGATTTTCCCCTGCCACTCAAACTTCAACGCAAATTTTTGGTCAGAGATAAAGCCCACAGAGCCTTTATTAGCTTCCTGTTAACGAGAGACACGGCCCAAGCTATTGCTCAACCTTTGCCGAATCCCTCTCTACGAACCCAGGAATTAGTTAAAGTTTTCCAACAGTACCTACTCCCAGCCCCGGCTAGAACTCTCACGGAAATCCGAACAGCCCTGTTTGAGGCAGTCCGGTCACGTCAGCTCCTCAGACTCGGTATGGCTCAGATATTACCTATGAAAGCTTACTACAGAATATTGTTCTCCCCTGCCTTAACTGCGAGAGTAATAGATGAGCAGACGGAACGTGATGTTCGGGTAATGTTGCGCTTGAAGAACAAGAAACACCGTTAGCTCTCCCTGGCGGCAGGCGGACGGATTCACCTCTGGCTCTGATGGTTAAAAATCACATAAACTATTATCCATGATACTCCAGTCCTCCCTGAGTCTTCCTCCCTCCCTTGGCCATGCTAGCGCAATAGGGTTTTTGAGGTTCAACCAAGTGTTAAGTTCTCCTGGGAGGGGGCAGCGCCCCCCCCCCCTAATAACTTCGGTCCGACTGACCGGAACCGGTCCACACATAAAGCACGCCCGGCCAAAAGTCAAGCGACTTTCCCTCACATGGCGTGCATAACAGACCGATAACCTCCCTCTGCATAAGGGATAAGGCGACTAACTCATTATACAGGGACGTGGACTACGGCCGCCATACGGGGTCGGTTCTGCAAACAAACCATTAAACAATCCTGGCGGAACTGCACCTGGAGTATATACAGTAAAAGTCCGTTAATCCGACGACCGATGATTCGAATCTCCCAATAGTCCGAATTTTTCAATTTGAGGCCAAATCCGAATTCACCCGATGGTCCGAATTTCAAGAAGTCCCAAAGTCCCCTTTTTGAGGCATTAGGCCACTCAAATGACACATAATGGAGCACACACATATCATATGTTCATGAATTCACTTTAAAAGTTTACCATTGTCATTGTAGCCTATTATCTACTTCAAAACATTCAGATTAATGGTCAAAGGAAGCTACTGATATAATCGTAAACACCTTCGTCTTCTTCCACATCGTCTGCTAGAGAGTTTGTTTTGCTCTTGAACGCATCCTTGGGACGCTCCGATGCGCTACTGGCTTGCACCGCATTTTCTGCAAGCGCATTCAGTCTTGAGCTTGAAAACGCACCTTTCAAGAAGTCCCAAAGTCCCCTTTTTGAGGCATTAGGCCACTCAAATGACACATAATGGAGCACACACATATCATATGTTCATGAATTCACTTTAAAAGTTTACCATTGTCATTGTAGCCTATTATCTACTTCAAAACATTCAGATTAATGGTCAAAGGAAGCTACTGATATAATCGTAAACACCTTCATCTTCTTCTTCTTCCACATCGTCTGCTAGAGAGTTTGTTTTGCTCTTGAACGCATCCTTGGGACGCTCCGATGCGCTACTGGCTTGCACCGCATTTTCTGCAAGCGCATTCAGTCTTGAGCTTGAAAACGCACCTTTGGACGTATTAGTCTTGAGCTTGAAAACGCACCTTTGGATGTTCCGATACGCTACTATTTATAGTTCAGTGATCGGAGCATCCCAAGGGTGCTTTCAAGACAACAAGACAAGGGTGCTTTCAATACAATATAATATAACAGAGCACGTCACAAAAGGAAAATCACAAAAGGAAAATTACAAGAACCTCTCAGGGAAGTGCCGTTGTTAAGGCATTACTTCCCGAACCACATCTGATCTTCAAGAGCAAGACAAACTTGCTAGTAGACGGAAGAAGAAGAAGACGTTTATATCAGCAGATTCCTTTGACCATTAATCTGAATGTTTTGAAGTAGTTAATAGGCTACAATGACAATGGTAAACTTTTGAAGTGATTTCATGAACATATGATATGTGTGTGTGCACCATTGTGTCATTTGGGTGGCCTAATGTCTCAATGTTTTCGTCATACACAGGTTCATAGGGGTAAAGTCCGATAATCCGAAAAATCCACTAATCCGAACGAGAGCCGGTCCGCTGCCCTTCGGATTAACGGAAGTTTACTGTATACAGTATATCACTTTTCATTGAACAAATGATAGCCGGAGGCACCCGTTCCGCCAGCTTGCCTCCTTTTCAATGAATGTACTGACTCTTCATTATCGGGGTGAAAAGTTCTCACCCACGCTAAGACATATCGGTCCCCTAACAGGTCCCTCTTGATATGATCACTAAGGTGTAACACATAATTTTTTCCTTAGCCATGCCAGTCCTAGGTTCACTGCCGGCGGTCACTTTACAATCGCACCCCGCTGTTGGGGATAGGCGATCACCCCGGCGGGTCCTTTATTCTATGAACCGGGGTCCGTCTCTCTATACTTAACCTAGCGGAAGATGTTTCCTAGGGTCAGAGTCGGCTCAGCGGCAAGTCAAAAAAATTCAAAACTACCGGCCGGGGTCTTTTATTTCAACCTAGTTGGAGGTTCCAGCAAACGGAGCCCTTCAGGACACTGGTCTAGTTTATCTGTCATATAGAATCAAATCCGCACTCATTTGCTGTTAGCATTCCACACTGATCTTACGGACGCAGTGGTACCTGCAATCCCGGCGGCTGATGATCAGGACTCACCGACCCTTTTTTCGGCCCGGTTAGTCATAGTCGAGACCATTTTAGTTCTCTATAACCCATCGTTTTTCACGTTCAAAACCCTCATGACCCACCGTCCAATACCCTGCATTTAGCCAGATCATTACTTACTTACGTGACTAGCCGCGCTGTCCCCGAGACTTCTCTGGCCCCAGGTGTATATGATGTTTTAGGGTTAAGATCAACCTTCACCATAAGGTCTAGGTGCCGGTTGGGATATACGATTTAGTAGGTTTTCGAATTAAGTTCAACCTTCACCATAATGTCCAGGTGCCGAGTAGGCCAAATTATGTTTTAGATATAAGTTCAACCTTCCACCAGGTCTATATGCCGGTTAAGGCACTCCGATAAGGGCGGGGGTCACGGCGGGAGCCTGTCAGGGCCTCCGGCTCCGGTTCCCCGAGTGTATGCCTAGTTACCCGCCTAATCGGGATTATAAAGGCTACAAAGGACTATAGGTCCTAGTCGCCTAACTCAGTTACTCGCTGATCCTCGCCGAGAAATCGGGGCTCGCTACTAAACGAAGGAAGGGCCATCAAGACAGCTTGTCATGGCAAAAGTTACTTCCCCATGTTTTTTCTACAAACCATTTAAAAAAAAAAAAAAAAAATTCAAAGTATGCCCGCGGACACACTACTTTTGTTGTTCTTGTATTCCTCGTGTTATGTACTGTGATAGTTACGCCCGGAAAGGCTTTAACCCTTCCTACCCGGGCTGTCTCAGCTAATGACGGTCTACCCGGGCGATATGGCCGAAAAACGTCTAGGCCTAGGCTACCGTATTTATGTTTATTTTCACTGCTAGAACTTTCCCACTCATCTATAATCGTAGTGCAGTTTTCAATCTGTATTTTGGCATGTCAACTGGTTCAGTTGTGATGACGATTTCATTGGAGCCAATATTGCAGAGATGTTGCCAATATGGGGGCTTTTCAGACACTAATTTCGTCATGACGTCATAACAATAACATTGAGGAGTCTTCTCCTTCTTGTTTTCGGAGGTGCGGTGACGAACGCTTGGGTTTGTTGACATACGTCGTACGCACGGCGTTCGGACCAAGCTTAATTAGGCGATTAAGCTCATGCCTTAGATAAGGCATACCGGGTATTGGCCCTTCTTTCGTGCTGTCATTACCTAAGGCAGCCCGGGTAGGAAGGGTTAAAGAAAAAGGGGGGGGGGGATATGTGGATCCCAGTACGAGAGTAGAACTCCCCCTGATACAGGATTACAAATAGGTTTAGGGACAAGCCTGGATGCGGTTTACGCCAGGCTGTGCCCAAAATGAGTTATGAGCTTAGAAGCTCAGGTTGCTTGATTGCTTAAATTAAACTCAAGATGTTTTAAGTTTAACCCTCCAGCCCCGGCTATGTATTATATATATATTCCCCAAAACCCGGGGGTTTTGGCCGAAAAACGTCTACGCCTAGGCTACCGTATCTTTGTTATTCTGACTGCTTCCGCATTCCCGCGCATCCCCAAGCGTAGATGTGTTTCTTACCTGTAGAATGGCGTTAAGTAGAGCTCTCTAAATCAACTGGTTCAGTTGTGATGATGATTTCATTGGAGATAACTTTATGGCAAAAACAGCCACTTTATACTACTTTTCGATACTTAACAACAACATACAGGCACACACGAACAAGCGACGCACTCCTTCTTGTGGCCGGAGATGCGGGGCGTCGGTCCAGCCGGCTGTTGTTTACATGCGTCGGACCGACGCCTCGCACACCAAGCTCACAGGCTTTCAACCACTGGGCGTTCAAGAGCCCTTCCGGGCAGCTCGGGTATGCTTTTTTATGGGCGTTCAAGAGCCCTTCCGGGAACGAAGGGTTAAGGGTCAAACCTGGATGCTGTTTACACCAGGCTATGCCCAAAATTGAGATAAAAACTCAGTTTGCTCGATTGAGAAACTGCTTAATTTAAACTTAGGTTTTATGATGATTAATAAAAGAAAGTTTTATGTTTTCAAAACTAGTTGCACTAGATTACAATAGGTCCGAAGGGACTCTGTAAATATTTCCATTCTAAACTACCCAACTTAGGTTGTTTTTATGAATAATAAAGAATTATTTGCCCTACAGTCTATATTATTTTCAGGTATGTTCCTGGCTAGCTACACTAGTTTCAGTAGGCTTGATAATTGTCAATATGACTACGCCGGGAACCGAGCTGAGCTCAGCATAAGGTTCCGGCCCAAGGGAATGAAGAGTTAAGCTGTGAACTCTCACCCAATACAACAAACACCTCAAGAAGGAGGACTCTGTTGTTGGAGCAGGCTTCTTTGAAGCAACGCCCTGCTCTCACTCTTTCAATAATTTTTAACTATGTTGTAGGCACAACTACATTATACAAATAGCTTTTCCTGTTATGAGGTTTCTTGACTTAACCATACGGTTATGAGGACTTTTTTAATACTACGAATGTCCCCCTCCAGTCTTAGAATTCAGGCAACATCGTCAATGATGGAGGGGCCACTATTAAATTATAGGTTTGATTCCCAAAGGGAAGTAGAGAAAACCTAATATTTAGTAGGGGCCCCGGAATCATTGACGGAGACGGGACGTCCCTCCCAGCCATCCCCTTCCCATTCGTTGATATTTTTGAGTTATCTTGATATATCATTGAAGGCCGAATCGTTGCGCTTGGCGAGAGGCGGCAAGAAGCCACAACGCAAGAAAATCCACCGAATGTGGGAAGCTTGTGATTAACAGTGTTAAGATGGGAATTCTTTTCCCTTTTTTGTTCTCTTATTTTTTACGAAGTTTTTTCGTAGTGGGTACCCGATCTGTGACGATTCCATAAGAGAAATAGCGTTGCACTTATGAAGATGACTCTTATTCTTCCTCGCGGCGGTTGATTCAAACGACTGACGTGGATGTTGAATGGAGACTATTATACTAATAGGCAACATCGTCAATGATTCCGGGGCCCCTACTAAATATTAGGTTTTCTCTACTTCCCTTTGGGAATCGAACCTATATTTGAAACATTCCTTAACCTCTGAAGTGCGCATGGGGGGTAATGAACACCTCTGCCTGTGCGCATGTATTTGAGCTGTTTCCATCACTAAAATATTTATTTTACCATAAATAGCATTAATACTTATCCATATGCGCCTATTATAGGCGCCTATTATACTTCTTGTATTAACCTGTTACAACAATAAAATAAGTGAAAACAGCGTTTGGATGGTCAAAATCGGCGATACAGGCCGGGAGTTACATAATGTATGGCTGAGGCAAGCTCCTCTCCCGCCAATTTTCCCCAAGGCTGGAGAGACACTGTCGATCGATACTCTCTCTCTCTCTCTCTTGTACTCGCTTGCTAACAGTGATGACAATGCCCTGCTTGCAACTCGCTAATGTTAGCACGAAAATATACCACAGAATAAGGGAATAACAGGGAAAATAGGTGATAACTGAAGGAGGGGAGGAAAGTGGGGAAGGAGGGGAGGTAGAGGAGTGATATTTTTCATGGCCCAGGGGCAAAAAAAAAAATAAATAAATAAAAACAAATTTTTTTTTTTTTTTTTTTTTCTGTGTTTTAAATTGAATTTTTTTTCCCCCTGACTCTTAAGAGTCTTCCCGCAGTCCGCCGGGGGAACTCTTAAGAGTCTTCCCGCAGTTCCCGGGTTAAATGTTAACTGTTTCAAGTTTTATAATAAGGTATTGTACCAACTATTTGCTCAGACAATTATATATTCATTAACATAAGTTATTCAATAGCAAATATAATTATATCCTGTAACTATTATAAAGACTAATTTTTTGTTTTTTTTATTAAGTTGAGATCTCAATATTGGTCCTTATCCTACTCTGGTTCTGTGTTCCTCATATTATCTGTTGAACTTGAAGTAACACTTAGAGAGAAATGAAGGGGTAAAAATGGGATTCAAACCATAGGCTATAAAGGCAAATTTAGGTCATACAGTAATATAATAAAATATTGCCTACTTTAATTACCGTAACTATACCCCCGGTATAGTTACCCCCCCTGGGGGTTAGGGAATAGAATATGCCCCACGTGCCTTCTGCGTGTCGTAAGAGGCGACTAAAGAGGCCCGGAAAAAATCTAAGCAAAGCAACGTTGACGAACCACGACCGACTAAGGACATGCCTGGAGAAGTTTGACGTGTTTAAGGATGAGATCTGTGCAGCATGTGAGGAGGTGTGTGGAGTGAGGAGAAGAGGGAGGGGAGTGAAAGGTACAGCATGGTGGACAGAAGAGGTAAGAATAGCTGTGGAAGAAAGAAGAAAGCATATAGAGAGTGGTTGGGTAGTAGAGGGAATGAAGATTCCGAGAGACAGAAACGAGCGAGGTACGTGGAGAGTAAGAGGGTGGTGAAGAGAGTAGTGAAGGAAAGTAAGAGAAGTAGATGAGGAATTTGGAAGGAATCTGAGTGTAAAATGGAGGGAGAGTAAGAACTGTTCTGGAAAGAAGTCAAGAAAGTTAGGGAAGGTAGCAAGGGAAACAGTAAGGGTGTGAAAGATAAGAATGGGAGAATGCTAGCCGAGAAGCAAGAGAGAGTCGAAAGATGGAGGGAGTACTTCAGTGAGTTGCTAAATGAAAGGAATGAAGAGCCAGCAAACATAGCTGGATATGGTATGGGAGGGAGAAGAAGAGAAGTAGTGGAGGAGGAGGTGGGGATCAGGAGGTCAGAAGTGTGGGAAGCCATGAAAAGAGTGAAGTTGGGGAAAGCACCAGGAACAGATGGAGTGTGTGGGGAAAGGTTGAGGTATGGTGGTGAGATAGTGATAGAATGGGTATGGAAAATGTGCAAACTAGCATGGGAGAAGGGGAGTGCACCCGATGACTGGAAGACTGGCATAATAGTCCCCCTATATAAGGGCAAAGGGGAAAGAGGAGTGTGTGGTAACCACCGAGGAATATGTCTTCTAAGCGTAGTAGGGAAGGTATACAGTAGGGTAGTGATTGAGAGAGTGAGAGTGAGAACGGAGAAATGGATAGGCGACGAGCAGGGAGGTTTTAGGAAGGGAAGAGGATGTGTAGATCAGATTTTTACCCTGAATTGTGTTGTGGAGAAGTATCTGGAGAAGAAACAAAAGGTGTATGTTGCCTTTATGGACTTGGAGAAGGCCTATGACAGAGTGGATAGAGAAGGTTTGTGGAAAGTACTTAGAATATACGGAGTAGAGGGCAAGTTGCTGAAAGCAGTGAAGAGCATGTATGAGGGTGCAAAGGCGGCAGTACGTGTGGAGAGTGAGCAGAGCGAGTTCTTTGACCTGAATGTTGGTTTGAAACAGGGGTGTGTGATGTCCCCGTGGTTGTTTACTGTATATATGGATGGAGTTATGAAAGAAATACTATCAAGAGCAGTGGATGTTGGTGTATCGCTGAAAAGGGAGGGAATTGAGTGGAAGCTACCTATACTGCTGTTTGCGGATGATACAGTTCTGATGAGTGATAATGAATGGGAGTTGCAGGGTCTGGTAAATGAGTTTGGAACAGTGTGCGAAAAACGGAATTTGAAGGTAAATACGGGGAAGAGCAAGGTTATGGTCTTCGAAAGGGGTGAAGTCACAGAGTGTGAGGTGAAGCTGAACGGTCAGGCTATGGAGATCGTCAACTCTTTTAAGTATCTGGGCAGTGTGTTGAGTAAAGATGGGACTATGGATGAAGAGGTGCGGGAGAGGGTACAACAGGGGAAGAGGGTTGTAGGAACGCTAAAAGCAGTAACAAGAAATAGGGTGGTCAGTATGGAAGTGAAGAAGTCCTTGCATGACAGTGTGGTAATCCCGACACTGACTTACGGAAGCGAAGCATGGACGTTGGTTGAGAGACTCAGACCAAGAGTGAGAGCAGTGGAAATGAATTACTTAAGGAGTGCGTGCGGAGTTACATGGAGGGATAGACAGACTAATGAGGAAGTAAGAAGGAGGTGTGGTGTGGAGGTAGATGTGCTGGAAAGTGTGAAAAGGAACAACTTGAGATGGTTCGGCCATATGGAACGTATGGAACGCGAGAGAATGACTAAGAGGGTGTACGAGAGCGAGGTGGAGGGGCAGAGGGGGAGAGGTAGACCGAATATGAGGTGGAAGGATGGAGTGAGGAACTACATGAACGAAGGCGGTGCTGGTTGGGGGGAGGGGCGTCGACTGACTGGGGACAGAGGTGCATGGGGGCGGTTCGTTCGTGGCCACCCCTTCGGGGATCACGGCGTCAGGCAATAGATAGATAGATAGAACTATACCTTGAAATCAAGTGGAAATACTTTATTTTGAAAACAAAATTAAATGACAAAAGTACTAATGGAATATGACCACTTAAAATATCACTATGATAGGAAACTTTAGTCTATTCATCATAATCAGGTGAGAAATCTTGACCCCCTTACTTCTTGTAACTCAAAATAGAGAAGAGGAAACTGACTGTAAATTTACACACATCTTTCTTGGTTAATTTCTTCTCATATGGTATAAATTTCAGGTTGTTCGCTTAGTCCTTTAGTTATAGAAGGTTAGGGGTCAGGATTTCCCACCTTATAGTAAATATTTAGACTTTTATCACTAGTAAATAGGGTAATAAGGGCAAGTGGCGTTATTTATGCAGCATCACATAATTACTCATTGCTATTAATTTGTCTTAGCCAGATACTTTAACTATACTATGTAATCTTCTGTAACCTTATAACCTACTCATTCCCTAGGTATTGATCTCAAGGTAGCAGCCAAATTCTTCGGTACAAAGTTTGCGTGTGGGTCCTCGGTGACAGGTGATGATGAGATTGTGGTGCAGGGGGACATTAAAGACGACCTAATGGACCTTATACCAGAGAAGTGGCCAGAGGTTAGTCATATCACTTTTGTTTGTATTTTCCCCCATTGTTCTCATTTTCTTTCCCTAGATCTTACTTTCTTATTTTTATTTTCTTCTCTTCTCTTCCTGGCTTCGTACCTGACGAAGTCTTCAATACTGACAGATTCCTGAACCAGTTAAAGAAGCCTGGGACTGGTCATTAACCCTCCAGACCCGGTTGGGCTCTGAGGCCTCCATAACAAACACGGCCCGCGCAACCCGGACGGGCTCTGAGGCTCCAAGTGCTTGCGTACGTGCTTTCGAATGGCGCGCGTAAATTTTTGGTATCGTGGGGGTAGGTGGCGCCACCAGACGTGAACTACGCCACAACAACAGTATCTACCCCGACGCCATCATGGATAGTACGCCAAATAGTGATTCCGCTGTGTCCGATACCGTGCTCCCTACGACGCCCGCCCAAGCTCGTCGCGTCTTACGCAGACGCCACCGCCTAAATGTGTTATCTCCCGGAGGTATTGAGCAGACATTACGAATATATGAGCGTGCTGATTAAGTGCATAATGTTGACGATGACGACAGTGATAAATCGGCTAATTATCAGTCGAGTGATTATGGCGATGAGAGTGACAAAGACGCTCAATTCGTGGGATTTGCGAGTGAACATGAGAGTGATGAAGGTGATGTAGCAGCTTTTGCGGAAGCTGTTTTAGCTTAAGACAGTGAAGTGGGGAAAGTGAGTGAGTGGGAGAGTTCAAGGTCACTCTCCAAGTTTCAGTTGAGTGACACGACTCCAAGCCCTTCGCCAGATAAATCGCCTTTCAAGCTACGCTTCTATAAGAAGCAGATACTTGAAAAGGCGGCCGCGGCAGCTAGGGAAGAAGCCAAAAGACTTGGTGAGGATGAGGCTGTGAGTGAGGGTGAGCGTGGTGACTCATCTCGCCCGCCATTGTCTCCCTTATCTCCCCAAGCCACCCAAGATGACCCGGCCGCCCCGCATTCTTCCCCACCACCCCCACCACTGCCAAGGGTTGAGGACCCCCCACTTTCGGCCTATTTGCCTCCTAGGTCCCCCGACAGGAGACATACTGCTACCGAAAAGGGGAAAGGCAGGAAATATGTCAAAAAAGGACAGAAAACTAGGCGGGCTTTGTTCGAGGCTCCCGCGGCGTCCACCCCTGCCGGCCCCAGCCATACGCCCCCGCAACTTTCCCCACGGTCCTCCCCACCTCTCCAGCCGTCGACATATGTTCCTGACGAAGTCTTTGAGCTCGCATCACCAATACCTGGGCCTAGTGACAGTGAAGCATTGCTGTCTGCCACTCGTCGCAGGCCAAGGAGCCCAGGACCTCGGGGGGACATAGCCTCATCTGCCACTCCTTCCCACCTCGCCCCCCCGCACGCCGCCCACGCATCACTGGTTCCCCGCCAGATTATGTGGGGGCCACTGACGATGAAGGGCACCTCTCAGAAGACTCTGGCCATGATTATGTAGCTCTACCGTCAGGGCAAGATGACCACTCTGACGACGACAACAACTACATGGACATGGACGACCCTCAACCCATCCGCTTCGCCCGGGGGCGTCGTGCTGTGGCCCGCACTGGCCGCCGCCCTGGCCGCCCTAGGGCGCGCGCCTCCCGAGTTGGCCGTGGGCGTGCTGGGCCACCAGCTGGAGCTCCTCGTCAGCGTCGCCAAGACCCATTTTACGTTTTCCAGTGGCAAGACGTAGCTGACTGGGAAGATTACAATCCTGATGTGCCAGCTTTTGATGAGGTACAGGAGGGTTCAGGCATTACCCCCAATTTTCCCGCAGGCCCCAATGCTCCACCACATGAACTTTTTGAGGCCTTTTTTGATGGGGAGGTGGTAGGGTATGTCATCAAGGAGACAAATAAGCAGCACCAATTCCAGGTCCACTTTTTTGACAAGGTGACCAAGGGCCACATGAGGCAGTGGACTGACGTGACTCCTCACGAGTTCATGGTGTTCCTGGCACTCACCATGCTAATGCCTCATGTCAAGAAGCATAGGTTGCCTGACTATTGGATAACCAATGATCTCATATCCACCCCTGCCTTCGGGAAATATATGTCTCGCGACCGGTACCTTGATATCCTCGCAGCGCTCCAACTTGTCACCAACACCGACGTCCACCGCCCAGACAAGCTGTGGAAGATTAGGACGTTGTACGAGATGATGCGAGAACGCTTCAGCTCCTACTTCAAGCCCTTCTGCAAGGTCGTCATTGACGAGTCTCTTGTGCTGTTCCGGGGAAAACTCAGCTTCCGGCAGTACATCCCCTCAAAAAGACATCGCTTTGGCATCAAATTCTTTGTGCTGTGCGACTACCGAACTGGCTATGTCCTGGACTTCCTGGTCTACAGCGGGAAGGAAGGGGACGTGTTTGTGGACCCCCTCATTGGCTTTGGCGGAGCAGTGGTGCAAGCCATGATGGACCGCTATTTCCACAAGAATCACGTCCTCTTCACGGACAATTACTACACGTCCCCCACTCTCTCAAAGTACCTGCATGAGCGAAAGACGGGGACTGTAGGCTCAGTATGAAGGAGAAGGAAGGGCATGCCACCTTTCCCTCCAAAGACCAAAAAAAGGCGATGTGTTCAGGAAGAAGTCGGGGCCCATTCTGGCTATCCACTGGCACGACCAGCGGAAGGTCAACCTCCTGAGCACCATCCACAAGGGGGAAATGGTGGAGACTGGCAAGGTGGATCGCCGCACCCAGGCCAGGGTGACCAAGCCCGATGCTGTCATGGACTACAACATCAACATGAGGCTGGTGGACAATTCCGACATGCAGATAGGCTTCATTGACTGTCTGTGTACCTCGTGCAGATGGTACAAAAAGTTCTTTCTGCACATGGTGGACATGTCCATTCTGAACGCTTACAACATATACAAGCTTCGGACTGAGAACACACCCAGGAAGTTCAATAGCCTGCGGAGGTTCCAAAAGCAGGTGTTGAAGGAGCTCATGGAGAAGTATGCTACGCCACAGAGGGCAGTGCCACATGCTGGGCCCGCCGCTACTGACCGCTTGCACTGTGCATATTACATGAATATGCACAAGCTTGTTTCCCTGCCTCAGTCAGCAGCAGGAAGAAAGCAGCAGAAGTGGTGCCATGTCTGCTACAACACCAGGCTGAGGGCGAGGTCAGATAAAAAGTCCACCCTGGAGTGTGTGGAGTGCAAGGTGTCACTCTGTGCTGAAGGGTGCTTCTTTGATTACCACTCCAAGCAGGAGTTCTAATAATCATAGTGAAAGTGCCAAAGACAGTGACAATATGTACAGTATATATATAGGCAAAAAGTGGAAGTAAAACCATTTATTGTAATACAAAAGTCATGTATTATGAGAAAATGTATACAAATTCAATTACACCATAATAATATGTATATAATAAGTGACATTCATATGATTAGAACCTATTGAAATATAGAAATCAGTGAAAAAAGACACAATAAATTGTATATAAAACGTTTACAAAGCATATAACTAAGTGAAAGTGACACAAGACCTAATATTTGATGGCCAAAGTATAATAAACACCTGTGCTAACGAATAATCAGTGCCTAATATAACAATAACCTACCTCAATTACTAATAAAACGTACAGTATCGAGTGAAAATTAGCATTATCAGTGACAGTGACACTCTAAAGCATATTTACCAAAGTGAAAGTGACACAAGACATAATATTTGATGGCCAAAGTATAATAAACACCTGTGATAACGAATAATCAGTGCCTAATATAACAATAACCTACCTCAATTACTAATAAAACGTACAGTATCGAGTGAAAATGAGCATTATCAGTGACAGTGACACTCTCTAAAGCATATTTACCAAAGTGAAAGTGACACAAGACAATATTTGATGGCCAAAGTATAATAAACACCTGTGATAATGAATAATCAGTGCCTAATATAACAATAACCTACCTCAATTACTTATATATTTTCTAGATCTCAAGTGACGGCGTCTCTTCCGTGGATTGACCTCCCAATCTACCAGATTGGAAGTCAAAGCGTCACATTTTTCCTTTGCCCCTCAACTTTCTCTTCATAATTGCTGAGGGGCACAGGGCCCTGGGTGGGGCTTTGGTTTCCCGGGCGTTTCCGCACCCTCCTCAGCTCCCCGCCATGGAGTGGCTTCGGTCACCCAGGCTTTATTGTGGTCGGCAGGGAGGGTTCTGTGGGGGCGCTCGGTTATGGCCTTGGCCTTGCTCGGGGACTTGGGGCTGTTCGGCCAGGCAGCTTGGGGAACAACAACAACAACAACCTCAATTACTAATAAAACGTACAGTATCGAGTGAAAATGAGCATTATCAGTGACTGACACTCTCTAAAGCATATTTACCAAAGTGAAAGTGACACAAGACATAATATTTGATGGCCAAAGTATAATAAACACCTGTGATAACGAATAATCAGTGCCTAATATAACAATAACCTACCTCAAATACTAATAAAGCGTACGGTATCGAGTGAAAATGAGCAATATTAGTAGTGATACCCTAATACACATACTTTATATAATTGGCCTCAAAATAACTATAAAAATATCAAATAAACATCACATTCTCAATATCAGTCACTAAAATCGTCTAAGGGAGATAAACACTCTGGCGCTACGAGTGGCTTGGTGCGTGGTAGCCGTGGCCGGGGCGACGCATCCGAATGCGGGAAGAATTTTCCGCCGAAAATCACTCGTCTTCCCGCGCTCACCATTATGCAACCACTGGGGCTAGAGACCTCTACTCAACGGCATTCTGCAGAGGAAGGTTTGTGGAACATTTTACTTTTTTATTCATAACATTACATGCCATATTTATTGAATTACAGATGAGTTAACGTAGCCCAAAGATCGTAAAAAACCCCGGTACCACAGTACAGTCGCGAGCTAGAGGGCCCCGGTCTGGAGGGTTAACGCCCAAGTTGCGGTGCCTGTACCAAAATCTGTTGATTGTGTATCCTGGGAGCAAGGCAAGCTGTTGTAAGCAGTGTGGGACCCCTTCATCCGTCGCCCACCAAGTCTGGGCCAGCATTGTTGTAATTCAGAGATGTCTCCCACATGATTGCACCGTTACATATAGCGAAAACCGCTCGTCAGTAGCGATTTTGGACGATCTTTGCAAGATCGTTGCAAGACAACCAGATGTTGTACAGAGATGATTCAGGTGTCATTGGAAAGCTCTATTACTGTACTTTCACATATACAGTACAGTATATCATTGTATTACGTTCTGGCTCTTGTTAACCCTCACAGACCGGTCTCGCCTTCTATAGGATAGCCCCGTAATCCGGGGGGGATCTGGCCGAAAAACGTCGTAATAGGCTAGCCCTATCTTTGTTATTTTAACTATTAGAGAATTCAAAACGTAGCCCTGTTTCGTATATGTAGAGTGGCGTTAAGTAGAGCTCTTTAGGTCAACTGGTTCAGTTGTGATAACGATTTCTGTGGAGAGAGTTATGAGGCGATGTTAGCAATAATCGAACAATAACAAGACTAATTCTTGTTCTCCAAAACAATAACAACAATAGTGCGACTTCTTATTCTTGACGGTGCGCGTCGCTCCGACCGGCTGTGTTTACATGCGTCGGACGCACGGCTTTCAAAACACGCTTAATAGGCATTCAAGCTTATGGAGCTCATGAGCCTATCAGGTCTCCACGGTTTGTTTGTTTTGGACTCCTCAGAGCCCAACCGGGTGCTGGGGGTTAATGCATGATAATGTGCAGGGAATGAAACTCGATTTAGGCCAAAAAACCCACAATGAAAGAGTTAGTCACCACTCCTAGCCTCGGAACCCACCAGACCACCCAAGCCTCCCATATTACTCATAAATGTAAACCTCCCTTATTACTCAAAAATGTAAACCTCCCTTATTACTTAAAAATGTAAATGTGATAGCCTTATTTGTTATTATATTTATTGTGTTTTATTAAAAAGATACAAATGAAAGGTGGGGCCAAAGGCTGAGTGAGAATTTTGAGGAACGTAAGATATTCTGGAAGGAGGTAAATAGAGTAAGGAAAGGAGGACAAATGAGAGAAGAGTCGGTGAAAGATGCAAATGGAAAATTACTAGTGGAAAGAGTTCAAGTTAGGAAAAGATATGCTGAGTATTTTTAATCTTTGCTAAATGTAAGAGATGGAAGGGAAGCAGTGGTTGATGGCCCCCCCATTGCCATGACACGTTGCCTTCGTGGGGGGGCACAATGATCGGCGAGGGATGCCCGGGCTGGGGTGGTGGGGCTCTGAGGAGTCTCCCCTCGCTTTCCAGGCGTCACGCGCTGGTCTTGCTAATTGTGCATGGCCTATCCTTCTCCTACTGTCCTTTTTCCCCTTCTTTTTGCTGGTCCTCGGCTTTGTGGACTCGGCCTGTCTCAGTAGTTTAGTCTAGTGTAATCCCCCCCCCCCCTCCCCTTTTTTTTTTTTTTTTATTTTTATTTATTTTTTTACTGTCGTCTCTTCTAGTTTAGTTCACTCCTCCCTCTGTGATGGATCCCAGTGATGGCATTCATGGTTGTCCCTAGTATAGGATACCGGCTTGCTATTCTCTATAGGGTTTCTGTGTCTTGCCGGCACCCTTCTTTTCCTCTGTCCTCATTTTTCTCACCACCAGGCGTATTGTCCCAGCTGCCTACTTGGGGCACTGTGTGTTGGCGGTTGCTGGCTAGTACGTGCGGCCTTTGAGACTATCACTGATAGCTTGTGCCTCATCGGATGTAGAAGTAGCTGCATTTCGGTCGAGTTAATGGGGCGGGCCGCTCCCAGGTACTGAAACCGTACCCAGCGCTCCCCGCCGATCGCTCTATTGTGCATGTTGGAGGTCCGGAACTGTCGACCGATGGAGTTAGTGTTTGGCTTTGTCCCCTATCTTCCCTTCTTGTACATGGAGTTGCTTGGTGCTGGAATGTCGAACTAGTTTCAGTCTCACATTTAGCCTGTTGTGCTGTTCTTGTTCTCCTCTGTTGCTATGTTTCTCATCTTTCTATTGCTGTATAGAATGTACTGTGATATTTAGGTGGGATCAGCAATCTGAATGCTAACAGTTGCAGTCAGTGTGGACTGTTCACTCGTGTCTCGTACCGTGATCCCACTACTTCTCGACAGCAACCATTACCTTCATGTGGTGTCTGCTGGACTTTTTTATGGCTGGTCGACATCTCAGCATGGAGAGCTTTGGTGTGTGGGCACTAACTTTCCCTGCGAGGTGTCCTTGCCTTCTCAGGGACAACTCCCTTATATTTTCTGATCATGGCAACGACTCCACTAGAACACGATGTTTTCGCTGCCATTGATGTTCCTCCCCCCTCCCCCTCCCCCCTTGGTCTTGCCGCTTTATCGGCAAAGGTCCCGACCGGTTCTGTGGACTCCCCTACCGAGCCCACTACTCCTCTGAACCCACATGACCCACTTTCTGCTGAACAATGCGAGTCCATGACCACTGATACTGACGATTCTCCTCCAAGTGTAGACGCAGTGGAGCATACCACGTCTCCTCCTGCTCTACCTGCAAGTTCGATATCCCCTTCGTACATTCAGAGTACAGCAGTAACAAAAGCTGTCTCGATCTCCGACCAAGTTACTCTCACTACCGTACCAACATCTATTACGACGTCCATTACCTCGATCCCGACCACTACTGCTGACTCTGGCTCTTTCATCGCGACGTTGACGCCTTACATGCGCCCTACCACCACTCCTCGCCGCAAACGTACTAATTTTGTGGCTCCGTCAACCCAGGTTCTTACCGATATGTTTGGCCCTGCTCGATGGCCTAGGTTTTTCAAGATTACAGCTGACCCCATGGATGACTTCACACTCTACGCGCTCCTCCAAGATGAGGTGGGAGCGGTATCCATGCATGCGACATCCGCCACTACTCGCGTGATTGAGGTCGCTAATGAAACTCAGTCCACCTTACTGCAGTCTGTCCTCCGTGACCCGAATGATAATATGTCGGGTCATGCCGACGACTCTCTTAATCAGTGCATTGGCACAATTGCGCTCCCGTCTGACATCTGTGTAGCTGATCAGAACTTTACTCTAGCTTCTCCACGTATCTGCGCCTCGCTCCGCAAGCATGACCCCACCATCAAATCGGTTGACAGGTACACCATCACTGCGAGAGGTGTTAGGGCCGAAGGTCGGCCCCCTCTCCGCATAGTCAAGATATACTTTGATTGCCACGAACTACCGGCAACTGTCAATGTTGCGGGTCGTAAACTCCAGGTGCGACCATTCACCCGACGACCACGATAATGCAGGACTTGCTGGAAGTTTGGACACCCTGAAAAGTATTGTAGGGCCCTTCTTCCCGTATGCTCTAGATGTGGCTCCGGCCAACATCTTTACAGTGCCTGTTTGTCCCCTGTGGCGAATTGTGTGAACTGTGGTGAGAACCACGTTTCCACAAGTAAATCTTGCTCTTATTACACGTTTCATCAGGAGGTAGTTCATTTGCAGTCCACCAAGGGTCTCCCATATCGTGATGCAGTACGGTTTCTCCAGGGAGAGGGTCTTGCCCCCCGGCGCCGCATGGCGTCAGTGGTTCGGTCTCATACCTCGGAGCCCCCTCGATCTGCTGTGCCGACGTCTTCCTCTACTACCCAGCGCCGACCCCTCTCCTTTACTGCTAGGGGTCCTTCGCCTGCTCTCGCTGTGCCCACTTCGAATCGATTTGAGGTGCTTAGAGATCATGACCGTAACCCTGTTCAACCTGTTGCCAATACTCCTAACATTACTGAACCATCAGGTGGTGGTATTTCTGCACCTCCTAAAGCTACGCCTCCATATACGTTGAGTAAGGATCAAGGTTTCTGTACCAAAACCACGATGATGTGCCCCACTTCAGGGTTCTCTCCTCCTTCCAAGAATAGATCATCCGCTATTCCTGCCGACGATCATCTTGCTGAGATCGAGGCCAGTGATGCTGCGTTTGACGATCCTGTCTCGCCTCCTCCCAACTGGTCACTACCCCATCCAGGTGAGTCCTGTGGTTGCCATGTCTGTGGGAAAGTCCTCCTGCTTACACATAAAGAATCAACACATACCATCTTGCATGCGGCTCTGTCTAAATTCCTTTGCCACTCAGTTCCTTCTGATTCCCACCATGAATGTCCTCAAGATTGTTTCTGTGCCGATCATGTCCGTCAGCGTAATCTTCACCCATTGGATTTGCTGACTCACTTTAAAACTACCTTTTATCTCCATGATGCCGACATGGTTACTTATGACCTCTCTACTTCTGAATATTCTGTTCACCCCCCCCCCCCCCCTAATTCTCCCGTCAGCTCGCATTCCCCCCCCCCACTTCACCGTAAGAGGGGTCGTGATATTGGTTCCTCCCCACCTGCTGACTGCATAAAATGTGTACAATCCACTCTTGCGCCCCCCCCCCCCCCCCCATCGCCATTGTTTGTGCCATCTCCGGTTCCTGGCCCCTCCTCCATCTTCCAGACACAGACTGATGATAGTCCAGTCTCTCAAGAGGCCCAAAGCGATCACCCCCATCTTGATCCTCCACCTCAGGTCATCCCGTCCCCTCAGACACCCCATCCATTGTCTGTGCCATTTGCTCTGGTTCCTGGCCTCTCCTCCATCGTCTAGACACAGCCTGATGATGTCTCAGTCCCTCAAGAGGCCCCCAGCAATCACCCCTCTCTTCATCCTCCTCCTCAGGTCATCCCGCCCTCCCAAACACCCCATCCTGATTCTTGTGGCTGCAACTTATGTTTTATTGCTGCCTGCACTAGTGTGTCCACCATGGGTCCTTCGGCAATTTCGACGATCATTCGGGATTTCCTACGTCGTGAACTACCGTCCTCTGATCATTTTGAGACCCACAATCGTAGTTGCCTTTGCTGCCATCATCTGCATTCCCGGCGTGATGCTGCCTCTATAACTCAAGAGGCTTTTATCACCAAACTCGCCTCCTTCATCTAGTTCCGTAATGCATCTGCTTCCCCACCACCCGCTCATACTGGTTCTACCAACCCTACTGATCGTTCACAATCATATGAAACTTTACGTCAATTTCACAGCTCTGTTAACCTCAGTAACCTTACATCTCTCACGTAATGTACTACCCTTCCTTTTTCCACTTTTACTGATAGTTTTGCCTTGCCTTGCCCCTTTCACTGTTCGTCATATTCTTAATGCATGCCCTCTCTATTCCCGTCCTTGTTCGATATATTTTGGCTCGTAGACGTTCTCTGAACTTTTGTCGGTCTCTCCCTCCTTTTCCATCTACCGTCTCTTTCGTTTTCTTACTTCTTGTTCACTTCTTGGTGAATTCTGATTAATCCCGTCCCAACCTGCTTTGCTCCCCCCTGATCATCTTTATTTTCTTTCATCCATGACCCCATTCTTTTTATTGCCGAATCCTTGGCTTTTGCTAAGGCCAGCCCTATAAAAGTTACATGTTGTAACTCAGTGGTCTGGTTAAACTATTCATTAAAAAAACAAAAAAAAACAGTGGTTGATGGAGATAGGTTACCCAGGCCACCCAGGTGGCAGGGCATGAGTGAAAGTACAGTATTGAGAAAAATGAGGTGAAAGAAGCAGTGAGACAAATGAGAGTGGGAAAAGCAGAAGGCATGGATGGTATTGCTGTGGAGTGTATTAACCCCTACAACACGGAAGGGCTCTTGAACGCCCATAAAAAAGCATAAAACAGGTACCCGGAAGGGCTCTTGAACACCCAGTGGTTGAAAGCCTGTGAGCTTCGTGTGTGAGGCGTCGGTCCGACGCATGTAAACAACAGCCGGCTGGACCGACGCCCCGCATCTCCGGCCACAAGAAGGAGAGCGTCGCTTGTTCGTGTGTGCCTGTATGTTGTTGTTAAGTATCGAAAAGTAGTGTATAGTGGCTGTTTTTGCCATAAAGTTATCTCCAATGAAATCATCATCACAACTCAACCAGTTGACTTAGAGAGCTCTACTTAACGCCATTCTACAGGTAAATAACACAGCTACGCTTGGGGATGCGCGGGAATGCGGGAAGTAGTCAGATTAACAAATATACGGTAGCCTAGCCTAGACGTTTTTCGGCCAAAACACCCGGGTTTCGGGGAATATATATATAATACATAGCCGGGGCTGGAGGGTTAAGAAGGTGGAGATGTGATAATAGAATGGCTGGTGAGACTATTCAATATGTGCTTTTGCTTTGTTGTGTCAATGGTACCAATAGACTGGAGGAGTGCATGTATCGTGCCGTTGTACAAGGGGAAGGGAGATCGGCAGGAGTGTTCAAGTTATAGAGGTATTACTGTAGTTTATTATCAGTGGTTGGAAAGCTGTACGGCAGGGTGTTGATAGAGAGGATAATAAAGGGTACGGAAGTTGATTTAGGGGAAGAGCAGTGCGGTTTTAGGAGGGGAAGAGGGTGTGTGGATCAGGTTTTTGCAGTAATACAGCTATGCGAGAAGTATTTAGAGAAGTATAAGGAGATATTTGGGGCTTTTATGGATTTGGAAAAAGCGTATGATTGCGTGGATCGAGAAGCAACGTGGAAGGTGCTAAGGATTTGTGAAATTGGAGGAAATCTGTTATAGATAGTTAAGAGTTTCTATGAAGAGAGCAGAGTGTGTGTTAGAGTAGGAAATGATGAGTTAAGTGAATGGTTTGAGGTAAATGTAGGTTTGTGACATGGTTGTGTAATATATACTGTATTGGATGGTGTGGGGAGGGAGGTGAAAATGAGAACTATGAGTAGAGGATTGGGTTTAGTAGGAAAGAATGGTAGAGATTGGGAGTTGAATCAGT
Source organism: Paralithodes platypus (assembly GCA_032716605.1). Taxonomy (NCBI): domain Eukaryota; kingdom Metazoa; phylum Arthropoda; class Malacostraca; order Decapoda; family Lithodidae; genus Paralithodes; species Paralithodes platypus. Next base: position 38,022,480 of record CM064504.1, on the reverse strand, counting down.
TGCTGTTCACTGATGACACAGCGTTGATGGCGAATTCTGAGGAGAAACTGCAGTGGGTAGTCAAAAAATTTGCTGTGGTTTGTGGGAGGAGGAAGCTTAAGGTGATGGTGTGTAATAGGGGTGATCTTAAAGTTAATCTAGATGTGAGGCTGGATGGGGAAATAGAACAAGTAGAATGTTTTCAATATCTAGGAGGAACGATAAGCAAGACTGGAGGTATGGAAATAGAGGTACAGCAGAGAGTATGTGAAGGAAAGAAAGTTTTCGGAGCAATGGGATGTACAGTATGTGGAAGGTAAGAAATCTTGGAATGAAAGTTAAAAGTGCAATGTATCAAGGGATTGTTATACCAACAGTGATGTATGGAGCTGAGACATGGGCTCTGAAGGCAAAGGAGAGAAGAAAGCTGGATGTGATAGAGATACGCTGCTTGAGGAGTATGTGTGGAGTGACCCGTAGAGACAGATTGAGGAATGAAGAGATACGTAGGAGAGTGGGGCACCAGGAACATTTGTCGGCCAAAGTGGACAGAAGGGTGCTGAGCTGGTATGGTCATGTTGAACGAATGGAATGAATGTAAGGCTTACAAAGAGAATATGTGAGTCAGATACAAGGGGAGATAGAGGGTTAGGAAGACCACCATTGGGATGGAGAGAATGTGTAGGACAAGCGTTGGAAGATAGAGGAATGACTATAGATGAGGCAAGAGAAGTGGTAATAAATAGGAATGAATGGAGAATGCTAGAGAATAGATGAGTGCAAACGTGGTCGTTTGGGAGAGAGGGTCATGCACCAGTTAGACTATGTGATCCGTCGGGCGACTGGCCCGGGGACCCGGTGGTAATGAAGGGTACACCTGGAAACATGGTGAGTGAGCTTGTGGTGGCTCCGCTGCGGGTCTGCCTGCGAAAGTCGGAGCCTCTCCAAGGGGTCTGGGACCCGGGAATCTTTTGCCGGGGACCTTAAATGGTCCTGGGTCTCAGGGTATTTCTCCTGGACCACCTAGATGTGTGTGATTTTATGTTTTCTTTTTTGTTTTTCTGATATGTTGTGATATCCCCATTCGGGCTCTGTCTCGAGTCGGCCACCCCCAGAAAAAAACCCAAAAAAGGAAAACTGGGGTAAGTGCCAGAGCATATACATTATACTGTATACATAAATATTACACTGCATATTAGCATGTTGCAACATTGTTAGGTTGAACAAATTAGGCAAAAAGTATCCAAAATACTCAAAAGAAGTGGGCAATTTGAGCGCCCTGGCACCAATTGAAATTACTCACAACACCCTACATGTAGATCATACAGAACAAAACCCTCAAAATAATCACTGGCTGCACAGCTACCACACCTACAGACCACCTACACCAGGAAACCAAAGTCATCAAAATCAAGGATCACCTTGATATGAGAGGCACAACATTTCTCGCTGCAAACCAACACCAGCCACTACACTGTATGGCAGAACATCCACCCACTCCAAGAAACATCAAAACAGCACCTAGCACTCATTATCATGCGCAAATACTGTCTTCACTCCCCCCTTGCCCACCCCAAGCCAGCCTCCAGAGCATATCCATACTCAAATCACTCACTGATCCATCCAGTCACTCAAAGACAATACTCAGCTACATGCACGGCCCCCTGAAGTCCATCCCTCATTAACCCTCCTTTCCCACGAGGACAGAGTTCACCTGGCTAGGCTGCGATGTGGGCACCATCCAGCCCTTCTTAGTTATCAGAAGAGGCTGGATGACTCTGTCCAGGGCACCTGTCTGGGCTGTAACACAACACTGCACACTATCAAGCATATTATGGAAGACTGCAAAACACACAACCACTTACGCCAACAACACAACAGGGGCTGGTCCTATCCAGAGTGAGGTTTGGCATCCTCTACCCATCCTTAGCTGTTTCTATCTGTCTCTTTTCCTGCATTACTTTTCCTTCTAGGTGATGTGAGATTGCCCAATTGGGTGGCACTACAAGGAAGGCTGCGGACGGTGTGGGCATTGGCACAGGGGTGCAAGCCCGTTGGCTGATGATCCCCTCCTTCACTGCCTTCTCAGAGACAGATCTCATCTCAAGGGCCCGAGCATCTTACATTTCGAAACCCATTACGCCATCAGACAGTACACTAGGACCATACGGCTGGGATAGTGTAGATAACGGAGAAGGAGTGTTGTATATCTGGATGGCTTCAATCTACCAGACTCAGGATTGTTCGGCCAGACAGTCTGGGTAACTACAACAACACGACCTCCCAAAATCCATCCTTCTGAATCCTCCCTTCCTCGCGAGGACAGAGTCCACCTGGCCAGGCTGAGATGCGGACACCATCCAGCCCTTCTGAGCTATCAGAAGAGACTGGATGACTCTGTCGTCGACTCCTGCCCAGGTAGTAACACAGCACCCCATACTATTAAACACATCATAGAAGACTGCATTTCACACAACCACTTATGCCAACAACACAATCTACACTCCTTGAGAAAGCCCGACCGTGGCCATGTTCTTCCTTAGGGACTCGGGGCTGTTCGGCCAGGCAGCTTAGGGAACAACAACAACAACACAACATACACTTCTTGAGAACTTTGTGGGAAAACCCAGTTTCGTTTGTGGCCTTCCGTAGGAGCTCGGGGCTGTTCGGCCAGGCAGCCTTCTACTACTTCCATTTGGTCTTCAGTTCAGCTATTGCGTTTTTCAGCTAACGCGTACACTAGCGGCACCAATTAGGCGCAGTAACAGAGAGTTGAGTGTGTCTAACTTTTATGTATTGTGGTCTGTAGTCAATGGTATGGGTGGATGGGACTAGTGAGCCTTGGGCAACAATCCATCTAGGGGAAACAACCTTATGAAAATCTGGGGGGGGATAGGACTCCTTAGCCGTCTAGAGGAGTAAACCATATATAAATTCTTACTGGTGAGCTAAGGGTAAATCAGGTTGGTGGATGGGCTAGCCACCCACCACTATTGAACAAATATTGTTAATAAGATATATTGAGGGCCTCGGAGTCGGACGGACTCTTAAGTGGAGTGGTCAGTCCTGCAAGTCCTTGAATAAGCTGGCACGGGTTATCCTTCTCATGGGGGTTAAATCCGCTTGGGGGCATTTTGTGTATGGCCACTCATAAAGGGGAGTAAGGCATCCGCAAAAGATACATAGATAGTCAATGGCGTTATTGCAGTTGAATGTTCCCCTCCGGTCGTGGTATACATCTCGCTATACATCATTGATGTACTAACCACTTATATATTATTGGTTGTCAAACCCGTAATAACTACAGTAGTGCTGTGCTCTTCTATCTATCTATTGCCGGATGCCTTACTTCCCTTTATGAAGGTGGCCATACACAAAAGCAGACCAATCCCCTGTGAGGACAACCCGTGCCAGTCTACTCAAGGACTTACAGGATTGACCACTCAATTTAGGGTCTGTGCTCTTATTCCAAAAAAAAATGTTCGTTCTGGATCAGTGACACTAATATAAGAAAATTATTGGTTCCCAGAGCCGGCCGGAATCTAATAATTGGTATTGCACCTAATTTGTGTCGCGGGTGCACCCGATATGGAAGGCTCACATGTGCTTGCATGTTTATCATGTATCTAAGCCTTCTAATATATATTACTGATTATTTGTGAATTTTAAGCAGATCCTCTGCTCAATATGTGTTCAAAGAGTTAAAAGAATATTTTTCTAAGCTAAATACTGTATATATTCTTGTTGTCTTTCCATTTTCTCATATCTTTAGTTTACTCTTAATTTGTTCCCTTACTCTTGCCTGCTGTAAAGTTGCCCGAAGTTAGTTTGATATTTTCTTCTGTTAATTGTTCATAATTGTTATTTGTTCGTTATCTTAACAACTGAGTGTACCAGTACTGCATCTCATTTTCACTGTACATATACAGTAGGTTCCCAAATAGTGCGTGACCAAGGAGCACGATTTGTGACTTGCGCGAGCTACTGAAATAATAAACTCTAAATTACCTATTGGCACGAGCAGGTCTTAAATAGTACGAGCTGCAGATAAAAATGAAGGAAATCCATAGAGAAACCATGTTACGCTGGTTAAAATTGGCATGTTAAATAGAGGGAAACAAAGGCTTTGTCCAGTACTGTGCGACAATCTAGTGCGTGGACAGCAAGAAGCAGGTGACTAGTTATCACTCATTATCGATCAAGTGGATGTGACATCAGTCCCGGTAACCCCTTCCCCGCACACACAAATATACGCACAAACTCTTATTTTTTTTATTTATTATTATTTTTTTTTTTTTTTAAAGTTTAACTAGACCACTTAGCTCCCCAAAAGAGCTCCCATAGGGCTGACAAACTTTTACTAGCGAAACTTATTGTATTGTACTGTACTGTACTGGATAGTGCCGGGCCTCAGTAACCATCGCCCAGAAACCTCTAAATCCCCATCCCCTGTACATAATCCCATTAGAATTAACCCGTACTGTACCGTAGGATACAGTAATAAAAGTCCCCAGCAGTCCCAAGCAATGTGGCAAAAATGGCAGGAAAGACCACCTATCCACCTCCAAAGATAAGGCAACACTGGCTCTGTCACCCTTCTGTGGGTCTCATATAAGCTGAGAAGTGTTGCCTTGACAGGAGCAGTGCTCAAACGGTCGTGGTAACTGGTACAGCCTTGTACAGGCAGTTACAAGGAAAGCACATTACTGACGGATATATACGTCGCTGGGACTGGGGAGTTACTTATCTACTGACGGATTTATACGTCGCTGGGATTGGAGGGGTTAAGTACACTGTTAAACCAATTGTGTGCATTATTCTAGGTTATGATATGAATAAGTATGCCTGAGTATTATTTAATTTGGGTAATTCGGTATTTGTTAACTTTCAAAAGTTTATCCTATAAAATCAGGTTCAGTCATACACCAAAATTTATTTTTCCCATAGGTTACATGTATCAAATTAAGTGAATTCAATTTGCGCGAGCTTGCGCATCCAAGGAATTCACGTGCTATTCGGGACCCTACTGTACCCGTTGTTAACACATTTAGTTAGATGACTCCAATTATTGATGAGATGTGTACTAGCAGGCTTGGATGGTTTGGACATGTAGAGAGGATGGATGAACAAAGCTAGGTGAAAAGATGCAATTTCCTTGAATGTGGAGGGAGCTGCACCAAGGGGCGGACCAACAAAGACGTGGGATCAGACTTCGCAGTCTGATCTTAAATCAAAGAACTTGACAAGTGAGGCAGCTCTTAACAGGGCTGCCTGGAACGCCGCCATTAGGACGTGAGACCAGAACCGCATTTTGTGTGGAGCACTCCGTCTTTAAATTTGTGTTTGTACAGTATGTACAGTATTACTGAAATAGTATGTACAGTTTAGGAACAAAACTTACATGTTTATATATGTCATCTTGAACTTGTTTTCTCTTTGCAGATATCAGAAGACAGCATAGAAGATGGAGGAGAACACAAGCGATAGACCCCAATATAACTTTAGATGTCGCCATAACTACAGGGAGTTGTTGTTTCGTCTAATAATGCTCAATAAATCATTCTTGCATTGCATCAAGTAGTTTCATTAACTTAAGATTTGTGTTGACACAGTTCAGAATGTCCATTAGATATCTTTCTTTACATTTCATTCATTCATATTATTCCTTCATATGTACACTGTACTACTCTACTCATCTTAACAGATGAGAAAATGTCATGTCCTTATCTTTATCTCTGAGATGGAACTCAATTTTAATAATTATAATTATTATACAGTATAAAATTATATACTGTACTGTACAGTATAATATAACGAATAGGAATGAATGGAGAATGCTTGTGAATAGATGAGTGATAACGCAGTCGTTGGGAGAGGGGGTCAGGCGACAGTTAGAATAGGTAATAGTCTGTCAGGCACCTGGCCCAGGGAGCCGGTGTATATGAAGGGTCATGCCTGGATATGAGGGGGGCGTGCATTGTGGTGTACTCCGCTGCGTGTTTCCCTGCTGAGACCAGAACCTCTCCGGGAGGTCTGGGGCTGGGGGAGTGTTGTTGTTTTTGTTGTTGTTCCCCAGACTGCCTGGCCGAACAAGGCCAAGTCCATAACCGAGCGCCCCAACAGAACCCTCCCTGCCTACCACAATAAAGCCTGGGTGACCGAAGCCACTCCATGGCGGGAAGCCGAGGAGGGTGTGGAAACGCCCGGGAAACCAAAGCCCCACCCAGGGCCCTGTGCCCCTCAGCAATTATGAAGAGAAAGTTGAGGGACAAAGGAAAAATGTGATGCTTTGGCTTCCAATCTTGGTAGATTGGGAGGTCAATCCACGGAAGAGACGCCGTCACTTGAGATCTAGAAAATATATAAGTAAAAGGAAAAGTCAGAGTAAGCAATGGGTATGGCATAGATTGCTCAGTTCTCACTCTGATATACCAGCCTATCACCACTGGGGGGAGTGTTAGAGGCCCTTAGTGATCCTTGGTCTCTGGGTCTTCCCCTGGGTGACCTAGATGTATGTGAATTTTGTATTTTGTTTTTTATGTTGTGTTGTGTTGTGTTGTCCCTGTTCGGGCTCTGTCTCAAGTTGGCCACCCCCTGCTATGGGGTATGTGCCTGAGTATATACATACAGTATTTATATTACATACACAAAAGAAAGAATTGAGAAAGAGTATATCTAGAGAAATTAGAGATGCGAGGAAATAAGAACTTGAAACAGTGAAGAGGACGATACACGACGCTAAAAGGAAGGGAGATGAGAAATATGGGAAGGAGATTAGTGAACAGTTTCCGAGTGCCAAGAAAGCACACTATAGAGCTGTGAAAGAAGCCAGAGGGAGGAAGACCGAGAGTGTCTCAGGTGCTAGAATGAGAAACATGACATGGTGGTGGAAAGATAATTTTTGTTATGACCTAATGGGTTGTAATTAAGCCCTTTCTGCCTTGGGTTAACAGGATCAGGTAGCACTGGGCGGTGCAGTAGCAGCACATGACAGGTGATTGATGACAGTACAGTACCCACTCTGTCGGAAAGAACATGGCACCTGGCTCCAGATATCTTAGAGAACTTTCCCATCTCTGGGTGACTAATGTAAATCCTTCTTGATCAATATATGAATATTTGATTTACATAGAGGAAAGAGAGAGAGAACAGAGCTAATTAGTGAGGGACAAAATATAGGCTGCGTGGGGAAAGAAAGGTGAAGTTGAGGATATCGATATACAGTATATAGCATTGTTGACTTTTTTTATGTCGGTTATAGGTAGTTTACCTTGGGGGACTTTATAGACACCAATCGAGCAGGGCAATACCCAGAGGAGGTAACATAGGCATATGAGTTGCTGGAACTCCTGTTTAATTTGCCTGGCTTATCCTACTGTTTCTATTTGGGCCTCACCTATACAGAGTAATAATAATAATAATAAGCATGTTACTTATTTCTCATAAGCGCCAATTTTTCCGAAGAATTCACTAGCGCTCGGAAAGAGAAAGAAAAAAGAACAAAATCAATGCATCAAAAGAAAGCTTATATACAACACACATTTAACAATCACTAGCAGTGGCAAAATAGCCTAAACTCTATAGCCATTTGTCATGACACCTCTCTCAAGATCATAGCTTCTCTTGAAGAGAAAAGTCTTAAGTTGTTGTTGTTGTTCCCCAAGCTGCCTGGCCGAACAGCCCCAAGGCCCCGAGCAATTCCAAGGCCATAACCGAGTGCCCCCACAGAACCCTCCCCGCCGACCACAATAAAGCCTGGGTGACCGAAGCCACTCCATGGCGGGGGGCTGAGGAGGGTGCGGAAACGCCCGGGAAACCAAAGCCCCACCCAGGGCCCTGTGCCCCTCAGCAATTATGAAGAGAAAGTTGAGGGGCAAAGGAAAAATGTGACGCTTTGGCTTCCAATCTTGGTAGATTGGGAGATCAATCAACGGAAGAGACGCCGTCACTTGAGATCTAGAAAATATATAAGTTAAAGGAAAAGTCAGAGTAAGCTATGGGTATGGCAAAGATTGCTCAGCTCTCACTCTGATAGACCAGCCCATCACCACATGACTAGAACCCAATCCTCAGCATCAGCTAGGAAAGGCCCTAGAAAGCCGCCTTTGGCGGGGGGATAGCTCCCCTATTTCAACCCCTTTCGGGGTTGGGCACCCGCCTTCAACAGAACTCGGTTGTCTCATGGACAGCGGCAACCTGTTATACAACCTCGGAGCCTCCTTTGCCCCTCAACTTTCTCTTCATAATTGCTGAGGGGCACAGGGCCCTGGGTGGGTCTTTGGTTTCCCGGGCGTTTCCGCACCCTCCTCACCTCCCCGCCATGGAGTGGCTTCGGTCACCCAGGCTTTATTGTGGTCGGCAGGGAGGGTTCTGTGGGGGTGCTCGGTTATGGCCTCGGCCTTGCTCGGGGCCTTGGGGCTGTTCGGCCAGGCAGCTTGCGGAACAACAACAACAACAACAACCTCGGAGACATGTAGGAGAATGACCTCTCAAAGAAAGAAGACTGCTGGAAAGTCCTTGGTTCATCAAGACGAAAAGGGTCATTGTCATGACTCACAACTACACCATGGTGTGCCGGTGGATGCCTGAGCAGCTCTGCAAGGTACCTAGGCTCACCAAATTTGAGAACCTTAAAAGTCACTAAACACAACTTAAATTCTATTCTTCCTCTTACTGGCAGCCAGTGCAGTTCTATGTGAAGAGATGTAGTAGGAGTTCTAGGTGGAACACCAAAAATGAGTCTTGCAGCCCTGTTAACCCGGGAACTGCGGGAAGACTTAAGAGTCAGAGAAAAAAAAAAACAATTTTAAACATCGAAAAAAAAAAAAAAAAAAAATTGCCCTTGGGCCATGCAAAATATTAGTCCTCTACCTCCCCTCCTTCCCCACCTCCTTCAGTTATCACCTATTTTCCCTGTTATTCCCTTATTCTGAGGTATATTTTCGTGCTAACATTAGCGAGTTGCAAGCAGGGCATTGTCATCACTGTTAGCAAGCGAGTGCAATAGAGAGAGAGTATCGATCGACAGTGTCTCAGTGGCCTTGGGGGGAAATTGGTGGGAAAGCAGGTTGCCTCACCTATACATTATGCAACTCGCGGCCTGTAGCGCCGATTTTGACTATCCAAACGCTGTTTTCACTCGTTTTATTGTTGTAACAGGTTAATACCTTTATAATCAACCTATAATAGGCTGGTCTATCAGAGTGAGAACTGAGCGATCTCTGCCATTCCCATAGCTTACTCTTACTGTTCCTTTTACTTATATATTTTCTAGATCTCAAGTGACTGCATCTCTTCCGTGGATTGACCTCCCAATCTACCAAGATTGGAAGCCAAAGCGTCATATTTTTCCTTTGCCCCTCAACTTTCTCTTCATAATTGCTGAGGGGCACAGGGCCCTGGGTGGGGCTTTGGTTTCCCGGGCGTTTCCGCACCCTCCTCAGCTCCCCGCCATGAAGTGGCTTCGGTCACCCAGGCTTTATTGTGGTCGTCAGGGAGGGTTCTGTGAGGGCGCTCGGTTATGGCCTTGGAATTGCTCGGGGCCTTGGGGCTGTTCGGCCAGGCAGCTTGGGGAACAACAACAATAACAACCTATAATAGGCGCATATGGCTAAGTATTAACCCGTACAGCCCCAGCGACGCGCCTGACGCGTCGGCGATGTATGTAACGCACAGCCCCAGAGACGCGCCTGGCGCGTCACCCTAATTGCGCCGACCGTAACCTCAGGTGTAGCCACTCAAGAGGGCTCAGATTTTTATGGGAACTGTGTACGTATCCCACGCAACCGTGCCGATGGTTGAAAACTCTCAAAGTCCACGTGCGTGAGCGCGCAATAACCTGTTTTTTTTGGGTAATTGCCTTCAATTTTTTACTCTTGTAAAATACGTTTTCGGGGGCTCTGTAGGACCATTCTTTAAGCTTTTTGAGCGGTTTTTCGTGGTTTTTCCTTCATTCCTAACCCATTCGCTATTGTTTCTGGAATAAAACCATTTTTTGAAAACCGGCCGGGTTCTGGTGAACAAACATTACAAAACTAGCCGGGGCTGGACGGGTTAATGCTATTTATGGTAAAATGAATATTTTAGTGATGGAAACAGCTCAAATACATGCGCACAGGCAGAGGTGTCTAATTACCCCCATGCACACTTAAGAGGTTAAGAACAGACTGAACTTTCCAGCTAACTCTCACAAGCACCACCTCCTATTAACCCTTTCACACATATGACACGATTTTGAGCCAATTGGGGATATTTTAAAGCCTTTGTTACCATCAGGGGTATTTATAAACCTTTAGTTTAGTTACTTCAACCTCTGCAGTTGTCTTTGAGTTAGCTGTGGGCAGAAAACTAATTTTGGAGAGGTAAATATAAGAGTAAGAGAACTCTATTTATTATTGCTAATCTGGCAACCTCTGCGTCATAAAAGCGTGAAAAGGTTAATTTCACTACAATTAACAAGCACACCAAACATCTTTTCAAAATATTTTGGCTGTCTCTCTTTCAACCTTTGAGGGAGATACTTGTTACAGGTACTGTAGCTATGCCTTTGTCTCCTTCATACAAAAATACATACTGTATAATTAATTTATATATTATATTAAATGTAAAGTGATTGTGATTCTTAGGAATTGCTCTCCAATACGGCCTTCTGACCACTCCAGCCGGCGACGCTTGTGATATTTTGGTGCTGCATACTGGGAGGCTCTACGGCAGTACTTCCTAGATTTCCCATGGAATTATTTTTGCTTCTATGGCCGGGGACCCTAAAAGAATGTATTACTGAGATAATCCTTTCGGGCATGGAAGCAAGAGCCCGAACAGGGACAACACAACCCAACAAAAACACACAAAAACAAAACAGAAACACACACATCTAGGTTGCCCAGGAGAAGACCCAGAGACCCATTTGGGGTCCCCAGCAAAGATGCCCAGGTCCCAGACCTCCCGGAGAGGTTCCGGTCTCAGCAGGCAGACATGCAGCACAAGCCCGCCCGCCCACCATGTATCCAGGCGTACCCTTCATATATATTAGCTCCCCGGGCTAGGCGCCTGACGGACTATTATCTAGATTATTCTAGTCCAACTGGCGCCTGATCCCCTCTCCCAAACGAACGCGTTTTCACTCACTGTGTAGGACAAGCGTTGGAAGATAGAGGAATGACTACAGATCAGGCAAGATAAGTGATAAATAACAATGAATGGAGAATGCTAGTGAATAGTCACTAGCATTCTCCATTCATTCCTATTTATTACCACTTCTCTTGCCTGATCTATAGTCATTCCTTTATCTTTCAAAGCTTGTCCTACACAGTTTCTCCATCTCAATGGGGTCTTCCTATCCCTCTATCTCCCCTTGTATATGACTCACATATTCCCTTTGTAAGCCTTTCATCTTTCATTTGCTGAACATGTCCATACCAACATAGCACCCATCTGTCCACTGGCCGATAAAGGTTCTTGCTGCCCCACTCTCCTACGTATCTCTTCATTCCTCAATCTGTCTCTACAAGTTACTCCACACATTCTCCTCAAGCGGCTTAACTACATCACATCCAGCTTTCTTCTCTCCTTTGCCTTCAGAGCCCATGTCTCAGCCCCATACAACCCTGTTGGTACAACTATCCCTTGATATATTACACTTTTAGCTTTCATTCCGAGATTTCTCACCTTCCACATACTTCCCATTGTTCTGAAAACTTTCCTTCCTTCACATACTAGGCTATCTGTTCTACCTCCATTTCCATACGTACGTCCCTGCTTATCATTAGTTTGCTTGGGAAACCGATTAACTTGCTCACGTAGTAATGTACACCGTATGTGGTGGATTGCGTTCTTTTATTTATAAATTATTATTTTGCTGAAGCGTTGTTTCCACATAGCGATTTTGATAAGATTTTTGTCTTTTTAATGTGTTCGTCCATGTTCATGAAAAGAGAAGTATATCTGCAAAACCTAAATATTTATCACTATTCAGCAATATAATGAAACTATTCAGACGTGTTACAAAACAACCAATTTGTATCATGAAGTCTATTCAGAAAAGATACATATATCTTACAAAACTAAACAGAATGTTTCATAACACAGAGCAATAAATACACATTATATCATCATTAAGTCTATTATTCAGAACAAGATACATATGGAGTACCTTATACAACTAAGAATAATCTTCCACAATACAAGCAATAAATAGCGCCTACTACATTAAAAAAAAACCCACGATGGACTGACTTATTACAATATTATTCTGAAGGGCAACAAATGAATAATTCAATGTACAAATAATACTGTAAATTGCAAGATGAAGCTTCATACAGTATTTATAAAAGGCGAGCTTACACATCTAGGGTAGACGAGCCAATTTGTATGTGCTGCTCCCAGTAGTACACAAATAACAAAATATACATGATAAAATAATATATGATAAGTTGAGTTAGGTTAAGGGGGGTCACTGGCTTTTTTCATCTTTCTCTCCTTTTCTCTCTTTCCCTGGCTTGTATCCATTCGGCCCTATTCAGCCAACTGTTTTAAGACGTTTATCCCCATCCAGGTGTCAATTTTTTCCTGGCAAGCGATAGCGAGCCAGCATTGTATGGAGAAATCCGGCTTCGCCGGAGAAAATTTTCTATCAAAAAATGTACAAATTTAGTTTGCTGTCAAGACAAAAATATATATACTGTATGCTGGCTCGCTACCGCTTGCCAGGAAAATATTGACACCTGGATGGGGGTAAACATCTTAAGACAGTAGGCTGAATGGGGCCGAATGGATACAAGCTAAAGAGAGAGGGAGAGAAAGAGAAAAAGAGCGAGGTGGGCTCCCTTAATCAATTTATTGTTCCATAAAACTCTGGTACATTTTGACACTAAAATTATTAATCTAACTTGACTATTTTTGCCAGAGTATTTTGACGGCATACTAAAAGGCCAGCTGTGCACTAATTGGCTAGTGCACCCTGTTATAGTCTATTCGCTGTAAGTAGGCGAGAAATGATGACCTCTAACCTCTGTTACTCAAAAACGACTAGAGTAATCGAGTCAGTCAAGGAATAGATGTGGAAATCTACAGCCAATTTGCTCTAGCCCTTTTTGAGTTACAGAGGAAAGAGGTCATGATTTCTCGCCTACTTACAGCGAATAGACTATAGCACATGGAGGTGTTCAACAAGGCTACAGTATCATTGTACAGTACATCCTAAACTACGTCCCTAGTTCTACTCTAAACTATACCGAAAGAAATTAGGAAGTAAAATTAACTTGCACACACAAAGATACAAAGAAGGTTCCCAACATTTTAAACATCTCAGTATTGGATATAGTAATCACATGAGGACCACTTTACTTGCTTTAGCCCTATATGGTGCACCACTGCTAATTTGTTTCACTACATTAGTTTGGAGATTTTAAGACGTTTCACCTCATTAGTCTGGCAACAAGATGCTTCACCCAATTCAGGTTCCACTTTATTCCGGGCGAGCAATAGCAAGTTTGCAATATAGGAGAAACCGGCCTTTGGTGGGACATTGTGCTACCGAAAAATGTACATACAGGTACTTAGTTGTAAGTGGGTCTGGGGGAGACCTTTTTTTTCTTCTTTAGTCTGGGGATGCATTTTTCTTAGTCTAGAGGGCAAACTAAATATAAATACATTGCTTAAAATTGGCAAAAACAAAAACTCCTAATAATAATCAAACAAAATCACATTATCCCCATAAGCATTACACCAGATAGTGTTAAGGCGGCGGCAGATTTTATATTTTATTTTTATTTATGCATTTTCTTTTTGTGTGTGTGTGTGGAGGGGGGAAGAGGGGAATTTATTTAGCCTGCTACTAATGCTGGCTAGCAATTTTCATTTATTCAATTATTTTGCCTTTGATTACCGGATTTATTTTCAATCGTCATCAACCCCCAGTACTAAACACTGTTCATTTTCGATAGGCCAGACAATTGACCACTTACGAGTTTCAGGCTATAAGGAAGTTAGAGCCGTCAACAATCGATATTAAACAGAAATACAATAATAATTTAAGTTTCTGATGGATAAATGGTATGTTGAATTGGGTTTTATGTATTTATATAATTATGTACTACGACCGTATTTTGGCTGTAAATTATATTAAATATCGATTTCTACAGCTCCAACTTCCTTATAGAACGAAACTCGCAAGTCAGCAATTACAGCCCTCCGGGAGTTACAAGAGGTTAGGGTTAAGGTTTCTGGCCTAATTATAGTGAACGGGTAATAGTGCACTAGAGTGAATTCTGGGACCTGTGTGACTGACAGGTATCTGTATCCAAGAATTATAAGTCAAAATCGCTAATTATCTAGTACAAAAAACTAAAACATAAAAATGCCACATTTACATATAGCTTCTTCAAGGCAAATGCTTCAAATGAAATGTGAATACAGTGTTCCTCCTCATACAGTGTTTATATCCATTCTGCTAACTTCTCTGAGCTAATATTTACAAGTCTCAGCATTGCTTCCGTATTCTAATTACCTTCCTCTACTTGCACTTGGTGAAACTGGACAATAAACAAAGGAAAGCAAGCCCTAACAAGACAGTACACCTTTAAATATTGATAATCTATAAGTTCTCCTCTGATTACAATGTCTTTCCATAAAAGATGAACATAACAGATCCAGAACAAGATGGTCTACTGGAGTGACCTATCTGGATGGCTGGTATTATTGTACATAGTGTCTATCCGTATCCTGAGGGAGTTTCAAACCTGCAATATATACTTCTGTGGAGTTGGTTCAGCAGTCACATGCTTCCACACAAATAAATATAAATATATAGTAAATAAAAGTATTAACACATGAATTAAACCTATATATTCAGGATATATTCAGCTATGTCATAATTGTTCATATATCAAGTCAAATATATAATATTTAAGGTGAGACAACTTTTGAGCATGACTGTACTGTGATACTGCACTCCAGCTGATTAACATCCTTAATTGAGGCCAAGGAAAGGTGTTACTATCTAGTTCAATGCTATACACCACACCCATGTTATCAGACTTTGAATATAGAACCACTATAGATCCATCAATATAATGAGTATGAACCTCTCCAACGTTGGGATTTTCAACCCTTTAACCACCAAACATCACTCTCATCAATTTATCATGCTAAAAGGCACAGGGTTTATTTCTTTATTTTAAATGTAATTATTTGACTTTTGTAATGCATACTGTGGGTTCTCTGCTGACCGGTCTTCCTCGCCTTTATCTTGCGTCGTCCCAGTTTTGGTTTGTTTATTTTGCAAGTTTTACATTATACCTATGAAGAAAGTCTCTTGCCTTAGAAATTAACCATACACACATTACGTTTATGGTTGTGGTCAAATTGACAAGGAGCTGATAATCTGTTTAACCATTGGGTATGTATGTCGGGGCTGTTCGGCCAGGCAGCTTAGGGAACGACAACAACAACCATATGTATGTACTGTATGTATGTATTTGTGAGAACACCGCAATTTTGATAAGGTCTTTTGTCTTTTTACTGTGTTCGTCTAAGTTTTGGTTTGTTTATTTTGCAAGTTTCACATTATAATTTCATTGCACTATATGAGATAGGTTTCTTTGGAGGATATCATCTCCATCCCTCAACCTTACTTCCATTCATTGTACCTGTTAGAACTATCCCCCAAAGTCCCAATCAATAGATGTTTTCCTTAAAAAAAACTGGAGCACTATATATTTTGTTTTGTATTTTTTGTTTGTTTACCATATACTGTATAATGCAACATAATTTAGACTTGATGATAAATACTGTAGCTGTTAGCATAATTAAAGTGGTGGGTGACATCTAGTAGTCCGTATTGTTACTTGGATATACAGTACTAGCCAAGTTGTATGTGGTGGTCAAATTATCATCATACAACCATAAACAAAAATACCCCAAAATAATATAGTCAAGTCAGATGAATAAGTTTACTGTACAAATATACTTTACCTTAACTATTAGTAAATGTTTATATTAAATGTATCAATCTAACTACAAATTAGTGATGGTAGATATTTATATTGATTTTACGTATTAATTGGCAACCCTACACAGACTATAAATGTAAACTTGTTATGCTATATTCCCAGAACAGAACAGTAATAGACAGTAATTGGCAACCCTACACAGACTATAAATGTAAACTTGTTATGCTATATTCCCAGAACAGAACAGTAATAGACAGTAATTCATATTTTTTCACCACCAACCAACTTTACTTCTAAACTCAATTAATGAAATCAACGAATACATGTGGCACTCCAAGGACTAGAACCTAGGATACTCACACCAAAATTCCGCGCATATATGCATTACGCTATCAAGACGGTTAAAGAATTATGCACAAGCCTACGATTTAATATAATAATTGACGTCATGAACACCGATAGCTATACACCCATATAATACAATGCTTGTTTTATATACCAGAAGGGGAGGTTTTTAGTTTAGATCTCCACCAATCTTTAAAAACTACCCCCAAGACCCCTTTTTGAGATAAATTTGTAAATTTTTCGGTAGAAAATGTCCCAACCTTTGGCCGGTTCCTCGTAAATTACTGGCTCGGAAGGAAAAAATAGACACCTAAATGGCACAAGAGGTCTTAAAATTGCCAAATTAATGGGGCAAGCATCTTAAAATCTCAAACAAATGGGGCTAAACATGAGGGAGATGGGGTCCAGAAAAAACATCCCCTTAAACGAGAATCAAACGAAAATCTGCCCTTAAACTCCTCAAGCTTCCAAGAGTCTAATGGATGCATACTTATAACGGCTCACGACTATAACTGTACTGTACTAAATAATATCCCCATGACAATAACACATTACCACACCATATGTTAATTTCTTGCTAAACCATTTTACAAAACTTGGTAAGATTAGATAAAAAAAAAAAAAAAAAATCTTGCTACACCATTTTACAAAACTTGGTAAGAGTAGATATAGATTTTTTTTTTTTTATTATACATATCTAGCTCACTATCCGATGCCCCAATTTACGATATTATTATAGTTTTTTAGGAGTTTGTGTTTGTGTTTAGGCTGGTCCGAGAACGCATCCCCATTTACCCAATTAATTTTAGAGTTCAGGGAACGACAACAACAACCATATGTATGTATTTGTGAGAACACCGGTGGATCACATATATGCTTTCATTAATTTCATTGGAGGTGTTTGGGAGTGTGGTGAAATTAATAAAAATAGAATATGGGTTTTCTATTAAAGATCGGGTTTTCAGGAACGTAAAGTAACGGAGACCTGTACAGTAGCCTACAGTAGTGTTAGTCACGTAATATCAAGGGAAGATTTGTATTTATTTGTTTATTTATTCATTAATATATTATTTTCTTTGGTTTCTTCCCTAGACCTCGATCAAGCTTAACAAAATACCGGTACCTCCAAGAATGAATTTGTAAAAAAAATCGGCCTTATTGGGCTATCCTTAGCTGGCTTAGCATGCGCTAGCTTTAAGAACTATTATTTATTATTATTATTATTATTAATTATTATTATGTCCTGGCTGAATGCCGGTTCCTCCTAAATTACAGGCTCACTATCACTCACCAGGAAAAAAAACCCAGACATCTAAATGTCACAAAAGGATATAAAATCGCCAAACTAATGAAACAAACGTCATAAAATCTCAAAAACTATTGGGGATAAACCTAAGGGAGAAGGGAGTCCAGAAAAACTAACTCCCCTTAACCCAGCAAGTGCTCAAAGCCTAATGAGAGTTTTACCGCTGCGCTGCGGAAGTACTAATATAATCCAAGGCCTAATTTTTTTTTTAAAACCAGCCCAGTATCGATTGATTTTTTTTTTTTGCCCCTTTGCCATGACAAATATCACTCCTCCATATCCCCTCCTTTCCCCCCCCCCCCTCATTTATCACCTATTTTCCCTGTTATTCCCTTATTCGTCGGTATATTTTCGTGCTAACAATAGCAAGTCATAAGCAGACTGTGCTTATGTGCTACCAAGCGTGTGAATGAGAGAGAGAGAGACGAGACTACACGGCAGTGTCTCTCCAGGCGTCGTGAAAGGTGGATGTTGGCAAGGCTGGCTCGCACTTTAGTTACGTAACTCTCGCATTCATTTCGCGATTTTGACCAGCCAAACACTGTTTCCACTTGTTTTATTGTTGTAACAGGTTAATATCTTCATAATCAACGTAAAATAGGCGCATATGGATAAGTACTGTATTAATGATATTTATGGTAAGATAACGATTTGAGTGAAGGAAACAGTGTAAATACCTCCGCACAGGGAGAGGTGGTCACTACCCCACCTGCGCAGCGGAGAGGTTAAGAACCATAATATCTGTAGATCAATTTGAATATGTATCAACCCAAACAAGACAAGTCAACACTTGTTCATAACACAAATGCTTCTGAATTAAATTTCTAAGGTTTAAGGGGGTAGTGCTTGTTTTTTTATCTATATATATTTATTTTCTTGAGTGTCCACGCTAGACCTCTATCAAACTTTAAAAAAAAAAAAAAAAAAACACACACACACACCCCTAGACCTCCTTTCAAGATAAATTTGAAAAAATTTCGGTAGACAAATTTCCCGGCCAAAGGCCAGTTCCTTCTAAAATTACAGGATCGCTATCGCTCGCCAGGAAAAAGTTGACACCTAAATGGCACAAAAAGTCTTAAGAATGAAAAAAAAAATGGGGCAAAAGGTCTCACAATCGTCAAGCTAACAGAACAGACGTCTTAAAATCTCAAAACTAACATACTAAACATGAGGGGGGAAGGAAGTCTATAAAAAGTGAGTAACTCCCACTTAACCCTTCTGGCCCGGGCAGCATTTTATAAGGACACCGCGGAAGATGGGCAGGAGCCCGGGTGTCATTTTAAAATCCCTAAGCTTGAAAGCCGCGCGTCCGACGTATGTAAACACAGCTGGTCGGAGGCGACG
The DNA here is from genome assembly GCA_032716605.1 of Paralithodes platypus. Taxonomy (NCBI): domain Eukaryota; kingdom Metazoa; phylum Arthropoda; class Malacostraca; order Decapoda; family Lithodidae; genus Paralithodes; species Paralithodes platypus. Next base: position 38,003,553 of record CM064504.1, on the reverse strand, counting down.
CACGCACCTCACAAAGCAGGCAGACGTCGGAGCTTTGTTGTTGTGTGGTGTGCTAAGACAGATTTAGTGTTAAAAAGTATGTCAAATTGCTATGCTAACATCGCCTCGAAACTCTCTCCACGGAAATCATCATCACAACTAAACCAGTTGACTTAGAGAGCTCTCCTCAATGCCAATCTACAGGTACGAAACACATCTACGCTTGGAGATGCGTGGGAATGCGGTAGCAGTTAAAATAACAAAGATACGGTAGCCTAGGCCTAGACGTTTTTCGGCCAGATCGCCCGGATCTCAACAACATCCTTAGGAGAGGTAGCCCGGGCCACGAGGGTTAAAGGGGTACATACTTATAATGGATCACCACTACACTCCCAAGTCAAAGCTCATGTTATCGCTCCATCATTTATTGCTAACCCATTCAGTATCAGCAACGTTCTATTCATTATATTCTGGCTACTATTGGACAACTTTATTCAGCTTAAAAAGGACGTCTCTTCATTAAAAGGTTACATACTATCTCAAGTAGCCTAGTCCTTTTAGCTACCATATATTCTTCCTAAGCTTCATGAAATCATCTAAATGTAGCCGATATCAAATTGAAAAGACGTCGCCGGTACAGTAAGGGTTAAATATTCTCTTTATGCTCAAAACATAGTTACTCCTTAATATTTCTGAATCAAACTTGAATATAATAGCTTTAATAATGATCTGGCCTTTATTTCTCTAAAGTGTCAGTTCTAAAAGAGCAATTTACTAGTGTTCAAATTGTGAAGCAGTAATTTTGTCTGCCAATTACAAAGTGAATTCTGTCGGTGTGAATAGGACTTTAGTGGTTGACTGTACTGTACATGTGTTAATAAAGGAAGCGATATAGAACAAGGCTCCCATTTAACACAATCGGTTCTTTAAACCATTTACTACAAGAGATCTTTCCTGTGCATAATCAAACAAGGAATCACTGTATTGAAGGAGTTGATCAAAGTACAGGTACAGTAGTTATTAGCCAATGAAATTTAATGCCTTCAGTACCGGTGATGTCTTTTTTATTATATCTTGGCAGCTATTAGGCTAGGCGATTTCATTCAGTTTTAGAAGGGCCTCCAGCAATTAACAGGCTTCGAACTATTCCAAGTATCGCATTTTACTACCACAGATCCTTCTTAAACTGAACAAAATCGTCTAAATATAGCGACAATAAAATACAAATAACGTCGCTGGTAAAAAGGGGTTAATAAACTTTTTCTCAAGCTGAATAAAATACATTTTTAACCAGAATACAATGAAAATGGGGTTCATCATCAATCTGGCAGCCCAAAAGGGATGGCCATGACAGAAACTGCCACCAGGCTTCCAGACATGCCCCCACTGACCCACTCCACAGCACCATTTTCACTAAGTGCATTATGAAAATAGGGTAATTCCAATTTGGATTTTGAATAAGAATGTGTAGATACAAAGTCAGACCCTGCAATTGTATGAGATTAACCATATCATTTATCAGCATGTCACATGCTCTGTGAGTGTTGCCTGGATAAAACTATATTCAATGTTAGGCCTACGGTATTATGTACTGGATGCTTACTATTTCTCTAATAATATACTTGAAAATACAAAAAGAAAAGGTTATTTGAGAAAGTGAAATATTTTGTTAGTGTTTCTGAGATACCAATGATACCATTAACATTACTTATATTTACATGGAGAGAGTTTAGTGCATAACATTAGATGACAACAATACAGCCCACTCAAAAGTCAATCAATGACAATTTTTCATTTACAAATTAAACATTACCTTGGGCTACAGCTCATTAAATGTACAATTAAATTTGAGATAAATTCTCTATTATGAACTAAACTCAAAATTACATGAAAAGTGACTACAAAATTATAGATGATTTTGACGGTTTTACATGCGTTAAAATTAAAAAAAAAAATGGCATTTGTGACAAAGGAATAATCCAACTACATGTACACTCGACCAAAAAACAATCTTTACACTAACGATCTAAACATTTGGAAGTGGGTCGAAATCTTGTGATAATACCTCACAGACGTATATTCACCCGATTCATTCCGTTCACACAAGATTATTTACAGCTCACCAGTGTAAAGATTGTTTTTTGGTAGAGTGTACATGTATTATTAGTATGCATATTAAAGCTTTGTTCTGGTGCAGTGATGATTACGTCATGATCTGGTACAGTGACAGAAAACTAAATTGAAATTGTGAAGGTATTACTAGACTTTGGACCGTCTGTACACCCACATTCACACATCCGGGCCTTCCTCCAGATATTACACTTTGACTATTTCTATAGTATCAAAAAAATAGGTCCTTAACCCTTGTCTAGCGGGGGTGGACTTAAGTCGGGCTAGAGAACCAAGGACTATGTGGCGGGGCCCGACTTAAGTCTGTGTGCAATTTTTGAGCAATAATGGCTCTGAGAGAGAGACGAGCGATGGGAGGAGCGTAGCTCGGCTCATGACCGCTCGGCACGGGTCCCGCGCGACTACTGACGTTTACTCCACACACACTGCCTCGCTACACAGGGAATTATGTAAGGAAATTACCTTATTTTAGGGATTTTGCACTCGTCTTGCACGATCGTTGCAAGAGAACGCGTGGTCGTAGAAGGATGGTTCTGGTGTCATTCGAAAGCTCAATTAACGCCCTTTCAGGGATACATAATTGTATTACGCTCTGGCTCTTGTTTATGCATGAAAAAGAGCACGGAAACAAGGTCGTTTAGGGTAAAACCACCCGCTTGGCGGGTAGAAGTTACTGACGGGCCCGCTCGTAAGGCGTTAACACACTAAACAAAGCATTTATATTCAAGCATTTAGTCCGTTTAGTTGGGGAGTATTATTTTCTTATATAAAATAAGAGGATTATAATCCTTATTACACTTAACATTTTTTTTTTTAGTTTGAGTTGTTGTTGTTGTTGTTGTTCCCTAAGCTGCCTGGCCGAACAGCCCCGAGTCCCTGAGAAAGGCCATGGCCACGATCGGGCTTTCCCACAGAGCTCTCATTGAGTGTAGATTGTGTTGTTGGCGTAAGTGGTTGTGTGAAATGCAGTCTTCTATGATGTGTTTAATGGTATGGGGTGCTGTGTTACATCCCGGGCAGGCGTCGACAACGGAGTCATCCAGTCTCTTCTGATAGCTCAGGAGAGCTGGATGGTGTCCGCATCTCAGCCTGGCCAGGTGGACTCTGTCCTCGCGAGGAAGGGAGGATTCGGAAGGATGGATTTCGGGAGGTCGTGCATGCAGCTGTGTGTTGTCTGTGAGTGAGTGGATGGATCGGTGAGAGATATGAGTATGGATGTGCTTCTGGATGTTGGTTCGGGGTGGGCAGGGAGGGAGAGAGGACAATAATTGTGTGTGATACCGTGTGCTGGGTGTTGTTTTGATATTTCTTGGTGTCTGTGGGTGTGTTGCCATGTAGTTTAGTGGGGTGGTCTTGGTTCGTGGAGGCTGCTGCTAGGAATTGAGTGCCTCTCATGTCCAGATGGTCTTTGACTTTGAGGATTTTGGTTTCTTGATGTAGGTGATCTGTGGGTGCAGTAGCTGTGCAGCCTGTAATGATCTTCAGGGCTTTGTTTTGAATAGTCTGTAAGGTCTTATGATGTGTTTCAGCTAGGTTAGAAGCCCAGGCTGGGCTTGCGTATTCCATCACTGATCTTATGTATTGTTTATATACTGTGGTGGTAGTTTCTTTGTTGTGTCCAAATTTTGTGTGAGCAAGTGACCTGAGGGCGTTAAGTCTGGGTGTCAGTTTCTTTTTAATGTTTGTGGTGTGCTGTTTGAATGTCATATGAGTATCATATGTTACTCCTAGGATTTTGGGTGTGTGTGTATGTGTTAGGGGTGTGTTGTTTATGGTGAGTTGAGGGATGTATTCGTGTTCTCCTGTCCAACTTGTGAGCAGGGTTGCGGTGGATTTGGCTGGGGCTAGATTAAGTCTGTTTGTAGTGCACCAGCCATGTAGTGTGTTGAGATAGGGTTGAAGGAGATCTGTTGCTCTTTTTGGGTCATGGTGTGTGCATGTGAGTGTTATGTCATCTGCATAGGAGGCTAAGTTTATTTGGGGCGTATTGGGTGTAGTTATATCGTGCATGTACAGATTGAAGAGTGCGGGCGATAGGACGGATCCTTGTGGGACTCCGTTTGGAAAGTTTGATTTTAGATGACTGACCGGCAAAAGATACGTGTGCACATCTGCCTGCTAGGAAGTTGGCCAGCCACCGTTTTGTGTTGTTGTGCATGTTTGTGTTGTAGATTTTGTTTGTTAGGTTGTGGCGGGGGATGGCATCGAAAGCTTTACTAATGTCGAGTGTGGCTAATAGTGATCTGTGTGGTGGTCTAGCTGAATTGATGCCGTCGAAAGCTCTTTGTGTAAGGTCTGTGAGAAGAGTGTTTGTGGAGTGCAGTGGCCTAAAGCCATGTTGTGTTGGAGCTAGGGGTAGGTCAGGTGTAATTAGTTGTAATACTAGGCGTTCCATGACTTTGGAGGGGGAGCAAAGGAGTGTGATGGGGCGGTGCGAGGAGGGTAGCGTGGGGTCTTTGTTGGGTTTGGGGAAAGTGATGATGATACCATGCTTCCAAATGTCTGGTATTGTGTTGTGTGAATAGCTGTAGTTTGATATGTTAGTGAGTGCTTGTATGCCTTGTGGTCCCAGGTGTCTGAGGTGTATGTTGCTTATGTTGTCTAGGCCACAGGCGGGTGAGTGCTTGAGATTGTTGATGATATGCTTTGTCTGGTGATTGGTGAAGGGTGTATAGTCAGGGTCTGTGGGGAATTGTCTCTTACGTCGGATGACACGTCGGTCGTCTTTGTGAGGTTTTAGGTGGCTGACATGTGAAAAGTGATTGATGAGAGTGTTTGCTTGTTGTTTACATGAAGGAGTAGAGTCTGTTGTTGTGATTGCAGCATGTGATTGTGTTGTGTTGCTGTTGGAAAGTGTGATGCTGTTTAGTGTTTTGTATAGTTTTTTGGGGTTTGTTTTGTGATCAAGTGTTTGTAGGAAGTTATTCCAATTTAGTTTTTGTTGTTCTTGTATTTTGTTGTTAGTTTGGGTGTTGAGTGCTTGAATTTGTTGTGTGATGTCTTGTGTGTGGGGTGCTGGGGAGTGTTTCAGTATGTCGCGTTGTCTGATGAGGTTTTGAATTTCTGGTGTGAAGTTGGGGTTGTGTCTTTTTCTGTTACCTCTTGGAATGTGTTTCTTGTCAGCGTTTTGGATAGTTTTATTGAGTATGTGTACAGCATTGTTGATGTTAGTGATGGGTGTACTGTTTAGAGTTGTGAAGTGTTGTTCTGTCTCATTTGTGAATGCTTCCCAGTTAGCTCTTTTATAATTGGTGTATGTGTGTTTGTGGCTAGCTGGGGTGAGTCTGGTTTTGGTGGTGATAATGATCGGGAGGTGGTCAGAGCCTAAGGTTCTGACCACCCTCCAGGATGTTGTGGGGGCGAGTTCTGGGGAGCAAAAGGTGATGTCTGGAGATGATGGGTTATAGAGGGCTTGGTGAGGAATATGGGTATGTTGATGGATGTCGTTAAGGATGATGAGGTTATCGGTTTGGTTTTGTAGTACCAGCCCTCTGTCTGTGTCGGGGTTGTCGACAAACCAGTTTGAGTTATTCGTTTTGTATATAAAGAAAAGGGAAAATAAAGTTGAAGTTATGAAGACAGGACTGGACTTTTGAGTGAGACTGTACATGCCAGAGAGATCTGCTGGAAGTGGCAGACGACAGAGTTTGCTGTGAAAATTATAAAAACAAAATTGTTGACACTTTCAGTGAACAATGAAATCTTTCTTAATTTAATTCTGGCTTCCTTTAGATGCAATTAAAAAAGACCTGGGAATCTTTTGCTGGGGACCCCATCATGGTCCTTGGTCTCTGGGTCTTCTCCTGGGTGACCTACTGTAGATGTGTGTGAACTTTGATTTAAAATATTTTGTTTTGTTGTTTCTGTTCGGGCTCTGTCTTGAGTCGGCCACCCCCAGCTATGGGGTATGTGCCTGAGTACTGTACTGTATATACATCCATACAAAAAGCACCTGTGAATGTCAGAGGTTAAATGAGCTAGTCGTACCTCACTGGCTTCAAAAGGTCCTTCTTAACCCGTTGAGACCCAGCGTCGCACGTGTTGCGTCGGCAGTCTTTGATCACCAACTCCCAGCGACGCATCACGTGCGTCCGACATATAAAAAACACTTACGTGGCTCGTAAGGTAGGAAATGGCGGGAGAATAGGAGGGGGCGGTACCGTAGTGTGTGGGGGAGCCGGGCCAGTAGGTGTGAGCGGGCCGAGACAGCCGCGCGGCTGGTGGTGGTGGGCTTAGTGGGGATAGTTTACACCCCTAGTTTACCGCCACTTTGAACCTTCATTACTCCGGTCGTATGGGAGCTAGAGGCTTGAGATTTATGTGAGATACTCCTTAGGATGTATGCCGTACAATGCCATACTCAGTTTTTACCCTAGTGCTCCCGGGCGGGTGGTCATGCGGGGGACACGAACTATTGAAACCCCCCCCCCCCCCGCCCCCCAAATGACCGAAATGATTTTTTTAATTGTGTGTTCATTTCTCACCATTCTCTTCCATTTTGGCTCAACAAATTTTTTTGAAGCTCCCCCCCCCCCCCCCCCCAAAAAAAATGTCAGAGGTGATTTTTTTTTGTTTTTTTTTCATTTCTCATCCTTGTCTTCCATTTTAGCAAACAAAAAAAATAAGTGAAAATGGCTTGGGACTGGGGTGAACAAAATATTATAACTAGCCGGGGCTCAACGGGTTAATGGGCTACTACTGTACAGTACTGTACTCGCTTAATGGGGTACTACTGTACAGTACTGTACTCGCTTTTTCTGGACCCCCTTCTCCCTCATGTTTAGCATATTAGTTTTGAAGTTTTAAGACGTTCGTTCCGTTAGTTTGGCGATTCGCCTATTTTTTTTTTGTCAATAGTAAAACCTTTCATGCCCTTTAGGTGTCGATATTTTCCTGGCGAGCGATAGCGAGCCTCTAATTTTAGAAGGAACCGGCCTTTGGCCGGAACATTGTACAAATTTATCTTGAAAGGGAGTCTAGGGGGTGTTTTTCTAAGCTTGATGGAGGTCTAGCGAGGAAACTCAAAAATAAATTAATAAATAAATATATAGACAAAAAACCAAGCACCTTAATTTAAGACAAATACAACCATATAAAAGATAACCACAATAACATTAAAACTGAATCATTGCACAACATACTGAAGTGGTTAATAATATGACAGGGTCCTTCCATACAATACCGGGCAACTGCTAGGAAAAACAAATTCCAACCGATATATAATTTAGTTCCTTTGCGTTTATCTCGTGTCGTCCCAGTTTTGGTTTGTTTATTTTGCAAGTTTTACATTATAATAAGTACCCCCAACCAAAGCAGTATTTAACCACCCCCAAGGGCTAAACCCATTAAATCCCATTATACCACCATCATAAAGATCACATAATTATATGCTTTCATTAATTTCATTGGAGGTGTTTGGTGGTGTGGTGAAATTAATAAAAATAGATAATGTAGTTGGTCAAATAAATGTGAACTTATTATCCCATTCCTTTAATTTTTGTTAATATATATACCGGTACCATCTATGGGATAGTTGTATGGTGGTAGAGCAGTGTTAAATAACAATGTTAAGTGGAGATTTGTATTTATTTGTTTATTTATTTATATTTTATCATTTTTCTTCTAGTTTCCTCCCAAACCCTTTATCAAGCTTAAAATATACCCCCAAGGTCCCCAATCAAGATAAATATACCCCCAAGGTCCCCAATCAAGATAAATATACCCCCAAGGTCCCCAATCAAGATAAATATACCCCCAAGGTCCCCAATCAAGATAAATATACCCCCAAGGTCCCCAATCAAGATAAATATACCCCCAAGGTCCCCAATCAAGATAAATATACCCCCAAGGTCCCCAATCAAGATAAATATACCCCCAAGGTCCCCAATCAAGATAAATATACCCCCAAGGTCCCCAATCAAGATAAATATACCCCCAAGGTCCCCAATCAAGATAAATATACCCCCACGGTCCCCAATCAAGATAAATTTGTAAATTTTTCGGTAGAAAATGTCCTGGCCGAAGGCTGGTTCTTCCTAAATTACAGGCTCGTTATTGCTCGCCAGGAAAAAATTGACACCTATATGGCACAAAAGGTCTTAAAATTGCCAAACTAATGGAGCGAATGTCTTAAAATTCCAAAACTAACGGGGCTAAACATTATGGAGAAGGGGGTCCAACAAAAAGCCAAGCTTCCCTTAAGTCTGCTGGGATGGTAATGTTGGTGAATCTAGCCCCAGTTTGGGATCCCTGGACTGTCAGAGTGTAGGGGAGATTTTTTTTTATCCTGCCCCCCTTCCCTCATGTTTAGCCCCATCAGTTTTGAGATTTTAAGACGCTTGCCCCATTAGTTTGTCGTTATAAGACCTTTCGTCCAATTTCTTTATCGATATCAAGACCTTTCATGCCATTTATTTGATTAAAACGTTATTTCCACATAGCGATTTTGATTTTTGCCTTTATATTGTGTCCTCCTAGTTTTGGTTTGTTTATTTGCAACTTTTACCGCTCGCCTGTAATTTCAAGAGGAATCAGCCTTCGGCCGCGACAGTTTCTATCGAAAAATTAAAAAATATATCTTGAATATATTCTAGGGTCTAGGGGGTGTTTTTTTTAAAAGCTTGATGGAGGTCTAGCGAGGAAACTAAAACAAATTATAGAAAAACAAATAAAGAAGCAAATAAATGCACCTATCCCCCCTTAAGGGAATTTAATTAATACAAACACCAGGAAGGAAGCACAAATTTACCAAATTACCGTACAAACTAAATACACACTATCTAACTTCAATATCAAATAAGAAATATTTAATCTACCAAATATTCATATGTACATACCATACACTACAAGCTAACGAACTTGACAATAATCTTGACCCCTTAACTTCTCATAACTCAAAATGAATGAAAGCAATCAAGCTGACATTTCTATCATTTGGGAAGAGCCCACCAGGAAATAGGTGTGGACATTTACAGCCAGTTTGCTCTAGGCCCTTTTGAGTTATGAGAAGTTAAGGGGTCAAGATTATTGGCACTACCTACAGTAATTTTATTTGTTTTCATCTGACAGTAGTTTTCTTCGTCCCCTTCTTGATTACTCGGATATTATGAATAATTTGAAGCAAATTAGGATGTTATTTATGAAAACTTTTCAGTCACTGATACAGTCACAGTAGATTCATATTAAAGTATTCCATTAAGTATCAAGAAATCAGCTGTTAAATTATTAAAGTTTCTGCCTGGTGAAAACTAAATACTGTATACTATAAGTACCATAACTACCCTAATGGCAACACATAGTCCAATCCAGCATTGTGCACCTCTATAGTATTGTACAATTAATCATAACGCAAACTTACCGGTACATCTATACTACTGTAAATTTTTATTATTTTTGCATTGTCAATAATTACTTAAATATATTCCACTTTTTAATTCAACAATTAAAGGTAGTGTTTATTTTGCAAAGTGCATAAGATTTGTTACCAGTTTATAACACTTTTTAAACATCTATCTATCTATTGCCAGACGCTGTGATCCCCAAAGGGGTGGCCACAAACTAATTGCCCCCATGCACCTCTGTCCTCAGTCAGTTGATGCCCCTCTTCCCATCCAGCACCGCTTTCACGCATATACTTCTTAACTCCATCCTTCCACCTCTCTCTCAGTTTACCTCTCCATCTCTGTCCTTCCACTTCACTCTCGTATGCTCTCCTAGTCATTCTCTCGCTTCCAATACGTTCCAAATGGCCGAACCATCTCAAGGTGTTCCTTTTCCCTTTTTAAACATGCATGTCTAGAACTCAATTACTTCTGGAATAATAATACTGTAATAATAATATTAATAAAAAAATATTACTAAAAATACAGTCATGATAATAATAATTCCATATTTTTTTACAAACCCACCAATTAACTTACAAATAAACCTAATTAATGAAATCAATAAAACCAATGAATACATGTGGTAAAGTACTCCAAGGACTCGAACCTAGGATACTAATACCGAAATTATGCGCACTAAGCATTACACTATCAAGACATTTAAAGGTTTATGCACAAGCCTATGACATATTATTCATTCTTGAATACTGAATCTTATTATAAGCATGTACATATACCCAACTGCACTATGGTAGCCTTATGATTAGACAAATGGAAGGGGTAATTGATGGGGCTTTTAACCACATGAAAAACTGCTTTGTACCTATCAAAAACTAATGTAGGTAAGCATTCACCCTTGAGAAATCCAAATAACTGTTCATCATCAAGGGATAGGAGCTCGTATACTCCCCTTCATATCAATACAGCACTAAAATATCATCCTTACATTTCTTATTTCAAATTAGGCTCTTTTATACATTTACATGACACAGCAAAAAAGAAAAAAAGGTAATTAATGGCAATTAATACACACCAAAATTATGTTACTCAATACTAAACCTATCATAAATATTCTCCATCACTATTTTTTTTTTTTAAACTCTAATGGGATTTACAGCTACACAACGAACATGTGGCCTACGACAATTTAGGCGCTTTTTCTGGTGGTGTGTCGGAGTCGGAGGCCGGAGCCGCGGCATACCTTTTCTTGGGGGACTGGTGCGTGGTCTGGGGGGTGGTAGGGGTACCGGGGGGGTCTTGGGCTATGTAAATAATGAGGTCACAGTCTGGGCAGCAGGACGAGATTACTTGGGTGCAGGCATTGACGGTCACATGGCTAGGGTCGAGGGGTAAGTAGCAGGAAGGGCATGAGTCAGGGATAGGGTGGGTAGGGTAATGTACCACGTAGTAATGGTCTGTTGTGGGCTGGCGGGGGAACACACTCTTCAGGATGGCTGCCGTCAGCGCAGGAGAGCAAGAGCAGTTCAGGCCAGCTTCGTAAGTCTTACTCTGGTTGGCTTTGACTTGGCGTTGTAGGGATTCCACCCACTCTCTACGATCTGTTGTCGGTGTACTGCTTGAAGTGCCATAGTTAACTTTATTACGCATGTGAGACAAGACATCTCGGGTCTGGTTGCCACTGCCTGCTGGGGCATTATTGGGTAAACTTTTGTTGTTGTTGCCTGAGGAATTACCAGACTTATCTTTGGCACCTGGCTTTCTCTCACTAATGTACTTACAACATTTTGCTATGGCAAACTTCCAAGGGGATAGACCATTAAGGTCAGAGAGTTTCGAAATGTAGGCCTCAATCTCCAAAATTATGTCTGATACTGGAGGCGGTCCTTGTTTACCTCCACAAAACCGCTTGATCACCAGTTCCTTTCTGATGTAATATGACAGAAATTCAATGGGATCAAGGGACCACCGTCGAAAAGCATGTCGCTTTGAGTCATTACGTTGACACACATTTTTCTTGTTATTCTTAATGTCACTTAACATGTCACAACCTACCAATTTTCTATTACAATACTGACATTGCAAGTGACCAAAGAAAAGGTGATGCTTGAACTGGGATGAGGGTACGCTAACATCACACACATGGCAGGTAACTTTGAGCACTTTCCCATTTACAAGCTGCTCATAATTGAACTCAAAGAAATGTGTGACATCGTCCGGGTCAAGCACGACCTGCTCCTCCTGGTAAAACTGTCCATCAGTGCTGTTATCGTCCAAGGTGGTAGTGACAGGAGGGGGGGACGGAGCAGTATCTGAGTCATCCGGTTCGGTCTTCAGGACAACCTCGGGGATCAGTGCGGATGGCTTCACATCTTCCATCATGAACGGATCCGAGTTAACGTCACCCGATTCGCGGAGGTTTTCGCTTTCAGTCGTGTAATCTACATCAACAAAATTTAAGCTATCATTTCTATCGTCACTAGCCAGGGGATCAATGTCAGTGTTATCTGAAGGTGACATTGGTTCATCTGTTGTATTCTTATGCACAGTGAGTACGCTGGCGAAAGTTGCTCGAGGCCGCTTTCTGCTTTTAGAAGGTGCTGGTGCCATCAGGTCCTTTAATGGCTTTAGCATCAGACTGGGCTGGCCAGTAGATGATGAACTCTCGTTGTCATCTTTGGTTGAACTTCGACTGTCTTCCTTCATTGAACCTCGGCTGTCTTCCATTGTTGAGTTCCGATCGTCATCTTTTGAGGAGCTTCGGCTGTCTTCTGTGTGGAAATCATACTTACTTAAAATATCTTTTTTGCTTGTAAAACCTTGATTGTCTTCTCTATCAAAATTCTTCGAACTTTTCCTGGCTGAGCTTTGACTGTCTTCATCCATAATGCTTTGACTGCCAATTTTGGGCGAGTTCTTAGCATTTTCATGATCCCCCTCAGACAGATTCGGTGAACTTGCCGGCGATCCGCTTCTCAAATCCGACAATCTTATTCTTTTTAGAGCAGATAGTGTTGACCTCTGCTCCTTGGTTCTTAAGTAAGAAGATGCTGGAGGCTCAGGTGTAGTTTTTGTAGCTTCTTTTTCTTTTTCTGTGGGCTCTGATTCACTAGAAATTGTATCTTTATCTTTAGAAACTTTCTCTTTGTTAACTTCTTCAGGTCTAGGTTTATCAGCTTCATCATCTTCCTTAGGCTTATCAGTTTTATCATTGAGGATTTCCTTAGACGCAGCATTTTCATATTTGTCAGTTTCCTTGGGCACAGATTTTTTCTCAACAATTACTTCTCTTCGTCTGATATTTTCGTCTTTACTAACTTCTTTTGACCTCTCCTGCTTGTCTTCATTAACATCCTCAGACCCACAACTTTCCTCTTCACTAGTTTCCTTAGGTTCTGGACTTTTATCTTTGTCAACATTAGGCCTGTGTCTCTTGTCTTGGTTAGATTCCAAAGAACTGGGACTAGCATCTTTAACTTCACTAGATCTATAGCTTTCATCCGTGCCTACCTCCTTAGGTCTACAAATGTCTATCCTGTTTATTTCACTAGGTCTGTAACTTTTGTCCCTGCCAACTTCCTCTGACTCAGAATATCCAAGTTTCCTTATTTGTCTTAGGTTGATGCTGTCTTGATTAGATTTTTCCTCATGGAAATCCTCATCAGACTGATCCTGTGGCTCACCATTCACACTGGCTTCAGATACAGCTTTCTCTGCAGAAGCCCCTGCCAAAGGTCCTCTGTAATGACTTGCACTTGATTCTGGTGGGGAAGTGGAAGGTATTTTTTGTGGTTTACTGGTACTGGTATATGGAGTCTTCTGAGCACTGTCTGACAAAAGAGAGTCAATACAGAATGTTCCTGGTGGGCGATTGTCCTGGAGGCTATTATCTTGACTGCAGGACTGATTTGAATCTTCCTCTCTCTCAGATTGACTGTTCAGTTGACCATCAGGAAAGCTTGAAACTGAGCCAAGTGTTGATTCTAATTCATCTACCAGTGCACTAGAATCCTCACACATGGGCAGACCCATCTGGGGTGCTGGAGTGTGCGGGTGCTCTATTGTCTGGTTGTTTACAGGGGCAGCCATCATTGTATTAGACCCATACATGGCTGAAGGATTAATAGGGGGTTTGTGCATCATAATATCACTGCTGGTGCCTGATCGGTGGGGACTACTGTCATAGCTGGGTTGGTTCCTATTACCCATTGAATGAGAATGCATAATATTAGGAATAAGATGGGAGCTGGGCGAGTTGCTGCTAGGCATGGTTTTGGTCAAACATGTCTCACTACCGAGCCTCTCTGGCAGCAAGCCTGGAGAGGAAGAGTGCAGAGGGAGGGATGGAGATGGTATTGGAGAGTTGGAAGATAATGGGATGCCTGGAGGAGACTGTAGAGTACTCCGTGGTGGTAAGTGAGCGTTAGAGGGAAGCTGTGGAGAAGGAGCATTATAATGTGGGGAGGAATTCAGGGGCTGAAACTGACTCAGGTTAAACTCTTTAGGTTCTGGTTGTTTGTGGAGCTGCTTCTGAATCTGTTGATATAACTGTGGGAAATCCTCTACGGACTGTGCACTCTGATGAGCTGCCGGGCTTACCAAGTCCAAGGGAGATCCCGAATGGTAGAGGTTACGACTCTGAAGGTGTGACTGAGATGGTAATTGTGAAAGTAATTGTGGGTGTGTCTGTGGAGGTAAGTGTGAGTGTGCTTGAGGTTGGGGGAGAAAATGCTGATGTTGAAACCTGGTATCCTGGAACCCCTGATGTTGCAGCTGGAACCTTGAGTGCTGATAGTTTAGCTGCTGCTGCTGCTGCTGCTGCTGTTGTTGTTGCTGCTGCTGTTGGGAGTACTGCTGGGTCTGCCAGGACGAGAGGGGTGCCAGGGGGTGGTGGGGGTGCCCGCTGCCCTCCATCTTCAATAACCTCACCAGTACAAATCTGACAACAAAGGTTTCTGTTACATTTTCTATAGTTACACTCATTACACTCACATTCACAAGAATAACACAAATGTACCCGCAGCGTTAAACATATTTTTGTTATATACGGTACAGTATATACTGTTATATATATAATATACAGTACCGGTATATACCCGGTATATATATATATATATATATATATATATATAGATAGATAGCTACAGTATATATATACAGTATTGTATGATAGCTAGATAAGCCCGACATTGATGTATGGGAGTGAAGCATGGACATTGTTGGAGAGACAAAAATTGAGAGTGAGAGGGGTGGAAATCAGATACTTGAGAAGTTTGTGTGGAATCTATCTATCTATCTATTGCCTGACTCCGCGATCCCCGAAGGGGTGGCCACGAACGAACCGCCCCCATGCACCTCTGTCCCCAGTCAGTCGACGCCCCTCCCCCCAACCAGCACCGCCTTCGTTCATGTACTTCCTCACTCCATCCTTCCACCTCTCATTCGGTCTACCTCTCCCTCTCTGTCCCTCCACCTCGCTCTCGTACACCCTCTTAGTCTATAACATGGAAAAATAGAGAAGACAAATCAGCAAGTACGAGAGCGTTCTGGTGTGGATGTGCTGGAAAGTGTGAAAAGGAACACCTTGAGATGGTTCGGTCATGTGGAACGTATTGGGAGCGCAAGAATGACTAAGAGGGTATACGAGAGTGAAGTGGAAGGGCAGAAAGGACAGAGGTGCGTGGAGGTAATTCATTCGTGACCACCCCTTCGGGGATCATGGCGTCTGTCAATAGATAGATAGATACGGTATATATATAATGTTACTACTGTAGGCCTATTTACTGTATGTGCATTCCTCTTTCATGTAGTTACATGACTAGCTTGACTAAGGTAAGACATTTATTTGAAGTTAGAAGACGAAGAAAGCCAATAAGAAGGTATGATATTGTGTATCGTGTAAAATCATAACAATAAATACCCGGTACATGAATATAGATATAATAAGAAAGGTACTAGGAGAAAAAGAGTAGTGAAGGAAAGTAAATGAAGAGTAGATGAGGAATTTGGAAGGAATTTTAGTGTAAAGTGGAGGGAGTGTAAGAAACTATTCTGGAAAGAGGTCAAGAAAGTTGCTGTTGTTGTTGTTCCCTAAGCTGCCTGGCCGAACAGCCCCGAGTCCCTGAGGAAGGCCATGGCCACGATCGGGCTTTCCCACAGAGCTCTCATTGAGTGTAGATTGTGTTGTTGGCGTAAGTGGTTGTGTGAAATGCAGTCTTCTATGATGTGTTTAATGGTATGGGGTGCTGGGTTACATCCCGGGCAGGTGTCGACGACGGAGTCATCCAGTCTCTTCTGATAGCTCAGAAGAGCTGGATGGTGTCCGCATCTCAGCCTGGCCAGGTGGACTCTGTCCTCACGAGGAAGGGAGGATTCGGAAGGATGGATTTTGGGAGGTCGTGCTTCCAGCTGCGTGTTGTCTATGAGTGAGTGGATGGATCGGCGAGAGATATGAGTATGGATGTGCTTCTGGAAGTTGGTTTGGGGTGGGCAGGGAGGGAGAGAGGACAGTATTTGTGTGTGATACCGTGTGCTGGGTGTTGTTTTGATATTTCTTGGTGTCTGTGGGTGTGTTGCCATGTAGTGTAATGGGTGGTTTTGGTTCGTGGAGGCTGCTGTCAGGAATTGAGTGCCTCTCATGTCCAGATGGTCTTTGACTTTGAGGATTTTGGTTTCTTGATGTAGGTGATCTGTGGGTGTAGTAGCTGTGCAGCCTGTAATGATTTTTAGGGCTTTGTTTTGAATAGTCTGTAAGGTCTTATGATGTGTTTCAGCTAGGTTAGAAGCCCAGGCTGGGCTTGCGTATTCCATCACTGATCTTATGTATTGTTTATAAACTGTAGTGGTGGTTTCTTTGTCGTGTCCAAATTTTGTGTGAGCAAGTGACCTGAGGGCATTAAGTCTGGGTGTCAGTTTCTTTTTCGTGTTTGTGATGTGCAGTTTGAATGTCATATGAGTATCATATGTTACTCCTAGGATTTTGGGTGAGTGTGTATGTGTTAGGGTTGTGTTGTTTATGGTGAGTTGAGGGATGTATTCGTGTTCTCCTGTCCAGCTTGTGAGCAGGGTTGCGGTGGATTTGGCTGGGGCTAGATTTAGTCTGTTTGTAGTGCACCAGCCATGTAGTGTGTTGAGATAGGGTTGAAGGAGATCTGTTGCTGTGTTTGGGTCATGGTGTGTGCATGTGAGTGTTATGTCGTCTGCATAGGAGGCTAAGTTTATTTGGGGTGTATTGGGTATAGTTATGTCGTGCATGTACAGATTGAAGAGTGCGGGCGATAGGACAGATCCTTGTGGGACTCCGTTTGGAAAGTTTCTGATACTAGATGACTGACCGGCAAAAGATACGTGTGCACATCTGCCTGCTAGGAAGTTGGCCAGCCATCTTTTTGTAATGTTGTGCATGTTTGTGTTGTAGATTTTGTTTGTTAGGTTGTGGCGGGGGATGACATCGAAGGCTTTACTAATGTCGAGTGTGGCTAGTAGTGATCTGTGTGGGGGTCTAGCTGAGTTGATGCAGTCAAAAGCTCTTTGTGTAAGGTCTGTGAGAAGAGTGTTTGTGGAGTGCAGTGGCCTGAAACCATGTTGTGTTGGAGCTAGGGGTAGGTCGGGTGTAATTATTTGTAGTACAAGGTGTTCCATGACTTTGGAGGGGGTGCAAAGGCGTGTGATGGGGCGGTGTGAGGAGGGTATCGTGGGGTCTTAGTTGGGTTTGGGAATGTGATGATTATACCATGCTTCCAGATGTCTGGTATTGTGTTGTGTGAATAACTGTAGTTTGATATGTTAGTGAGTGCTTGTATGCCTTGTGGTCCTAGGTGTCTGAGGTGTATGTTGCTTATGTTGTCTAGGCCACAGGCGGGTGAGTGCTTGAGATTGTTGTTGATTTGCTTTGTCTGGTGATTGGTGAAGGGTGTATAGTCAGGGTCTGTGGGGAATTGTCTCTTACGTCGGATGACACGTCGGTCGTCTTTGTGGGGTTTTAGGTGTCTGACATGTGAGAAGTGATTGATGAGAGTGTTTGCTTGTTGTTTACATGAAGGAGTAGAGTCTGTTGTTGTGAATGCAGCATGTGATTGTGTTGTGTTGCTGTTGGAGAGTGTGATGCTGTTTAGTGGTTTTGTAGAGTTTTTTGGGGTCAAGAAAGTTAGGGAGGGTAGCAAGGGAAGTAGAAAGGGTGTGAAAAATAATCAAATTTATTAATTTCACTCCCAACATCAAACAGCTCCTAATGAAATTAATGAAAGCATGTAATCCTCCCGGGATTCAAACCTGGATTACCACATGCAGATCTTCAACACTACCCGGTATATCCATTACAGTGACCATCAAGACAGTTAAAAGTTAAGTACAGTACTACCGGTACATGACTACGATTTTATATCCATTTATCAAATACAGTAGGCTACTGGATATCAATCTAATCATGTACTCAGACCCAACTGCACACTGAATAGCGTACTAATGAGTGAGTGCTAGCCGAGAAGCAAGAGAGAGTCGAGAGATGGAGGGAGCACTTCAACGAATTGTTGAACATAAGGAATGAAACGGCAGCAAACATAGTTGGATGGGTATGGGAGGGAGAAGAAGAGAAGTACCGGTAGTAGAGGAGGAGGTGAGGATCAGGAGGTCAGAAGTGTGTGAAGCCTTGAAAATAGTGAAGATGGGGAAAGCATCAGGAATAGATGGAGTGTGTGGGGAAATGCTGAGGTATGGTGGTGGTAAGATAGTGATTGAATGGGTATGGAAAATGTGTAAACTAGCATGGGAGAAGGGAAACGTACCTGATGGCTGAAAGACAGGCCCCCCTGTATAAGGGTAAAGGGGAGAGAGGAGTGTGTGGTAATCACCGGAGGACATGTCTTCTAAGTGTAGTAGGGATGATGTACAGTAGGGTAGTGAGAGAGAGAACAGAGAAATGGGTAAGTGAGGAGCAGGGCGGGTTTAGAAAGGAAAGAGGGTGTGTAGACCAGATTTTTGCCTTGATATAGACAGGGATAGACATACGAATGAGGAAGTACGAGAGCGGTGTGGTGTGGATGTTGATGTGCTGGAAAGTATGAAAAGGAACACCTTGAGCTGGGGCGCGTTCAAGAGCAAAACTTCAGACGCTACAGTTTCCGTAGCGCGATTTGGGGCCTATTGAACGATTCGATGCCTCTTCCATACTACATAAACAAACTGGGTGGTTGCCATAGTTACGTTTATACCAGCGTCTTCGCTTGACGCTCAAAACAACGACAATGACCGTTCTTTACATCTAAACAACTGCTAGGATATTTATCCTGTAATATCCATAAGTAATTAGACCTAATGCATGCTAGGCTATTAAATTATAGCGGCTCATTGGCCTAAAATACATATTAATATTTATTAGTAAGGTGTTCCATATTTTTTGTTATTACATTCTACAATAAAGTATATATGAATTATGAAAGAAAGCAAATTCGTTTATAAAATTTATCATGTTATTTTCGTCCGCCACTTCAACACATGCGGATCCTCTACGCCTCTTATCGAAACATAAAGCTGTATATTTGTAGCAAAATTTTGATCGAAAATTTAATATAAATGTTTTAAAGTAGCCTAAATAATAACACATAGCCTACTAATATGAATATTCAATATTTTTAAGTGATTTGATGTGCACATGGTCGAGAGTAATTAGTTTGCTAGCGCTCAAGACAAATTCTAAAGATGTTTTGTCTGTGCGCCTCACGGCGTCACTCCTCAAAAGGCTGTAGCGCCTGTGAGCGACCGTATGCGCGCACAATGTCGTTCAGTAACGCTGTAGCGCCAACTGGGAGCTAAAATTAGTGCTCTTGAACGCGCTCCTGGTTCGGCCATGTGGAACGTATTACTCATATCACATGAAAATATAGCTGAAAAGTCATATTTACTACTAAAAACTCATGATGGTGCACTAAATGAAATTTACCGAACATATCCTAGGCTATCTGATAATCTGAAGCATAAACTTAAGTTCTCAGCCATTACCCTAGGCCTAGTGATATCACTGATATTTGACAAATTGACAAGAGCCAACAGACTAAATTTAGGAAACAAAATCACAATCACATGGCCACTATGTTATTGAGGGGAGCACAGCCCCCATCAAGACAAAACAATTTTATATTTTTACTCTGAAGTGTTCAAGTGTTGTAATATCATTGGTTAATGGGGACAAAATCAGGATATTGTACCGTAACTAATTTCAACTAGGCCTACCGGTACTGTATAATGATGAAAACTACCGGCAAGAATGTAGAGTTTGGGCATACCGCCCGCCTTGTTTACACTACGCGGAGCGGCGGCGGACGCTTGCGATCATGTTCCCGTCTATTTTGACTGCCGTTGGATACAATAATAAAAGCCCCATCACCTCCCCATGACATATTGTCATCATCATATATATTGCCAGCAGGAGGCAAATAACCAAAATAATCCCCGTCAAAATAGACGCAAACTTAGCCTAACCGCAGCGTTCAACCTATGTAAACATGACGGCGGCGGCGGAAGCTTGCGATCATGTTCCCGTCTATTTTGACTGCCGTTGGATACAATAATAGCCTATGTTGAGCACCCCCCCCACGACACATTGTCATCATCATATATATTGCCAGCAGGGGGCAAATAACTTCGAACTTAACCGCGGCGATCGACCTATGTAAACATGACAACCGTACGCCCGGACATTATATCCTTCCCAAACTCCCTAGCCTAAAACCAAAGAAAAACGAAAATTAGTGGTAGGCTAATTTCAGTAATAGGTTTTTCGGGGGTTTCAACCTATTAGGCCTACTGTATCCCATAGCAGTCAAAATAGAGACCTAGGTTAGACAGGAATGTGATCGCGACCGTCCGTGACTCCGTGCGAATGATGCGATATTGCAAGTAGGCCTAGTGCAAATGTGAGCGATACGCCCTACCTTACCTAATCGTATTTAGTGAGGGGGTAAGAAGAAGTCTTCTTGTAGCCTATAGGCCCCCACCTTCAATATTTATTTATTTCAAGTTTGAGGGGGTAAGAAGAAGTCTTCTTGTAGCCTATAGGACCCCACCTTCAATATTTATTTATTTCAAGTTAAAGACCCCCAATATGTTTAGCCTATCATAATTTTTCTTAAAGCTTGAAATACTATCCGACGTAACTACCCATTCGGGCAGGGCATTCCAATCGTCTAACGTTTTATTACTCTTATAGAAAAAGTATTAGTTCTCCAATGGCTCGGGCGTTCCAATTTGAGACTGTGTCCTTTAAGAGAATTTGAACTAAGTTTAAAGAACCTTGTGTGATCAATGTTCTCAAAGCCATGCAAGAACTTAAATGTCTGAATCATATCACCTCTAATTATTCTATCCTTTAAAGTTTGAATACCTAACTTAGTAACTGTTGACACCGTTCCTCATATGGTAGGCCTGCAAATTCTGGGATCATCCTAGTTCCTCTAGCCTATGCTGAACTTTTTCCAACTGTTCTATAGGCTATCTTTAATTAAAAAAGGTGACCAACACTGAACTGCATAGCCTAGGCTATTGTAACAATGGTCTAATACTAGGCTACATCCTTACCCACCATTCTTACCTCTTAGCCTCTCAAGTGGCTCAGCCTGTCTAACATTATAGGCTATGTTTGTATTATGTAGGCCTAGGCTAGCCTATTGTAGGCTAAAGAAGTGTTTTGGCTAAATACAAATTTTGGACAATATAAAGTTACAGAAGAGTTAACGGAGCACATGGATACTGTATATGGCTTTTAAGATTGATAATTATATTAAATATATGGATAGACCCAAAATAACTATAGAAGTTAAAAAGAGTTTGAAGAAGTTAAAAAACAGGAAAGCAGCTGGGTTGGATTCATTAAAACCTGAGTTTTATAAAGCTATTATTCAAAGTGATATATGTTTAACCCACCAGACCCGGTTGGGCTCTGAGAAACCCATAACAAATGCGCCCGCGGAACCCGGTAGGGCTCTGAGGCACCGGCAGCTTGAAAGCGTGTAAGCTTGGTGTGCGAGGCGTCCGTCCGACGCATGTAAACAACAGCCGGTTGGACCGACGCCGCGTATCTCTGACCACAAGAAGGAGAGGCGTCGCTTGTTCGTGTGTGGGTGTGTGTTATTGTTAAGTAGTGAAAAGTGGCTGATATCGCCACAAAGTTCTCTCCACGGAAATCGTCATCACAACTGAACCAGTTGACTTGGAGAGCTTTACTCAATGCCATTATACAGGTACGAAACACATCTATGCTTGGGGATGCGCGGGAATGTGGAAGCAGTCAAAATAACAAAGATACGGTAGCCTAGGCGTAGAAGTTTTTCGGCCAAAACCCCCGGATTTCGGGGAAATTATAGAATACAATAGCCGGGGCTGGAGGGTTAAAGACTCTGACAAACTGCTTTAATAGAATTTTAGATACTAGCATAATACCAGAAGTTTGGAAAAAATCAAAGACCGTGATGATACCAAAAATAAGTAAACCAAAGGTGAATG
Source organism: Paralithodes platypus (assembly GCA_032716605.1). Taxonomy (NCBI): domain Eukaryota; kingdom Metazoa; phylum Arthropoda; class Malacostraca; order Decapoda; family Lithodidae; genus Paralithodes; species Paralithodes platypus. The sequence goes on along the minus strand of CM064504.1, from coordinate 37,981,609 downwards.
AATTAAGACCATTGGCACTTACAGATGTATCATATGAATTATTTATGACAACTGCAATTAAAAATAAAATAGAACATGTAACATATAATAAAGAGGTTAGAGAGACTCAAAGTGGATTCACAAGTAAAGGCAGAATAGAAAATAACCTCTTTATCTTGAAATACTGTATACAGAAAGCTTTTGAACTAAAGAAACCACTAATAATCATCTCTATTGATTTTTCTAAAGCGTACGATTCAGTAAGAAGAGAGAAGATGATTGAAGTGTTAAAGGACTACCGTATAATATAAATTCAGATATAATTAATGTAATAAGTAAAGTTTATATTGATGACAGCACAATTATAAATAAAGGTTATAAAAATGAAACACAGATTCAAGTCACTAGTGGCATTAGACAGGGCTGCACAGGATCGACCACACTTTTTAAACTTTTAACTTATGAAATTATAAAAAACTTGGAAAAAGAAGGAGGATTCACAGATGAGTTTTTTAAGATAAAGGCGCTATTCTATGCTGACGATGGTCTACTTATGGCACATACAATAAAAGAGGCTGAAAAGGCAATAGAGGATCTAATTAAAATAGGAAATGAATGAGGGCTAAACATAAATAAAAGTCATATATTAATATTTAATATGAAGGAGAAACCAAACAATATCAAAGAAATAGAAGTAGGCTAGTTAAGCAAATTAAGTATTTAGGAATAAAAGTAAATGATACTAGAAATTGTTTCAAAGACCAGAAATCTGAGGCAATAGGAAAAGCGAATAGAATGGCTAATATGACCTATCCTGTAATAGCACAAAGCTGCAACAAAATTCTAATTGGTAAAACATACTGGAAGAGTGTGGTGCTCCCGTCGGTCCTGTATGGCTCAAGCATAATAGGATTTACAAAAACAGAAATAAACAAGTTACAAAATATTGAAAATAGGGTATTTAGACAAATATTAGGGGCACCGAGATATGCACAAAAAGTGACCTTGAGAGGGGAGATAGGAGCATCCACAATGGAAGCAAGAATTATGGAAGGAAGTATAAAATATTTAATAGAAGACAGTAATGATTTACTTAGGAGAATAACAGAAGAATAATTAAACAACAAAAAAGTTCCATGGACATTGGAAATTAGAAAATATATAAGAACTTTAAATTTAGGAGAAACAGATTTAGCGAGTATATTGAATGAAGAAATTAAGAAGAAAGTTAAAGATTGGGATACAAGGAAATGGCAGGAAGAGCTAGGGGAGAAAAGCAGTTTAGAAATATACAGGGCCTTTAACCCTTCCTACCCGGGCAGCATTTTATAAGGACACCGCGGCAGATGGGCCGGTACCCGGGTGTCCTATTAAAATCCGTAAGCTTGAACGCCTATTAAGCTTGGTCTGAACGCCGTGCGTCCGACGCATGTAAACAAAGCCGATCGTTGCGTCACCGCACCTCCGAAAACAATAAGGAGACGTCGGATCAATGTTATTGTTGTGATGTCAGACGAAATTAGTGTCTGAAAATCTCCGATATTGTCAACATCGCGGAAAAATTCGCTCCACGGAAATCGTCATCACAACTGAACCAGTTGACTTACAGAGCTCTACTCAACGCCAGTCTACAGATTGGAAACCGCACTACGTTTCTAGATGCGTGGGAAATTTCTAGCAGTTAAAATAAACAAAAATACGGTACGGTAGCCTAGGCCTAGACGTTTTTCGGCGAGATCGCCCGGATACGACCTCCGTCCTTAGGAGGACCTGCCCAGGCCACGAGGGTTAAATCAGAAATAAAGGGAGAAGAACTTTATGATAATACAGAAGCTTCAGTGAATCAGTCATATTATATAGGTGTAGAATGAACAATTTAAATTTAAGAGACAGGAACAGGCATGTATGAGGAGATATAAAATGCTTACTATGTAATGCTGAGATAGAGAACATCAAACACTTTATATTTTTATGGTGCCCTATACTGTATATATAGAGGAGAGAGTAAAGGAGACAGCGCTACAACAACCTTACGTTGAGGAGGAAAATCAAGAGATAGGATAGGATATCTACTGTTCAAAGACGAAAACCAGGAACGAGTGAAGAAGATGTTGTATGGAATGTGGAGAGCAAGAACCAAGAAAATGAAAGAGCTGGAATAAGAAGAAATAGATTATAAAGCAACATATAAAAAAGAAATAATAATATACCGGTATATATAACAGAGCACGTCACAAAAGGAAAATTACAAGAACCTCTCAGGGAAGTGCCGTTGTTAAGGCATTACTTCCCGAACCACATCTGATCTGATCTGAAGATGATGTAATTAAATTCATACATCGATTTTATCGTGGCCTATAGGTTTCTTATAGCCTACCATGTATTTTATTCCTATACAGTGTGTCTAAATGGGCGTAAAAATGTATTACTGATCCTGAAAAAAGCAAAATTTCCTCTAGGCCTATCGCCTACCTCGCAAGCGGCGGGTGGCTTTGTTTACATCCGCCGCCGCGAAGAAAAAGAAGCAGCGTTGGGGAATTTTTTTTTTTTGCCCCCTAATGTTTAAATAGGCTAGGCCTATGCCTATGCCTAGGCTATGACGATTTCAATAAATCCTGGGGGGGGGGGGGGGTGAGGGGGGGCTTGCCGCTTGCACTCCCCCCCCCCCCGCCCAACATAATTTGGTATCCCACGGCACACGGTTATGGCCAAATAGCTATTTTTCGCGAGTGAAGGGGCATGTTTTTAGAGTGTTGTTTAGCCTAATGGGTAAATAGGCCTATGCATTTCCCTCTATTATCCAGGGTGTCAATCCACAAAATATGAATTGTGTTATCATTAGGCTATGGTTTATTATTTTGTTATCATTATAGCGCGGTGAAGGCGCGAGCTCTAGGGGGGTCCGGGGGCATGCCCCCCAGATTTTATTTTTTTGAGAATTTAGGTGTCTAGCCTAAAACAGTATTTCCTGCAATAAAAAAACAATCAAGATGGAAAATATGGAGACCAAAATTGTGTCAATTTAGCCTAGGCCTAGCCTACCTTTTTTTTTTGGGGGGGGTTTCTGTTATCATTAGCCTATAGGCCTAGGCTACAAAAAGTTCATTGCGTTATCACTAAAAAAAACAGCGTCGTTTGACACCCTGCTATTATCACACATCAAAACACCCTTACACAACTCTAAACTAGGCTAGATAAAAACAATAGAAACAATTTTTTAGCAATTTAATTAGGCTACATCATCTTTAGCCTATATTGACCCAAATTTTGACTAGGCTATGCCTAAGCACCTTACTGGCAATATAGGCCTAAGGCCTAGGCTAATGTGATTTCAATAAGTCATGGGGTGGGGGCCCTGGGGGGTCCTTAAACAAAACTAGCCTAAATAGCCTAGGCCTAACTGTCCTAACATAGGAAAATTAGGCCTAGTGGTCTCAGTAATATTTTCAGAGCTTACATTAGCCTAGCGGCCCTAGCCTACTCCTTAATCTAGGCTAAGCCCATAGCCTAGTTCCTAAGCTAAGCTTGCATGATACAATTTAGCTCCTAGCCCTACAGGCGAAAATGTATTAGGACTAGGCCTATAGGCTAGCCTAGGCCTACCTTTACGAGACTCAAGCATCTTCAATTGGTAACCAGCCAAACAAACCATGCAGAGATAACTATATTCCTAACATAGGGCCTAGTTACTAATCAATTGATTTCCAGTAAAAGGGTCCTAATCCCAATGACAGGGTGACGCTGTCCACTCACCGAGACTGTGGCCACAATAGTCTATATGGAACAGATCTGTCCTGCTTCACTCACTCCAATGGATCCAACTGCTTCACTAGATATTAAAGAACATCATGAATGGCTGAAAATTGGGTAAATAGCTCTAAATAATGCGGAAATAGCAGCAATCCCCGGAGGATCACAAAGCCTGGGGCCAGGTGGCCTGCGCGCGCGGCTTATGTTTGTAAACAAACCTTTAAAATGGCAAAATGTTGAGGATTTCCATCAAATATAGTAATTAAAAATAAAAGCACATTAAAAAAGAGCCTCAGTTAATTTATTAGATAGACATTGGCTCAGAAATATTGCGCATTTTATTATTACCTTTAAAGAAAATGTAAAATAGACTGGTTTCTTGGGTAACTTCTATGTTTACCAATCTATTTGCATTATCAATTGATATCTAATTGAGCAGGGTATAACATAAAATCATTCTTTTGTAATATTAGTAATATGTGTAATAGATTGAATACATTCTGCTCAAGTAATTGTTATCATTGTAAGAGCACAGAAATATCCATTATGGTTTTCTTAAAATTCTTCCTATGCCAACAACAGCGCCACCTGCATTAGGATGCTGGAACCATGTGGTGGCACCTTATTCAATTTCATGTAAGAAAATCGGTCATATATATATATATATATATACTGTATATATATATAGGCCTATATGTATATATATATATATATATATATATATATATATATATATATATAGGCTATATATGTAGTAAAACTCGCTAGGAAAATTAAACAATGGAACACCAACTGTATACCAGCCCCTCTCAGGAACATAACCGGGGTTTCTCCAGACACCTTCAAGAAACACTTGGACATGTGGCTGGCCAAAATACCGGACCGGCCACCAACACCAGGATACCCCAGCACCAACTCCAACCGACTTCTGGAATGGAGAGTGGAAGAAAGGGAGCTGCCTGGTCGCAGTGGAGCCCCAGCTCAACTGTGTCACTAACGGACGGAATACAACTAAGTGTAAGTGTAAGTGTAACCAAGCTTTCGTCTATGCTCTCAAGACATCTTCAGGGTAATACGTTCATCGTATTACCCTGAAGATGTCTTGAGAGAATAGACGAAAGCTTGGTGTTCCATTGTTTCAATTTTCCTAGCGAGTTTTACTACATAATTTGATCACACGTATTTGTGATTTTACCTCCATACATAGGCCTATATATATATATATATATATATACAGTATATATATATATATATATATATATATATATATATATATATATATATATATATATATATATATATATATATATATATATATATATATATATATATATATATATATATATAGCCTATATATATATATTGTTATGCCGGGATATAATATTTTTATCCCGTTATTCAGTCTTCACTAAAGTCCAATTCTGGACTTATACTACTAATAATAATAATAATAATATTTATTTAGGGAATAGGGATTAGGGAATAGAATATGCCCCACGTGCCTTCTGCGTGTCGTAAGAGGCGACTAAAGAGGTTGGGTCGGTGGGCTTGCGACCCCCACCTGGAAAAAATATCGAAGCAAGGAAAAACGAACGAACAGCCTCGGATGCGGACGGAACCAACGTTGACGAACCACGACCGACTAAGGACATGCCTTCGGACATTCTGAGAATGGCTACGTGGAATGTTAGTGGCATGAATGATGGCACAAAAGAGAGAGAGGTTCTGGAAGTGTTAGTGAATGCCAGGCTGGATGTATGTGGAATGACAGAGACCAAATGGAAAGGTTCAGATGTGAGAGAGTGGGAGTGTGGAAAGGGTGTGTGTGCTGGAGTGAGTGAGTGAAGGAACAGCGAGAGAAGGTGCATGTTTGTTTGTAAGTAGCAAATGGAAGGAATGTGTAAGAGAGTATGGGTCTGTGGGTTCAAGGATTGTGTGGGTGAGAATGAAAGTAGGAATACAAACGTGGGTGATTGTATGCGCGTATGCCTGTTCAGAGGATATACTTGAAAGAAAGAAAGAGGAGTTCTGGATGAATGTGGAGGCGTGCCTGGAGAAGTTTGACAAGAACGAAAGAATATTTCTGATTGGGGATATGAATGGTAAGGTGGGTGATAGGAAAGTTGAGGGAGTGGTGGGAGGGTGGGGGGTACCATCAGAGGTGAATGGGAATGGTAGTGCACTTGTGGACGTATGTGTGGGGAGGAGGCTGTGGATAGCCAACACCTTCTTCCGACACAGAATGATCCACAGGTACACGTGGAAACGGATGTTGACGATGAAGGATAAGACAGTGGTGGAACGAAAGTCATTGATTGATTATGTATGTGTGGATGAACGAATGAAGAAATCTGTGATGGATGCTAGGGTGTATAGGGGTATTGGAGGGGGTCTGTCTGATCATTATGTAGTGGTAGCTAAGGTTAGGATACAAAAGAAGTGGGTGAGGAGAGCGGGAGGGAGGCGAGAGGAGGGTGGAATGGTGAGGAAGGTGGAGAGGTTGCAGGAGGAGGAAATCAGGGAGGAGTACAGGAGAGCAGTGGAAAGACGACTAGGTGGGTTCGACCTGGAAGTTATGGAGGAAGTGGAGGAGATGAGCAAGGTGTTTAAGGATGAGATCTGTGCAGCATGTGAGGAGGTGTGTGGAGTGAGGAGAAGAGGGAGGGGAGTGAAAGGTACAGCATGGTGGACAGAAGAGGTACGAATAGCTGTGGAAGAAAAGAAGAAAGCATATAGAGTGGTTGGGTAGCAGAGGGATTGAAGATTCCGAGAGACAGAAACGAGCGAGGTACGTGGAGAGTAAGAGGGTGGTGAAGAGAGTAGTGAAGGAAAGTAAGAGAAGAGTAGATGAGGAATTTGGAAGGAATCTGAGTGTAAAATGGAGGGAGAGTAAGAAACTGTTCTGGAAAGAAGTCAAGAAAGTTAGGGAAGGTAGCAAGGGAAACAGTAAGGGTGTGAAAGATAAGAATGGGAGAATGCTAGCCGAGAAGCAAGAGAGAGTCGAAAGATGGAGGGAGTACTTCAGTGAGTTGCTAAATGAAAGGAATGAAGAGCCAGCAAATGGATATGGTATGGGAGGGAGAAGAAGAGAAGTAGTGGAGGAGGAGGTGGGGATCAGGAGGTCAGAAGTGTGGGAAGCCATGAAAAGAGTGAAGTTGGGGAAAGCACCAGGAACAGATGGAGTGTGTGGGGAAATGTTGAGGTATGGTGGTGAGATAGTGATAGAATGGGTATGGAAAATGTGCAAACTAGCATGGGAGAAGGGGAGTGCACCCGATGACTGGAAGACTGGCATAATAGTCCCCCTATATAAGGGCAAAGGGGAAAGAGGAGTGTGTGGTAACCACCGAGGAATATGTCTTCTAAGCGTAGTAGGGAAGGTATACAGTAGGGTAGTGATTGAGAGAGTGAGAGTGAGAACGGAGAAATGGATAGGCGACGAGCAGGGAGGTTTTAGGAAGGGAAGAGGATGTGTAGATCAGATTTTTACCCTGAATTGTGTTGTGGAGAAGTATCTGGAGAAGAAACAAAAGGTGTATGTTGCCTTTATGGACTTGGAGAAGGCCTATGACAGAGTGGATAGAGAAGGTTTGTGGAAAGTACTTAGAATATACGGAGTAGAGGGCAAGTTGCTGAAAGCAGTGAAGAGCATGTATGAGGGTGCAAAGGCGGCAGTACGTGTGGAGAGTGAGCAGAGTGAGTTCTTTGACCTGAATGTTGGTTTGAAACAGGGGTGTGTGATGTCCCCGTGGTTGTTTACTGTATATGGATGGAGTTATGAAAGAAATACTATCAAGAGCAGTGGATGTTGGTGTATCGCTGAAAAGGGAGGGAATTGAGTGGAAGCTACCTATACTGCTGTTTGCGGATGATACAGTTCTGATGAGTGATAATGAATGGGAGTTGCAGGGTCTGGTAAATGAGTTTGGAACAGTGTGCGAAAAACGGAATTTGAAGGTAAATACGGGGAAGAGCAAGGTTATGGTCTTCGAATGGGGTGAAGTCACAGAGTGTGAGGTGAAGCTGAACGGTCAGGCTATGGAGATCGTCAACTATTTTAAGTATCTGGGCAGTGTGTTGAGTAAAGATGGGACTATGGATGAAGAGGTGCGGGAGAGGGTACAACAGGGGAAGAGGGTTGTAGGAACGCTAAAAGCAGTAACAAGAAATAGGGTGGTCAGTATGGAAGTGAAGAAGTCCTTGCATGACAGTGTGGTAATCCCGACACTGACTTACGGAAGCGAAGCATGGACGTTGGTTGAGAGACTCAGACCAAGAGTGAGAGCAGTGGAAATGAATTACTTAAGGAGTGCGTGCGGAGTTACATGGAGGGATAGACAGACTAATGAGGAAGTAAGAAGGAGGTGTGGTGTGGAGGTAGATGTGCTGGAAAGTGTGAAAAGGAACAACTTGAGATGGTTCGGCCATATGGAACGTATGGAAAGCGAGAGAATGACTAAGAGGGTGTATGAGAGCGAGGTGGAGGGACAGAGGGGGAGAGGTAGACCGAATATGAGGTGGAAGGATGGAGTGAGGAAGTACATGAACGAAGGTGGTGCTGGTTGGGGGGAGGGGCGTCGACTGACTGGGGACAGAGGTGCATGGGGGCGGTTCGTTCGTGGCCACCCCTTCGGGGATCACGGCGTCAGGCAATAGATAGATAGATAGATAGAATATTTATTCAGTTAGCAATTTACAGAGTTGGTAACGCATAGTAGGCTATGTTACAAATATGATATGTACCAGCTTTGCATAATTCCAACTAAGGATAATAATAATAATAATAATAATAATAATAATATTTATTCAGTTAGCAATTTACAGAGTTGGTACCACATAGTATGTTATAAATATGACATGTACCAGCCTTGCATAATTCCAACTAAGGATAGCCCAATAAGGCCGTTAGGCGTATTTCCATTGGGGTCCTTGTGTGATTAGGTTAGCTTGGGGAAATGGGGAGGATAAAGAAATAGATACTTTAGAGAAAGTATTGCTAGGGGGTTATTTTAAGATACCTTACATCCTATAGTAAATATCAGTAATCCGTAATCAGTAATCATTTCAGTTTGGTTTGTCTATCTCTTATGTCGTATTTAGTAGTAGACATAAGCTTGGTGCTCCCTTCTCGCAGCTGTCCGGTTCAGGTGTTCCTTCAGGCTACGTCTGAAGGAATACAGTGTTCTCTTTTCACGGACTGACTGGGGTAGGTCGTTCCAGTCTTTGATGGCAGTGAAGAAGAATGTTAGCTTACCCTGTCCTTGGATTCTCGGGACCTTAAAATTAAACATCATGTTTCTTGTATTATGTCCACTCCTCTCATTTGCTTTAACAAAATCATTCTTTAGATACTCTGGAGCTCTGTCATAGAAAATTTTGAAGGCATTAGTGAGCCTGATTTGTTTGGCCCTGTCAGAGACATTGAGCATACCTAGTGACTGAAGTTGTTCCTGGCCAACATGTGATCTGGGTCCTAGGTTCAGCATGAACCTAACCATTTTATTTTGAGTGACCTGAAGTTTGTGCTGTGCTGATTTAGATGATGCAGAGTACCAGGATGACACAGAATAGTCAAAATGACATTGAACAAGCGCTTGGCAGAGGGTCTTTTTGGTCGCCGCGGGCAAGCATCCCACCTGTCTATACAGGTATTTTATACGTGCTCTACACTTACTCAGGATAGATTCCAAAATTGTTTCACCTGACAAACTCGCGTCCAGTTTCAGTCCGAGATATTTAACTTGTGACACTGTTGTTATAGGAATATCATTACAGTTGACCGAGAATCCCACAATGTCTTTCAGTTTGCGTTTTGTTCCACATAAGATGGCTTCCGTCTTGCCCAGGTGAAGAGATAGTTTATTGTCCACTAGCCATTCACTACATGATGCTACATGATGAGGATAGCCCAATAAGGCCGTTAGGCGTATTTCCATTGGGGTCATTGTGGGATTAGGTTAGCTGGGGAAAAGGGGAGGATAAAAGAAATAGATACTTTAGAGAAAGTATTTCTAGGGGGTTATTTTAAGATACCTTACATCCTATGGTAAATATCAGTATTCAGTAATAATTTCAGTTTGGTTTGCCTATCTCTTATGTCGTATTTAGTAGTAGACATAAGCTTGGTGCTCCCTTCTCGCAGCTGTCCGGTTCAAGTGTTCCTTCAGGCTACGTCTGAAGGAATACAGAGTTCTCTTTTCACGGACTGACTGGGGTAGGTCGTTCCAGTCTTTGATGGCAGTGAAGAAGAATGTTTGCTTACTCTGTCCTTGGATTCTCGGGACCTTAAAATTAAACATCATGTTTCTTGTATTATGTCCACTCCTCTCATTTGCTTTAACAAAATCACTCTTAAGATACTCTGGAGCTCTGTCATAGAAAATATTGAAGGCATTAGTGAGCCTGATTTGTTTGGCCCTGTCAGAGACATTGAGCATACCTAGTGACTGAAGTTGTTCCTGGCCAACATGTGATCTGGGTCCTAGGTTCAGCATGAACCTAACCATTTTATTTTGAGTGACCTGAAGTTTGTGCTGTGCTGATTTAGATGATGCAGAGTACCAGGATACCACAGAATAGTCAAAATGACATTGAACAAGCGCTTGGCAAAGGGTCTTTTTGGTCGCCGCTGGCAAGCATCCCACCTGTCTATACAGGTATTTTATACGTGCTCTACACTTACACAGGATAGATTCCAAAATTGTTTCACCTGACAAACTCTAGTCCAGTTTTAGTCCGAGATATTTAACTTGTGACACTGTTGTTATAGGAATATCATTACAGTTGACCAAGAAGCCCACAATGTCTTTCAGTTTGCGTTTTGTCCCACATAAGATGGCTTCCGTCTTGCCCAGGTGAAGAGATAGTTTATTGTCCACTAGCCATTCACTACATGATTCTAGTTCTTTGGAAAGTGAAGCGGCAATACTTATTGGGTCTTTTCCTGAAACCAGAAGCACGCTGTCGTCAGCATGCAGTAATAATTTACACAAGACGCTCAGTTCCATGTCGTTCACATAACAGAGAAAGAGTAAGGGACCAAGGATGCTTCCCTGCGGGACCCCACAGTTAATTGGCATAGGATCAGATATATTATCATCAATTTTGACTCTTTGTGTTCTACCACTAAGATAAGATTTAAACCAGTTCACAGACCCAATGCCCATTGCTTGTAGTTTATTACATAGGATATCATTTAAAGACCGCAACCGTCCACAGTGAATGTGGCTTCCATGGTACCATCACAGTACTGCACACAGTGCACAGCAATCATAGCACGGTGGTTACAGTCTTTACTGCAGCACAGTACAACAAAGTCTTACCACAACAACGCCCCATCATGTTATCACAGTGGCTGATGTTGGTATATAGCGCTAACAGTGTCTCAGCAAAACTCAACAAAGTCCCCCTGAAGCACCTGCACCTAGCGAAAATCGCACCACACCAGCCTTAACCGTGCTACAATAAGGCAGTAACAAGAAATCACCGTAACTGCTACAGAGGCTAACTGCACCACCGAAGTGGCGGGCGGCGGGGTCGCTGCATCCCTACGCGACTATAAATATCCTCAACAGGAACACATCTAACACGTTCTTAATCACAAATTGGTACTGAAATTAGGTGCTACAGAACACAATAACAATACATATGTAAATTTTACACACTTAGTTTATTCAATGGACACGTAGTTATATAGGAGCTTCCCTCTTATTTCTTATTATAAACTCCGGATTTCTCAATGCGTGCCATAATCATATTAATGTTTAGGTCACGAATGTAGCGAGCTCTGAAGTGAGGACTGAGAGTTAACTTAACTATTATAAGCAATAGTAAGCAAACGGTAGAACGCATTTGATCACAATTAAGCCTCAGTCTCTAATCAATAACATGGAACATGAATATATTATGATATTATATATAGGAAATATGCAATATAAGATAAACACGTTACCTATAAAATCAACCCTTGATAATAATATTTATGTGAGTTGAGTGTCTAACGTATTTTATTCTTGAATGGAATTAAGTTAAAATGAAATCACTGAACACGTAAGAATAAATAAGTTTCAGTATACGAGGAACGCACAAGAGGTTAAGTTCAACATTCGCCCACGGGTGGTGAGTGGCGCGCGCGTAGTGTAAATAGCACGGATTAAGATAAAACTGACCAGGTAACTTGATCAGGTCATTCTAGGTAGGCCTACTGCGATATTGGAAATAGTATTTACTATTAGTGCGACTATATTCTTAGTGTTTGAAATAATCAAGTGAAATTAACAGGGGAGGTATACGGAATTACTTTTACAATTCAATATATGCCTAACTTAAGATGAGCAAATTATCATATAAACATATAACTTGTCAACGATTATATGCGATAATTATATCTCGGGTCGAGGAATTCAGATTTAGTATTTTACCTCTACTGATGAATAATCAAAGGTTTAATATCCCTTGAACAAAATAGCAAAATATATATTTAACAGAACTAACGTAGTTAAGTAATATTAAGTAACGCGTAAATAAAATTAGCGTGTACGAATCATTAGCATAATACTAATAATAAGTAAATGGCGCACACAAAGAAGTTGTACTAATGGAAATACATAATAAGGCATAAAAGGAGGTCTGAACGAGTTAGCAGATTCCTATAGAGAATTCACACAATTAGCGGTGTATTCAAATGATGAATATTTAGATAATAGATCTATGCAAGGCAAGAATTCCTAGACAAGAAGAATCAAAATTATCTACATCAGTAATAGAATGAACGGATATACTGTTCATAAAATAAACAAGTTAACACTTAACAGAAGTAAGAGTAACTTAAGGTTTCTCGAAGAAAGTAGATTATATAATCAGCAATAAAACATCTTGAAGAGGGGGAACTGAGATAAACAAAATATGAAATTGAGCGTAGGTTTTAGGTAATAATATTATTTAAGAAGGGAATAAAGACACAGAATACACTTCAACTTCAACTTGCAACATACATGATAGAATGGAAATTTACAAGGAAAATCTGTGAGTATTTCGCTTAAATGAATTAATTAAGACGAGTATGTAACGTATGCGTAAGACGTCCTAAGAGAGTTATAGGTCAAAGATTAACACTAGATCTTGGAAACAGATCTATATCACAATTAATATGATTTCTGAGAGATTAATACATATGCAATAATTAAGGATCTTGAACACAGATCTATATAGAATTCAGCCTGTAATATTCACATATTTTGCCTTACCTTTACACCAATATAATCACAACGTAAGATACTCAGAGACACGTAGGGGAATGTAGGAGGGTAGTGGTTCGAGAGTAAGTCTGGCCGACGTAGAACGTAGATTCACTGGTCAGGACTTCAAGAGGAGCTGCTTCTCACAATCCGGACTTCAGAAGACACACTACAGGCTCGTCGTATTCTCGAGGGTAGGGGGAAGGGCAAGACAATTTTTCACTGCTGTTAGATGCCCCGGACTTTGCAGCCTTAAGGACATTACCCCAGTGAATGTTTGCTTAACTTTCCTACAGTTTTGTTGAGACTATGTTTGAATTAATTCTTGTCTCTAACTTACAGGAACTCAATGTTACAGGGGTATAGTAAATCGTTGTGATAGAGTTGGTGAGGTTAATACTTAAATAAAACATACATGATGGTTATTATTGGATACATAAGGATAATAGGTATTTTATTTAATGTTTAGGTGAGAGTCATTTAGCTTAATACAGACGTAATCGTAATTCTAGTGATTATTTCATAATTGAGGTTCATTGGTGATCTGAATAGCTCAGTTCTTCTTTATCTTCCCGCTAGGGTTGATAGTTCTCCAGGACACATAACAACAAGCAGGACTCCTTATGCCCACTTGTTCCGGTAGCACTCAGGCCTTTGGTGTTGCATTTGCATAAACATTTACTCATCGTAATGCAAATCTGGTGGCTGAACAAATGGCGGCTGGTGATTGGTGAACATTGTTTGAGAGCTGGACTGTGATTGGGTCAAGGTATTTCCCTTTTGCTGGGGTGACTGACCTAGGTGACCCCGCGCTGTGGTCCGTAGAATATGGGAAATTCCTGGGGTCATGGGTACTTCGGTAGATGAGTATGGGAAATTCCAGGGGTCATGGGGTACTTCGGTAGATGAGTTTTCTTCTGGCTCTTGGTGTCTTGCTTCTCCTTTCTGCTCACTTTCATGCTAGCAATCTTGCAGGTGAGGTTTGACCCCGTTCTATCCAACCCCGTCACTTCATATATATATCTATATATATACAGTATATATATATATATATATATATATATATATATATATATATATATATATATATATATATATATATATATATATATATATATATATATATATATATATATATATATATATATATATATATATATATATATATATATATATACAGTATATATATATATATATATATATATATATATATTTATATATATATATATATATATAAAACATGAACAATATTGATTCTTGTGGTAAAAATATAATATAATATTCGCATATATATATATACACCGGTATATATATATATATATTTATATATACATATACTGTATATATATATATATATATATATATATATATATATATATATATATATATATATATTTTCTTTAATACATACGAGGTTGAAAGAAATGGCAATTTCTGCGTTGGAAATTTTATTATTCATAGTTTCCAGGTCTCTGATGAGTTTTCGCTGGGTGGCAGGAAGTAGATGAAGGAGATGAGCAAAATTCATGGTGGTGCAGGGTTACATAACAACCTCCTCACCCCCTACGTGCCCAGCCAATTCAACCTTAACTCAGCCCACGATTTCTTGGAAATTTTACGAGACGCCCCCCGTAACAACAACCACACAATCGCCTCTCTCGACGTAGAAAGCCTGTTCACCAACGTGCCAGTGGATAGGACCATTGACATGATTCTACGTCGAATATATCATTGCCCTGATACACCAACCCTGGACATCCCGGAGAAGGCCCTGAAAACACTACTGGAGCTATGTACCAAGGAGGCCCCCTTCCTTTGCCCCCGGGGCAACATGTACAAGCAGATAGACGGTGTGGCGATGGGCAGCCCTCTAGGAGTTCTTTTTGCGAACTTTTTCATGGGTACCATCGAGGAAGAGCTCCTAGCTGCCCAACGACCCGCCGTCTACTGTAGATACGTGGATGACATCTCCGTGCAAATCAAGGACCTCCACGAACTTCAGGAACTCCAGCGTCGCTTCATGACCTCCTCCGGACTTAACTTCACCTTTGAAAAATCTAACAATGGACAACTCCCCTTCCTCGACATCCTCGTAGCTCTGAACGACCATGGGTTCAAAACCACCGTCTACATTAAACCAACTAACACAGGACAATGCCTCAACGGCGATAGTGAATGCCCCCGCCGTTATCTTCTATCCTCCATCTCCGCCTATGTTAGGAGAGCCCTCACGCACTGCTCTACCTGGGCCGACACCCACCAGGAACTAGAAAGACTATCCCAAGTTTTAGTAAATAACGGATACTCCAACTCCGACATCTCCAGCACCATCAACCACCATCTTGAAAAATGGTACACCCAAAGCCCTCCCAACATTGACCCCCCCAATGAAATTAAGATCTTCTACCGCAATTACATGTCCTCTGAACACAAAAATGACGAGGCCTTCTTAAAAGAAATAATCTCCAAGCATGTCCACCCAACCAACCCGGAAAACAAAATCAAATTAATAATTTACTACAAATCCCCCAAGACCTCCAACCTCGTTCTCCGCAACAAATCTGCCTCCAACAAGATAAAGAGACCGATGACCGACGATCACGTCATTTACCAACATACCTGTAATTATGAGGACTGTGGACCTCATTCCTATATTGGTATGATGCAGACTCGTCTTTCACGTCGGCTAACTCTTCACCTTCAGGCTGGAGCCATCAAAGACCACTATCTCACCCCTAACCACCCTCACCTCACACGCAACGAGTTAGAGAAACACACCACCATACTCGATAAAGAAAGTGACCCAAGGAGATTACCTATACTCGAAGCTTTATATATCCAAGCCTTACATCCCAACATCAACAACCAAACTCTGGACCTTCAGATCCTTCCTTCTGCCAAAGGCACTTTCCTATAGGACCTAACACCCCCCCTCGCCCCCCGGTGCCCTTGATGCAGCCCCCCGCGCTACCTCCTTCAGCTTCGTCTTCCGCAGGCGCCACACAACTTAGGCCACGCCCCTCGACACGCAGCCAATCAGCTTCGACCCCACCAACCAACCACCATCCCGCATCCAGTGCGCATGCGTGAAGCGGTTCCCCCCTTTCTCTTTTCCAGAACCCCCTCCACCAATAGTAGATTTTTGCCCCTTGTTTTTCGCCTCCTCTGATCCTCCACCCTCTATATATACCCTTCCTGTTTACCTTTTATATCATTCCATCCTTACTTGATAATGCTGGTTGTCCAGTGAAACGCGTCGTATATCCTGTATCATCATTTACATTTATGTAACCCTGTACCACCATGAATTTTGCTCATCTCCTTCATCTACTTCCTGCCACCCAGCGAAAACTCATCAGAGACCTGGAAACTTTGAATAATAAAATTTCCAACGCAGAAATTGCCATTTCTTTCAACCTCGTATGTAATAAAGAAAATTTATTACCTGGCTTTACAATCATATATATATAAATATATATATATATATATATATATAATATATATATATATATATATATATATATATATATAATATATATATATATAATATATATATATATATATATATATATATATATATATATATATATATATATATTATATATATATAATATATATATATATATATATATATTATATATATATATATAATTATTATATTTTATATATATCTTTGTGCCTCACTTACAATGAGAGTAATCCAGCTGGCTCCAAAAACACCTCCTTCTCCTATCTACTTCACTACACTAAACATGCACACCACATGCACTTCCTTCTTTCACAAAAATATTTTGCTAACAATGGTGAACAATAGCCCAGCCTTGGAGTCCCCAAGAGGGGGGGGGGGGGGAGGGGACCATAAATGCCCCCACACCCGCCCAACCTTCCTCTGACGACCCCTCAAAATTATCAGGACCTCGGCCTGTTACTCTTACTATCAACTTTTGCAACATTCGCGGCCTTTCCTCTAATTAACCCTTTAGCGGGCAGGTACCCACGCGCGGGATCCTTAAACGCGTGTTTTCGGCGGGCTGTGTTTCGCGCCATTGATGACGTAGATGGTTTGGGTTTGCTCCAACCAATAGATGAACCTTTCGTCATAATCTCCAGCCAATCACAGCCCTCTACCCCATCCCAGCCTGTCGGTGCAGGGTTAGAAGTGAGTCATTCTCAGCCAAGCAGCCATAGTGGTCAGATGTGCGTCAAGTTTGCTCCCTTCCCACGCCCCTCACGCCTAACACAATGGAGGTAAGGTTCTTAAAAGTTGGTAGGACATAGATGAATAGTTGTACTTTATGCTGGTACAAATGAAATTAGTGTAGTTTCAAAGGAAATACGAAAATTTGGGTGGTGAACATAGTGTATAGCCCGCGCGGGATGTACGCCGGACGTACGGGCGACCGCATGGCGCCACCTTCCTCCCGCCCGGGATCTTTGGCCCGCATCACGAATAACCACGCTCATCCCTGCGGGGATCTTTGGCCCGCAACACGAATGACCGTATGGCCTGATAGTGATGATAATTATTGTGCATATAATTATGATGGTGATTAGTGATTGTGATTATATTTTTGATGATTATACTGCTATGCATTAAGTTTCCTACAAAATAACCTTGAAACAGAGCAATTCCTGACTAATAGGTAATGTTAAAAATGACAAAATGATGGTACAAAGGAGTACAAAGGAAATCAAGCAACAACAGATCTAGTGACCCTTCTAGGTTGCTTATCCTCCAAAACACTGAGGATCAAGTGTCCAAACAGTGGTTTAGAGTGGGTAAGGGAACATTGGAAAGGGAATTACTGCCCTGGAACTAATGTCCGTGGCAGGATTAGGAAGAGGACAGATGGGTTAGTAACTGAGGGGGGGATAAAATAAAGTTATTCATTTACAAACGCAGTCAGTCGCGGGTTTGATGCGAGATATTTGTCTAGGCTGAGTTTAAATGAATCAACGGTGATACAGTCTATAACGTTTCGGGGAAGCCCATTCCACAAGTTGACAACTCGATTGAAGAAGAAATTCTTAGATTCGTGCGAGTTAAAAGATTTATCAATAATTTTGCAACCGTTTCCCCGCGTGTAATTAGATTGGTCGATAGTGAAGTACTTACTACAGTTCATATTGTCGATGCCTTTGATGATTTTGAACACTTGAATTAAGTCACCTCTTAATCTGCGCTGGGTTAAAGGAAATAGATTTAATTCTCTAAGACGCTCTTTGTATGGTTTGTTCTTTAGGCTAGGTATCATTTTGGTAACTCTATGTTACGTTATGGTGAATCTATGGTGAATTTTGTTTTAAACATGCTATAGTGGTAGGCCAATACCTTATTCATTGGTATGGACTCCACATAATTAATGTTAGGTATAATATTTGTTGGCCAAATAAAGTAATTTTTATGTCAATTTTCATATTATTCACCATTAATATAGTGATGAAAGTGATAGTGACATTATATATTTATTTTTCAGAGACCAGTGGGTTTCTTCTACAAGCAAACCAGAAGCAGGACGCAGTGGGTGGCACCAAAGACCAGCGCCGACAGTGACATCGAGTTCGACCTTGAAGATGATGATGACACCATCGACCCTGACTTCCTGGCCCACATCGGGGACAATGAACTGCTACCCAGTAGTCCCAGTAGGCCAGTACATCTAAGAGGCAAGGTTAGTATCAAAGTTAATTAATTTTATACCAATAAACTATGGGGAAACCCACAAGTGTGGAGTCAGAGGGTGAGTGTGGCTCAGTGCTGTCACAGAGTTTCCCCTCAATGACTGATTGATTGACTGACTGGTCATTATAGTGAATATTGTTGTGTATTTCCCTATTGTGTTGGTCATTTAAACAATTTAAAGGACTTATAGTTATATTGTTGGATATATATTTTTTTTAAAGAACTTACAGTAAATAATGTTGTGTAATTCATTATTGTGTTGGTCATTTAAACAGTTTAAAGGACTTATAGTAAATATTGTTGGGCATTTAAATAGTGTTGGGCATTTAAACAGTTTAAAGGACTTATAGTAAATATTGTGGGCATTTAAATATTGTGTTGGGCATTTAAACAATTTAAAGGGCTTATAGTAAATATTGTTGGGCATTTAATAAATTTAAAGAACTTTTAGTAAACAGTGTTGTGCATTTCATTCATGTGTTTGGCATTTATTTTTTTAAAGAACTTATAGTAAACAAATTACAATACTTACCTTACCATTACTTACCTTACTGTTACTTACCTTACCTTTACTAATAACTTGTATTATTTCACAGGTACGGTTGTGGTGGAGCCCCGGGATGTGTCCGACAACGACGACGACGAGGATGAAGAAGTGGGTGATGCCGTTCTACGAGCCCACAAGAGGATACGGACTACCACTGCTCCAAGGACATGGAAGAAGGAGGATATCGACATCCCACCACTCCCGGATTTCGTTCACCTGGCTCCAACCCACATCCTCTCACCTTTCGAATATTTTGAACGGCTCTTCTCCTTGGACCTGGTGGGCCACATAGTCTACCAAACTAACCTCTATGCTCGGCAGGACGTCAACACAACGTTCAGCACAGACAAACACGAGTTCATGGTGTTCGTCGGGATCCTGATCTACATGGGAATATGCAGAGGTGGGCACGCTCCGGTGGGACTGGTAATGCGGCAGCGCTCCGCGCTCATCAGACATAAGGTAATGACTAATGCGGCAGCGCTCATGCGCTCCTTTTGTCAGCAGACCCGATGCGCTTCCCGCTCCTGCGCTCCGCGCTCCCAAAAATAGGTATATAAAAAACAAAACAAACAAAACAGCTTCTAGAAGTTATTTAATTATTTACCTTTGTCCTTCACTTTGTCCTTTGTCTTTCACTTCACTAAATTCCAAGAATTCAAAACATTAAAAAAAACTCAAGTCATGGTGTCTTTCTGAAGTTTAACTGTTTAAGTTTCGCACTTTCTCAGTTTCTGTTATTCTTTATGTCATATCAATGAATCAAATGTCAATGATATGATATGATTGATATCATTGCAAATGTCAATGATATATGATTGATATCATTGTGAGTTTGTGACATTGTGACTGTCCATTGATATCTATGATATGACATAAAGAATTACAGAAACTGTCCAAACTGAGAAACTTAAACAGTTAAACTTATCAAGCTAACATTCTAACAAGCCTAACAATACAATAACAACAATACAACATGATTACATTGATTAGTATTTACTATTTAGTTGATTACATGATTAAATGAATAATAATTTAATATCATAATATAATTAATAATTTAATATGATATGATTAATTGATTATATTATGATTATTGGACCCATCCAAGCTGTCCACAGACACTCAGACAGTCAGACAGGCTCGGGGTATACCACTGCCAGACTTACCCTTAGGCCCCTTCGTAAGCTGTAACTTGCCCGTAAGGTTTACTTTGCGTTAGCAAAAGCCAAAAAAAATAAAATAACAAGTTAACAACTGTAACACTGTCAGTCTGTCACTATCATAGTATCACTGTATCACAGTTCACTAACACCGTGGGTAACACCGTACGAACGGTACGATGACTGTACACGATAATGACGTTCTTGTACCTGTTGTTGACAGGAAAAATCGCCTCCGGAGCGCCAGAAAGGAGCGCGAATTTCTAGCTGCGCTCCCCGCCTACACTCCGATTTCAGAATTTTGCCGCTCCTCGCTCCGCGCTCCTCTATATTGGTAATGCGCACCGGATCGCAGAGCGCAGAGCGCCAAATGGCGCGCACCTGCCCACCTCTGGGAATATGTAGCCTGCCGAGCATAGAGGATTACAGGGCCATGGAGACCAGGGTGCCTCAAGTAGCTGAAGTCATGTCTTCCAAACGCTTCAGGCTACTGAGATCCCTCCCACACTTCAATGACAACGAGTATGCCAGTACGTCCATAGACAGGTTTTACAAGATAAGGCCAGTCATCACATCCATCACAAAGCGGTTCCTCCAGGTCAACGCTACTCCAGTCCAGTCCATTGATAAGGTGATGGTGGCATATAAGGGGAAGAGAGCTGGAAACCTGAGGCAATACATCAAGACCAAACCAGACAAGTGGGGCTTCAAGCTTTTCTGCAGAGGTAGTATCGATGGGTTTGTACATGACATTCTTATGTACCAGGGCGAGCCCACTTTCCCAGCTCATCATACCCTCCTTGCTGAAGAGGAGCAGCAGATGCTGGTCAGCAGCAAGACCGTGGTAGTCCTTGTCAAGACCCTCAAGGAACCCAATAAGAGTGCTGTGTATGCTGACAACTTCTTCACAAGCTTTGCGTTAGTTTAGTGGAATACTTGCGGGAAAAGTATGGCTGCATGTATGTTGGCAGAGCAAGAGTCAATTGCATTGAAAAGCCCACTCTAATGGCTGTCAAGGATATGGACAAAAGTCGGTGCCCCGTGGAACTCTGGACTATTGTTCTTCCAATGGTATACTTGCTGCACGGTGGAAAGACAACAAGGTGGTCACAGTCCTGTCCTCCGATGCTGGCATTGCACCCATGTCCACAGTCTCCAGGTACGACAAGCAAGCCAAGGAGAAGAAGGAAGTGAAATGCCCCAATGTCATAAAAAAGTAAAATGGAAGGATGGGAGGGATTGATAAAAGCGACATGCTCACCCACCTGTACAGCACACCCATGAGAGCGAGAAGGTGGTATATAAAGCTCTTTGGATATAGTGTGGACATTTGTATATGTAATGCCTGGCTGCTCTACAAAAGGGACTGTGTCGCTTTGGGGGAAAAAACAATGCCCCTGAAGCACTTTCGCCTGGACATCTCCAGGCTTATGAGATGCACCAAAGTATTGGCAGCGCGGGCCACGAGGAACTCCATCGACTCTCCAACGCCACCAATACCACTACCGAGGAGAGGCCAGAGGAGTTCAATCCCAAGTCCTGTTGAGCGACAGGATACCACCACCCATCACATACCCCGTTTTGTGACCATGCGGCAGACGTGCAAGCATTGCAGCAAGAAGGGGGACATACATTGGTCACGGTAGATGTACGACACTTGTCAGGACAGTCAGGTTGCCCTGTGCCTGTCTGACACCCGAAATTGCTTCGCTCCATTCCACAAGGAAGCATAAATAAATAAATATGTATGTAAATAGTGTAAACAAACTAATATGTAAGTTATTTTTTTAATTAAGGTGTATTTTTATATAAATCAAGGCAGTATTTCATTACACATTTACTCTAGTATGTAAGTAAAATTTCACATTATTGCTAAGTATACTTATTTATGTTGCTGACAATTATTTACAATCATATTAAGTTGAAATAAGACACATATATGTAGTGAAAAACATTACACCAAAACGGGCCAAACATCCCTGGCGGGATGTTCATCGTTACCCGTAAGGCGGGCGAGTAGCCCGTAAGGGTTATATGTTTGATGCAACATTGCAACATTCAAGTGCACCAAACTGAATATTTCACAACAGTAAAAAATTCTTAGAAACACCTCAATTTTCATGTCCTAAGAGGGTTTTTTGATATCTCAACTATTTCACCAAGTGCCCTCTGAAGGGTTAAGATAAGGGAGAAAAGATAAGAGGAGGAGAAGAATAGGGAAACATAATTTAGCATAGAAGAGACCAAAGGCAAGAAAATCCTTGCATAAGTCTTACTCCACCACATGCTCTTCTTGCTCCAAGACGCACCACCGTCGTGGCGCGGATTCCCAGAGGGGCTACCCCAGCTGCCCCAGGCCCTCCTCCAAGCACATCCGCCCTTCTAGCAGTGAAGAGGCTTACCAGGGGAAGCAGCCAAATTGGTAAGACTATGCCAGCCTACCTAGCTACAGATCAGGACAGTTGTAAAGCTTAATTACTTCACTGGAAGAGTTAAGTGCTGGAAGACTTGGTCGAATCCCCAATACATGACAATCTAAGCACTGGCTATAAAATCGCACATATTGAAGATATCTTGGCTTTACTGGCATATGTGTTGGATCACCATGGTGGCAACTCAACACCTTTTCTCCACCTTGATATAAGGAATTATTATTGTTAGAGAAGGCTGTACTGATGTGCGCTCTAATAGTAGTAAAACTACCCCCTAGTAAGACTTGTTAAAAGTTAGAGCACTGGCATCCTAGCTTCTTTCCAAGTCAGGGCTAGCAGAAACCCGTATAGCACTGGCATAACAGCATCTTGCATTAGTCCTTACAGTACGCTGTCCTAGACACTGGTGACAAGGCAAATATACATAAAAGGCCAAATAAAAAACATCATAAGTTCTTTAAAGACTCTTATAAAGGTCAGGACAGTTAAGGAGATTATATAGCACTGGCATAATAACTCATGTTAGTCCAATGATACGATATGTATAACACTGGTAGAACAGATTCTATACTATTCATTCAAGACCCCAAACCCTGGAATACTGTAAAGGTTCTTAAAGACTCTTATAAAGGTCAGAACAGTTGAGAAAGATAGTATAACACTGGTATAACTACTTCTTACGTCAGTTCGATGATACATTATGTATAACGCTGGTAAAACACAACCGTATGCAATCAAGGCCCCAAACCCAAGAGTTCTACTAAAGTTCTTAAAGAAGTCTTCCATTCTACTGTCACCGTCACACGACAGGATCACCACCACGGACCAAGACGTCGTTGGGAGTGCCACGTAATTGCAACTGATCACGAGATCCTGCAGAACGCCCTCCCCTTGAGACATATTGTGGATCCCCGATCGTGCCGTAATTTTATACCTATCCATGTCTTACTGTAACTTTGTAAATATCATTATTAAGTTACTTTGAATAAAATAACCTATGTTTGTACTCTGTGTTATATTTATCCTCTATTACCTTTGTGCATGCGTTCATGTAGTTTTAACTTCTCCAGTCGAGTAAGAACCTACCTAAATAGTCAATATAACCCCAGTAAAAACCTGGTATAACACTAATTTTCCCTCTGTTGAACACCATCTCTCCTCCTACAAACCTGATCTTCTTTTACTCACTGAAACTCAGGTGTCTGAAGCAACAGCCAGCAGCCCCTTCTCTGTGGCCTCCTACTTTCTATATCCTAGTTTCAAAGCCAAAGGCAGATGTTGTGCATACGTGCACAACAAACTCACTTGCTCTCGTGTTACTGATTTTGACTCCTCTGAATTCTCAACTTTATGGCTTAAGCTTTCCTGTCATTCTCATACTAAATATTTCTTTGCTAACTCTACCGACTTTCCCAAATTCTTTGACTATCTAAACAATAATGTGCAACGCATTCTATCCATCTCTCCTTTCTCTGAAATCTCCATCTTAGGAGATTTCAACGTTCATCACCGCCAATGGGCCTCCTCTCATTCTACTGACCAACTTGGTGAACAAGCCTACATCTTTTCTATCATAAATTACCTAGAACAGTTGGTTCAGCAACTCACCCATATCCCGGATCGCCTCGGAGATCGGCCCAACATTCTTGACTTGTTTCTAACTTCTAACCCTTCTTCTTATGCTGTCGACCTTTTCTCTCCTTTGGGCTCTTCCGACCATAAACTTATCTCTGTCACCTGTCCCATCTCTCCAATACGGCCACCCGATCCTCCCAGCCGGCGGCGATTGTGGCACTTTGGCGCTGCTGACTGGGAGGCTCTCCGGCAGTACTTCTTTGATTTCCCATAGACTGGTTTTTGCTTCCATGGCTGGGGACCCTCGGAGAGTGCTTAACGCAATACTGAGGTAATCCTATCGGGCATGGAGGCATATACATTTAATTTTCTTTCTCTCAGACTAATGCAAACAAATCTTGGTTTATTCACACTTGTTCTACTGCTATTCGCAATAAGGAGGAAGCATTCAAACGGTACCGACGCCTTCAAACTCGAGAATCTCATTCTTCCTATGTTTCTGCCCAGAATCAAGCCAAATCTGTTCTTTGACATGCAAAACACTCCTTCATCAATATTAAATGCACTGAACTATCCAATTCTAGCTCTTCCCAAGCTTTCTGGCATCTAGCCAAAAACCTCTCCAACAATTTTTCTTCCTCATCTTTCCCTCTCCTTTTCCAATCTGATGGCACAACCATCACTTCTTCCTCTGACAAAGCTGAACTCTTCACTCAAACTTTCGCTAGAAACTCCACCTTGGATGATTCCGGTGCTATCCCTCCCTCTCCACCCCCCTCTCTCCTACTTATGCCTAATATCCTAATCTCTTCTAAAAATGAACTTTCTACCCTCTCTGGGCTTAATACTATTGAAGGCGTACGGTCCGGATGGTGTTCCTTCTGTTGTACTAAAAAACTGTGCTTCCGTGCTGACTCCCTGCCTAGGCAAACATTTTCATCTCTGTCTCGCCTCTATCATCTTCCCTTCTTGCTGGAAGTTCGCTCTCATTCAACCTGTCCCAAAGAAGGGTGACTGTTCTCAACCCTCCAACTATCGTCCAATTGCTCTCATCTCTTGTATCTCTAAAGTTTTTGAAACTATTCTTATTTCCAAATTTCTTAAGCATTTCTCTTCTCATAATCTACTCTCAGATCGCCAACATGGCTTCAAA
The DNA here is from genome assembly GCA_032716605.1 of Paralithodes platypus. NCBI lineage: Eukaryota > Metazoa > Arthropoda > Malacostraca > Decapoda > Lithodidae > Paralithodes > Paralithodes platypus. The sequence continues at coordinate 37,956,091 of CM064504.1, read as the reverse complement.
GGGCGCCTCATTTCAAATCGTACATCCCATTGAAGAGGCACAGGTTTGGGATCAAGCTGCTCATCCTGTGTGACTGTGAGACCGGCATAGTGCTTGACATGGTCGGTTATACAGGCACTGATATAGACATGCCAAGAGTCGGTGCCAACGACCCCATGGGCATGTCAGGGACCATCGTCAAGATGATGATGGAGCCCTACATGGGCCATGGGCACACGTTGTACACCGACAATTGGTATACTTCTCCTTCACTTTGCCAGTTCCTGCATGTCAACCAAACGGGGTCATGTGGGACTGTCAGGAGTAACAGGAGGTTCATGCCAAAGTTGTTACATATTTTGAATAAGCATACATTATAGGTTTGATTCCCGAAGGGAAGTAGAGAAAACCTAATATTTAGTAGGGGCCCCAGAATCATTGACGATGTTGCCTATTAGTATAATAGTCTCCATTCAACACCCACGTCAGTCGTTTGAATCAACCGCCGCGAGGAAGAACAAGAGTCATCTTCATAAGTGCAACGCTACTTCTCTTATGGGATCGTCATAGATCGGGTACCCACTACGAAACAACTTTCATAAAAAATAAGAGAATAAAAAAGGAAAAAACTTTAATACTTTAACACTGTTATTCACAAGCTTCCAACATTCGGTGGATTTTCTCGCGTTGTGGCTTCTTACTGCCTCTCGCCAAGCGCAACAATTCGTCCTTCCATAATATATCAAGATAACCTCAAAATATCAGCGAATGGGAAGGGGATGGCTGGGAGGGCCTTCATCGTCAATGATTCCGGGGCCCCTACTAAATATTAGGTTTTCTCTACTTCCCTTCGGGAATCAAACCTATAATTTAATAGTGGCCCCTTCATCTTTGACGATGTTGCCTGAATTCCAAGACTGGAGGGGGACATTCGTAATATCGGAACCTCAATAACCGCAGGGTTAAGTCAAGAAACCTTATAACAGGAAAAGATATTCTATTGGTTTTGTTGTGCATACAACATAATTATAAAATATAAAATATGAAAGAGTGGGAGCAGTGCGTTGCTTCAAAGAAGCCTGCTCCAACAACAGAGTCCTCTTCCATGAGGTATTTGTTGTACTGTGTGACAGATAGAGTTAAAAGCAAAAACCCCTCATCACTTCGACCCAGAACCTGTGCTGAACTCAGCTTGGTCCCTAGGTCCATTTATTGAGTCACTTTGACCAATACTAAACTTGCTGAATCTAGTCCAAAGTAGCCTGGAACATTATTGAGTCACTTCGACCAATACCAACCTTTCTCAATATAGTATAACTAGCATAGAAACCTGAAATTTACATATACAGTATAATGAACAGTAGTGTAAAACAAACTTTAACTATTCATAAAATACATGAGCTTTAATTAAGCTTTCAAAACATAAAATGATTACATTAGTTTTAATAACTAAACAAATTTTCCCGAGCTTCTTAGCTCGTACATATCTATTTGGGCTTGGCCCGGCGTAATCAACGCCTAGCTTGTCCTGCATCAACTTGTAATCCTGTGGAAGGGGGTTCTTCTCTTGTACTGGGATCCACATATCCCCCCCCCCTTTTTTTCTTAAGCCCCTATTGGGCATACACATCACAGTACATTCGGCTGGAAATACAAGTAAAACAAACAGAAGGATTGTGCCCTTGTGCAGACCAGAAGAAAAAGGCTTGGGCCGTAATAGAAAACCGAGTTTGTAAACAAAAAGGGGAATAACACATGCAATGAAAATCTGCACCGAGGGCACCTCCTGTGACTACCACCGACCCCTGCCCACTTGGCATGGAGCGAGGACACGTAGGATCAGAGAGTAACTCATAGAGCTAGAAAAACAACTGGCTATATCAGTTAGTCCGCCGGGGGATGTCAAATTTTTTAGGTGAAGAGGATCGAGCAAGACCCTTGGGGAACATGAGCCGGAGGACCTGAATGGCCGCGACCTTGGCCTCCCCCGGCGTCCAAAAAACTGCACATACATAATTCTGAACTTTTATCTTATACAGTCGACCCTCGATTTAACGGACCCCGATACAACGGATTTCGGATTTAACGGACTCTGTCCGTTGGTCGGACAACCTGTCCGACCAACGGATAAAAGTCCGTTAGTAGAAAATATGTCCGGTAGGTGGCGGGCGCGTCGCCACAGCAGCTCGCCACGTCATTGTTTACAGCTCAGTTCCCGCCTAGCCACGAGTCCGCTCCGGTCCGCCCAGTGTTAATACATTCCATATCTTGCATTTACCTGCTTAAAATGCCTCCGAAAGTGGTGAAACGTAAGCGTGTGAACTTAAGTGTAGCTCAGAAACTAGAGTTGCTGAGAAAGTTGGATAGTGGCAAGTCAGTGGCTTATATATGCCAAGAATATGGAGTCAAGAAACAGACAGTGTCCGATATCAAGAAAAAAAAGGCCGAGCTAAAATCTTATGCCTCCGCGTATTGTGTCGACGCCTCGGCCAGCTCTAGTGGCAAGGGCGTCCCCAGAAAGCATATGAAAATGGGCAAAGCCCATCGACTCGATACAGCAGTGATGAAGTGGTATGTGCAACAGAAGTCGAGTGGGAATCTTGTCCGGGGTGTTGAAATTTTAATGGCAGCAACAAAGTTGGCCGAACATTTGGGCATTGTTGACTTTAAGGGCAGTGATGGGTGGTTGTGGCGCTTCCGCAATCGTCATGGGCTTTTCAATGTGAAAGCACACGGTGAGGCTGGGAGTGCTGATAATGCTAGTGTCGAGCCCTTCCGTCTTAAGCTGAACAAACTAATAGAAGACGAAGGGCTAGCCCTGTCACAAGTCTACAATGCGGATGAGACAGGATTTTATTGGCGTTCCTTACCTAAAAATACACAGGCAAGGAAATCCGAGGAGACAGCTAAGGGCAAGAAATTAGTACAAAGTACAAAGGAGTACAAAGGAAATCAAGCAACAACAGATCTAGTGACCCTTCTAGGTTGTTTGTCCTCCAAAACACTGAGGATCAAGTTTCCAAACAGTGGTTTAGAGTGGGTAAGGGAACATTGGAAAGGGAATTACTGCCCTGGAACTAATGTCCGTGGCAGGATTAGGAAGTTAGTAGAGGACAGATGGGTTAGTAACTGAGGGGGGGATAAAATAAAGTTATTCATTTACAAACGCAGTCAGTCGCGGGTTTGATGCGAGATATTTGTCTAGGTGGAGTTTAAATGAATCAACGGTGATGCAGTCTATAACGTTTCGGGGAAGCCCATTCCACAAGTTGACAACTCGATTGAAGAAGAAATTCTTAGATTCGTGCGAGTTAAAAGATTTACCAATAATTTTGCAACCGTTTCCCCGCGTGTAATTAGATTGGTCGATAGTGAAGTACTTACTAAAGTTCATATTGTCGATGCCTTTGATGATTTTGAACACTTAAATTAAGTCACCTCTTAATCTGCGCTGGGATAAAGGAAATAGATTTAATTCTCTAAGACGCTCTTCGTATGGTTTGTTCTTTAGGCTAGGTATCACTTTGGTAACTCTACGTTGAACTCGTTCTAGCTTGTTTATATCTTTTTGGTAATAAGGGCACCAGGATTGAACGCAGTATTCCAGAAGAGGGCGGACTAAGGAATTGTAAAGGGTTAGGATAACTTCTTTGGATTTATGCTCAAATGACCTGCCTATAAAGCCAATTATTTTGTTTGCCTTCTTAACAACTTCTGAACATTGTTGACTCGGTTTTAGGTTACTCGATATTGTTACTCCCAGATCGGTTTCTCTGTTTACATTCTTAAGCTGAGTGCCATTCATCGAATAGTTTGCTTTCTCATTTAGGTATCCGATATGTAGTACTTTACATTTATCCGCATTGAAACTCATTTGCCAAATTTGGGCCCAACATGACAATTTATCTAGATTGTGTTGCATATCGTCAACTTGTTCTTTTGAGAGTACGCTATTTGCAATTTTTGTATCGTCAGCAAATTTTGAGATTGTACAGGTGAGACCCTCATCTATGTCGTTGATGTAAATTAGAAAGAGAATTGGTCCTAGTACCGATCCCTGGGGTACCCCACTACTTACATTGGTCCATTTAGATGCCTTACCGTTTATGACTACTTGCTTTCTGTCGCTGAGCCAATTTTCTATCCATTTCAACACACCGTCTTGTATTCCATGCGCTTTTAGTTTTAGCAGTAAACGTTTGTGGGGAACTTTGTCAAAGGCCTTTTGAAAATCAAGGTATATAATATCTACAGCTTTACTCTCATCGTAGAGGTTGAGGATATCGTGGAAGAAGTCTAAGAGGTTTGTTAACAGGAACGTTTTTTACGAAAGCCGTGTTGAGTATCTTTAAGTATGTTATTTTCCTCTAAGTGATTTACGAGTCTGTCTCGTATGACCGTTTCTAGCATTTTACATACAACTGAGGTTAACCTAATTGGACGATAGTTACTGGGTAGGGATTTGCTACCTTTTTTGAATATCGGTGTTACGTTGGCTAGCTTCCACTGATCAGGCATAGTTCCAGACTGCAAGGATTTATTGAATAGTAATGTCAGTGGTTTGGAGAGCTCATCCTTAGCTTCCTTTAGAACTCTAGGCGAGATTGTATCAGGTCCAGGCGTTTTATTTACCTTGAGTTTATCTAAACAATTCAATACTTCTCTCTCTGTAACAGTGATATTGCTTAGAACATCTGAATTATCAATCTGAATCGGCGATGGTGTAGGGATATCACTGAGGTCTTTTGTTGTAAAAACTGATGCAAAGAAGGTATTGAGGGCATTACTCATTTGTACTTCGTCTTTGGTGTATTCTCCATTTTCATCGACTAACGGTCCAACAGTTGAAGTAACTACCTTTTTCTTTCTGATATAACTATAGAATTCTTTCGGGTTAGTTTTACTTTGATTCGCAATAATTTATGTAACTCTAAGGTCTTTTTACTTTGCTTAATTAACTCTTTGGCTTTGCGTCGTAGCTCTACAAATTTCACCCGTTCTTCGTCATTTTGTGAGGATTTTAATCTATCATTAGCAAATTTTTTAGCAAGCAGGCAGTTTGAAATATCTTTATTCCACCATTTGGGCTTATTATTATGGCCTGGACGCCGTATTTTCGATGGTATGCAGTCTTGCACTGCTTTTAGGTAAGTGGTTTCGAATAACTCCCAAGATGTATTTATGTCGTTATTGTTAATTAAAAAGCTCCAGTCAGTTTCTTTAAACATAGCTCTAAGTTTATGGAAGTTTGCTTTCTTGAAATTAGGGACTTTTTCGATGCTACTATTTGGTTCATTACTAGTAAACTTTAAAGTGAAAGTTATCGTACGATGGTCGCTGTTACTGAATTCATCACCAACATTCAAATTCTCTATTAATTCTTCTTTTGTTGCAAGTACAATGTCAAGAACGTTATTACCACGGGTCGGCGTTCGAACAAATTGATAAAGCGAACTCTCTTGCAAGTTCGTATACAAGTCATGTCCGGAGTGTGAAGTAAGAGTATCGCCCCACTTGGTCACAGGTAAATTAAAGTCGCCAAAAATTACGGTATCTTGTGAGTTACTTACATCTGCAATTTGTTCGTAAATTTCTCGGTCAGTTTGCACCGATTGAGCTGGAGGTCTGTATATTAACGCAAGTATTATTTTTGTACCTTTATTATTCTTTATTAGCACAAAAGATGTGTCGACGTTCACAATTTGAGGTTTTGACAAGAGGGTAGGGTTAAGACTTTCTTTGATATAAAGTAAAACGCCACCTCCATTTCGATTTATTCGGCTTTTCTCAAACATTACATAACCGGGAAGTGAATACTTTGCTAAAAAGTCTCTATCTTCTGTATTGAGCCAAGATTCTGTTATGTCAATCACATTATAATTTTCTGTAAACACTAGCTCCTCTAAATCTGAAAATTTATTGCGTATGCTACGAGCGTTTGCATAGAAAACCTTTAAATTTGTTATTTTAGAACTCACGGAACGCTCTTTAATAATATTTTTGGTTCTTGTCGGATCTACATTTATGTTCATGGCTGTCCTCGGTCCTCGCTGTCTTCGGTCCTTATCGCTGGTGGTCCTCGGTTGCCTCTGTTTTTTGCTTGGCGTTGGATGATTTATGTCACTGCTGCTTCTTCTCGGATGGCGTTTTTTGATCCATGGCTGCGGACTGCTTCGTGTAGGAGACGACCCATGCGTGCTGAACCCACAGGGTTTAGATGAGTGCCATCCTTGGGGAACAGAGTAGGCTGGTTGTAGAAGTTGTCCCAGAGGTTGATGAATTCAACTTCTTCCCTCAGACACAAATTGTCCATACTTAGTGTACTCAAACTAGTATGAACAGTCTCGATGTTACGTAATCTGGGTTGATGTAGCGTTACGTATCTTTCCGTAGTCTTAAGTTGAACGCTTCCATAACCTTGGTCGAACGTTCCAGGATTGGGTAGAATATATTATTCTATAATAGTATATGGGAAAGTATTGTAGGATTATAATTCCCATATATATATATATGTGTGTATTATTTAAGATTGTTTATAAGTATCTCATTGTAAAGAAGATGGGATACATTTTCCATATGTTATGCGCGTGCGCGGTATGTCACGACAGAGACGAACATAACGCGCTCGCTCACTCTCCAACCAACCTCCGTCCCAGCTACACACGCTAAGCCTTCTTTCTTCTAGTTATTTCACCAGGTGTTTTCGCTTCACTTTTCATCTCATATAGTCAACTACATCATCATCTTTGTTAATTAGCACAACTTAACGTAAATATCTAGCCTATCCTAGCCTATTGTAGCCTCTTTTCATACTTTGTTTACTAACCACTTCCAGTTATCTAGCCTATTTTCCGCCATCCTCCAATCACCAGCTGAGTTCATCAAAAGGTAATATATTTCTATATGGTTAATACTTATTCAATATCAAATATACAGTCCACTTATCTAAATTAGCCATATAATTGGTCCTTCGACCTTTCACTAGTTTGCCCCCCCCCCCCCCCCCCTTTTTGTGTTGGTGGTGGCCTAGCCTACGTGGTTATATATTTTTTTGTGCCGTATTTGCGTCTATCCCTCATGGCCCAGGGCTTTTGGCGTCATGGTGCCGCGGGTGGTGGGGTAGGGGAAGATTATCCTGCGGTGGTTGATAGGCCTGCGTACCCAGGCCCGATTAGGAAGGTGGCAATTTTGGGCCACTCCTACGTCAGGGATTTGTACGTGGACCAAGCCGTCCACAGGCCTTTCTTTTCCGTGACTCCTCTGGCCGCCCCAGGTGCCCGCGTCAGCACCTTGAGATCAACAGTAGCCTGGGGTCAGTTTTTAGTGCTGAAGCCCGACTTGACCTTCTTGGTGATAGGAGGAAACTAAATAAGGAGCGGGGTCAGTCCGAGAGGGACTGAAAGGGATTGCGGAGGGGATTGAGGTCCTAGCTGAGGAGGTGGTGCGGCTCTCGGGAGGAGAAGTCCGGGTGATTGGGGTAGAGAAGCGACAGGCTCCACGAGGGGTCTCTACGGACGAGTTTAATCGCATAAGAAATGCGGTTAACCGATGGCTAAAGCGCCATATCCCCTTCACCCGGGAGCGCTATCAGTCGATGAATACCTCTGAGGCTGACTTCAGTCCCGACGGGGTACACCTCACGCACGAGGCATCAAAGCGTCTCTATTCGGAGATCTTGGCCACCTGTCGTCGGTGCTTTATGCAAGACGAATTTGCCATGGTTGCCAGGTCATACGACGAGATGTTTGCCCACCATGACGTTAGAGTTGATCAACACAATCAGTATAGCCTGGAATAGTAAGCCTTCAAATCGGTACAGTATATTAATTAAATTTTGATTGTAAAACCTTTAGGCCCAAATTATAACACTTGATTGGCACTAAGATTAAAATCATCCATACTGTATTGTATAATAATTTCAAAAGGTAAGGTTATTCAATTCTATATCAAATTTATACTGTCCAATAACTTCTTTATAAATTCACATGTCATTCTAAATTATTCTCTCGTCGTGTGCCCTGGAGGCGGGGTACTATGATAGCTGATAGGCTGAGTGTGTGTTAATCCAACTCAAACCTTTTTTTCCTTGTGACTTCTTGAGATGAATTTTTCTTGTGTACAATTTTCACATTTATTAAATTAATAATATAGAATTAGCGGTACCCAGTGAGTTTAGCCTGTTTCAATTACCCTATAGGCTCACACTCTTTTTTACTTTATTATAACTTTAAACGGTACTGCTCTTTTTGACATCTGGAGACTTTTGGCCTATACTGTATTGTACTAAATTTCCCTCCCGACTTTTCTTAACTTATGGCGTAATGAATCTATAATTTCATAACTATTACGTAAGGAGTTAAATTGAAAAGCTCCAGATTGCTTGTCTACATAGCGCACAATTCTTATTCCGCATTTTTGTGAGGGTGTTTTATTTTCGGCTCACGATTTAATTTGATTTCTCGGAGTACTGTATTGTTAGCCGCAACTTGTTCGGTCTGGCATTATTAATTTGATTTAACGTAATTAGAATTCCTTCCTCTATAATCATGGCTAAAAGTGTACAAAAGCGTCGGGCTGGACTTAAGGGCTCTTTGACGGTCTTGACCTCTGATATTGACGAATTCCTTGATTCGGCGTCTAGAGTGGAGGTGGAGGCCAGGTTGCTCAGTATTCAAAAGCAACTTGACAAGTATGAGGTCACACAGGAGGACCTGGCCGACACTTGCGAGGACGCCGAGTATATCGAGGTGATCAGAGAGGATACCCTATATATGGAGGGCATACAAGTAATCGTTGCCACACTGAAGGGGATCCTGATTACAGAGGTCAAGAAGGAGGTCAGGAAAGAGCCAAAGAAATCCGCAGTCAAATTACCCCATCTTACTCTCTCAAAATTTGAAGGTGATGCCACCATGTGGTCGGGATTTTGGGAGATGTTCAAGTGTACCATCCATGACAATCCCGACCTAACAGATATACAACGCTTCACCTATCTAAAGGGTCAGCTTCAGGGTGATGCACATAAGCTAGTCGAAGGATTCATAATCGAAAGTGCAAGCTATGCCCCAGCAATTGAGCTCCTGCAAGAGACATATGGGCATCCAGATCGAATCAAGGCAGCTTATGTTACCAAATTCAATCAATTAGTGTCACCCAAACACCAAACAGCTGACCTGAAGGACTTCTATGCCAATACAGAGAGTGTGATGAGGTCAATCATTAGCCATGGTATTTGTCTGGAGGAATTTTGTGTGGTGACTCTTGTCAATAAGTTACCATCACCACTAAAAGAAACCATAAAACGGGAAATGGGAGACTCGAGCCTGGATTATAAGAAATTCACTCATTGCCTCCAGGCTGAAGTGTACAATATGGCGGGTCAAGACAGAGTAGGGGGTACACCCATGGCTACGGCAACATTTACCGCCCAGAGTGAGTACAGGAAATTCAACTGTGTTCTGTGTAGTGGCACCAATCATTTATGGTACAAGTGTATGAAGTATAAGACAGGGCCTCTTAAAGTTAAAAGAGCCCGTCAACTACGTCTCTGCACTGGGTGCTTGTCAAAAGACCATGGCCATTCGGGTTGTACTAATCCTAACATAAGAAGCTGCAAGTTTTGTAAGGGCAAACACTTTCATTCCCTGTGTACACAAAAACAAGGGAAAGAAAGTAGACCAGCGGAGGATAACGCCAAGAGAGAGCATACTGCTGCTACTTCAACTACAATGTCCGTTGCCACAGGTAAAAATACAGTAATCTTGCCCACCGTACAGCTGCCGGTAAAGGGTAAGGATAATAATTGTGTTAAAATCAGATCGCTACTTGACCAATGTTCTCAGAGGACCTTTGTGAAGTCTTCTGTTCTATCCTCCCTTTCCTACATTTCTAAAGGAACTGAGGAGTTATGTCTTCACGGATTTACCGGGAAACAGGCCTCTAGGGAATATAAAGTTGTGGCACTGCAATACAAACACAGAGGTAAATTTCATCATCTAGACGCAATAGTGGTTGATGAATTGCCAGACCATAAAGGTGAAATTGACCTAAAGTCTAAACTGGTTAGTTTACAAAGTAAAGGCATAAAATTAGCCGATCCTCACGCAACGGACACAGATCAGCTGGAGCTGCTCATCGGAGCGGATCATTACTACGATATAGTGCGACCTGGGTATAAAAGGTCAGGTAGCCTAATTCTGCTTCCTACCAAGTACGGGTACGCCATCAGTGGTTCATATGTGACACAGCCTACAAGCTCCAGCACAGAAGTAATTACTGTATTGAAAGTAGCAGTAACACCAATGGACGAATACATATCCACTGGCAATATTCCACCATGCAAAAATGACTTAAATGTTTTGTGGGAATTAGATCATATCGGGATAACCCCTAAGGAATATTCACTGGTTGAGCGTCAAGCACTATCGTCGTACGAGGATACCGTTACCTACGATCCCGACAGCCAACAGTATAAAGTGAGACTGCCCTGGAACAATTCCAAGGATCAGCTGCCATCTAACAAGGGCTTGGCCATAGGCCGTCTTCGGGGACTTCAGAAAAGATTCCTCAAGGAGCCTGACTTTTGCGAGGAATACTCAAAAGTCATAAAGGAACAGGTGTCCCGGGGTTTTATCGAAGAGGTGCCTTTTGATAAATCGGATACCGGGCATTACTTGGCTCATCATGGTGTAGTCAAGGAGAGCAAAACTACGCCAGTGCGTATTGTCTTCGACTGTTCCGCCAAGATGAGTTAACGTCATCCTAGTCTTAATGACTGCCTGTACACTGGACCCTCACTGGTGCCAGATTTGGCGCAGGTTTTGCTTCGGTTTCGACTCGGTAAGTATGCCTGGGTGTCTGATATTGAGAAGGCATTTCTCATGTTAAGACTCCATGAAGACGACCAGGACTATACGCGATTTATGTGGCCCAAGTATTCGAGGCAACTGAATTCTCCCCTAATTTGTTACCGGTTCCGGGCAGTTTTATTTGGAGCGACTTGTTCCCAATTCCTTTTAAACGCCACCATTTTGAAACATTTGTCTTATGTCAGTGCAGATCCGCAGATTATTCATCAGATTCGGTCAGGGTTGTATATAGACAATTTACTGGGTACAGGAAATGAAGAAGATTTCCTGGTTGATACCTACGCTGTAGTCCGAGAGATTATGAATGACGCCCATCTACATTTGCGTGAATGGGCGACTAATAATTCTGTTTTGCGGACTGTACTCCAACGGGATGGGGTGGCGGCTGTACAGCAGGAACATGTTAGAGTGCTAGGGTTGTTTTGGAATACGGACACCGATACCCTCTCATTCGGCGTTCAGTACGCGCAATATTCGCAGATTACAAAACGAATTTGCTTGAGTATGACAGCTAAACTTTTTGACCCCTTGGGGATAGTTCTACCGGTGTCGATCAAATCGAGATTATTCCTTCAGCAATTATGGAGGATAAAATTAGGATGGGATGAAGTTTTGACTGGCGATCTGGTTCAGGAGTGGGATGACATTATTTCGGATCTTCGTCTCTGTAAGGGTTTTAATTTTCCTCGGAGAGTTGTCATGGACCATCCTGTTTCCATTCATGTCTTCTCAGACGCTAGCAAGGTCGCGTATGGCACCGCCATATACTTTGTTGACACAAGTGGCAGCCGTCTCGTCATAGCGAAGGCGAAAGTCGCCCCGATCAAATCCCTTTCCATCCCAAAATTAGAGCTGACTGCAGTTCTGTTGGCTGCTAGACTCGTTCACTTTGTAGAGGAAACCTTTAAAAATTTGCTAAATGTCTCAGAGATTGTTGTATGGAGTGACAGCCAAATTACGCTCTACTGGTTACATAGCCGTAAGAAGCTACCAGTGTACGTCACCAACCGTGTCGACGAAATTCGTAACCTGCTCCCGACCGCACAGTTCCGGTATGTGTCTACCAAAGAGAATCCAAGTGATTGCATTACTCGTGGTGTATCTGCTAAATTTCTCAAATCTTCTGCGTTGTGGTGGAATGGCCCATGCTGGCTTAATGATCCCAACGAATGGCCAGAAAATATAGATTTGAGCGAGCAACACACTGCTATTGTGGCACCGGTAATTGACTCGGTGCCTGACGAAGACACACGGTTATGGGAGTGGGATAGATTCAGCAGCTATGAAAAGTTACAACGTGTTACAGCATGGGTGATACGATTTGTAGAAAATGTAAAAGCAAAAATTAAAGGCACACCGTCCCCAGGTAGTGCTTACCTCAATGTGAAGGAGATCAGAATTGCAGATCAATTATTACATAAGCTCTGTCAACAAGAAATATATACGCAGGAATATAAATTACTGGTTAAGGGAACAAAGTCTAGGAATAACCTGATCAACCAATTGGGCTTACACTTGAAGGGGGACTTGATACATTGCGGAGGCAGATTACGATTGGCAGCCCTCTCTGAGGCAAGTAAGTATCCAATACTACTGCCCCCCAATCATCCCTTCACCCATCTTATCATCGATAGGTGTCACCGACTCTGTTGTCATTATGGGGTTGGTCATATAGTCACCTATGTAAGACAACGATGGTGGGTGCCTAGAATCAGGCAGGTGGTCAAGAAAGTCCTTCGCAAATGCTTAAAGTGTAGAAGAGTACAGGGAACACATTATGATCCCGTCGGAATTCCTCCCTTACCAAACCTGCGAACTACCCCAGGTGACCCTTACAAAGTTACCGGGGTTGACTACAGTGGAGCAATCCCTGTGAAAGATTCACCCAATCTTAAGGTGTACATGATACTTTTCACTTGTGCTGTTACCAGGGCAATTCACCTGGAACTGGTCACCAACCTCACTTGTGATAGCTTCCTACATGCCTTCCGAAGATTCTGCAGTAGACAGGGATATCCACGTATCATGCTGAGTGACAATGCAAAGACTTTCATAGGGGCATCTACATATCTCAAAGAAGTGAGCAACAATCCTAAGATTCAGACCTGCCTAGCGGATGTAAAATGCGAATGGCGTTTCATTCCCGCCAGAGCGCCTTGGTTTGGCGCCATATGGGAGAGAGCCATAGGCATCGTGAAGGCGGGTCTGAAGAAGGTGTTGGGTAGAGCTCTCATCTCGATTGAGGAACTCAACACCATTCTCTTGGAGATTGAAGCCACCGTAAATGATCGCCCTCTATACTATGCTTCTGGTGATTTGGAAGACCTTACCCCAATCACACCCTCAGTACTGGTACGTGGATACAGACTGCGGGATCTTCCAGAAGAGCATGACGAGGATACTATGGAAGATCCAGACTACATAAGTAAGGAAGTGATATCAGCCCGCTACAAATATATTCGTAAATTATCGCGAGATATTTGGCATCGCTGGTCAACAGAATATCTGTTGACTTTAAGGGAAGCGCAAAGGAATAAACTAACACCATTAAAAGGTCATTGGCCTAGGGTAGGGGACGTGGTAACCATCCATGAGGAGGGCCCGCGCGCATTTTGGAAATTGGGTCGGATAGAGGAGTTATTACCAGGTCGTGATGGTGAGGTTCGGGTAGCAAAGGTTCGCACCAGGACTGGAGTAATCACACGGCCAACAGTCCGACTATATCCTCTTGAGGGTGACCTCGATCGCAAGGACACCCCCTCGGATCAGTTATCCAGTGAAGTCCCCTCTCTGGCTTCTACTACGGCGCAGCCTGTTGACGCGTCTGGCGAACGCCCACGTCGACAGGCAGCCCAGATATCCTCCCAAGCTTGGCGGGATAAGATTGCCTCCGGGCAAATCTAATCATGTAAATTTTGTATATTTTCTGTTGGTGGGAATATGTCCATACTTAGTGTACTCAAACTAGTATGAACAGTCTCGATGTTACGTAATCTGGGTTGATGTAGCGTTACGTATCTTTCCGTAGTCTTAACCCTTAATTAGCGGCTCACCACATAAGTCGAGTTAAATAAATCTGGACTATGTGGCGGCGCGCAACATAGGTCGTGTGGCAATTTCAGCACGTAATGTTGCTGAGAGAGAGAGACAAGTGGTGGCAGGAGAGTAGCGAGCGTATGACTGCTCCAGACCACCGCGGCGAACATACTGACACGAATCCCAGCTCCCTCCTCCCTCTCTCACTCGCTATATAAGGAATTGTATCGGGAAAGTGGCTAATTACATGCTTTTTGCACTCGCGTTGCACGGTTATTGCAAGAAAACTAGCCATCATAAAAGGATCGTTATGGTGTCATTCGAAAGCTCTGTTTGTGCCCTTTCAGGGATAGGTACTTGTTTTACGTTCTGGGTCTTATTTAGGCATGAAAATGATCACGTAAACAGCCCTATTTTGGCTAAAAACACCCCGCTGGGCGGTACATATAAATAAACCGCATAGGCCGCTCGTAAGGTGTTAAGTTGAACGCTTCCATAACCTTGGTCGAACGTTCCAGGATTGGGTAGAATATATTATTCTATAATAGTATATGGGAAAGTATTGTAGGATTATAATTCCCATATATATATATATGTGTGTATTATTTAAGATTGTTTATAAGTATCTCATTGTAAAGAAGATGGGATACATTTTCCATATGTTATGCGCGTGCGCGGTATGTCACGACAGAGACGAACATAACGCGCTCGCTCACTCTCCAACCAACCTCCGTCCCAGCTACACACGCTAAGCCTTCTTTCTTCTAGTTATTTCACCAGGTGTTTTCGCTTCACTTTTCATCTCATATTCCATATAGTCACTACATCATCATCTTTGTTAATTAGCACAACTTAACGTAAATATCTAGCCTATCCTAGCCTATTGTAGCCTCTTTTCATACTTTGTTTACTAACCACTTCCAGTTATCTAGCCTATTTTCCGCCATCCTCCAATCACCAGCTGAGTTCATCAAAAGGTAATTATATTTCTATATGGTTAATACTTATTCAATATCAAATATACAGTCCACTTATCTAAATTAGCCATACAAATATTTTAGTCGGCTATTTGTGCTGAAGGCCTTGTCGTAGAATTGTCTGGTGCGTCGATCTTGGGGAGAATGCCTGAGATGATGATATTCCTTGACTTGTTTTTGTAGTGCTGGATCATCTTGCAATATTTCTCCATCAACTCTTCGGATCTGGTGCGCATGACGTCATTTGAACCAGCATGGATGACAAAAAGGGTATTTTCATTTGCATCCTTTGTGGTATCTTCGAAGGCTTCCACAATGTCGTCTAGTCCAGCTCCTGGGATGCAAAATCTTTTTTGTCGATTTGGGACTCTGTCGCAGAACTCTTCGACCTGTCCTCGTAGGATGGAATCCCCAACGAGCCTGGTCTCTTCTGGTTGTCTTCCATCTCTACCAAGATCTCAAATTTGTTTGACATTGTGACTGGTAGATGAGACCTTTTCTGCGTTGGCCGTGCACCGTTCCTCACTGGTGTAAATCCGGAAACCTGTGGTCTAAAAACGCCTTTCAGCATTGTGCGGTGCCAATGCCACTGGAACCCACAGGCTTAAGTTGGCCATTGTTGGCAAAGCAAAGAAACCTCGCGCCCTAAAGGACCTGGACATGGAGCGAGACTTGCCAGTGCATTATTATAATTCAAAAAATGCCTGCTTCACAGGAGCTATATTTTTGCACTGGTTCCACCATTGTTTTATTCCGGCAGTGAGAAAGTTCCAGAGGGAGGTCCTGAAGATTCCTGCCCGTGAAATTAAGGCGGTACTACTTCTCGACAACGCCCCAGCCCACCCTAGTGAGGACCAGTTGATCAGCGATGATGGCCGTATACGAGTCATGTATTTGCCACCAAACACCACTTCACTAGTCCAGCCTATGGACCAAGGCATCATTGCCGCTGTGAAAAGGCACTATACAAGGCGCTACCTTGATGAGGTGCTGGTTGTGCTCTAGGATGAGACCGACATCATCGAAGACACCTGAGGAGCTCGCACCCTAGCCAACGTAAAGAAGTATCACATCAAATCAGCGCTGTTCAACCTGGCAGATTCTTGGAGTGACATGAAGATTTCCACCCTAAGTAACTGCTGGAAGAAACTCCTCATTGACGAAAATAACCCGGAGTTTACTGGGTTCGAGGGGTTCGAGGCCAGGGACTTCCACAGGTTGCTACGGGATGCTGGAGAAAATGCTGTGACAGAGGATGATGTTCGAGAGTGGTTGGACGAGAGTGAAGATGATCCCGGGTATGAGGTCCTCTCTACCCAACAAATAGCTAGCCAGATAACTGAGGGGGAGACAGTGGACTCTAGCGACGAAGAGGATGAGATACCGATGCGCAAAACCAAGCTCTCCACCCTACGCACGTACATTGATGCTCTAATTGATTACAGTGAATACAGCGACCAACAGGAGGCCCGTGGATACTATGGGACCCTGCGCATGTTCCGAGAGTTAATCATACGTGACCAGCATCAAGGAGGGAGGCAGGGGAAAATCAGCAGCTTCTTTGCCCCTCGACGTCCTGCACAGTCAACCCCTACTACAGAGCCCCAGCCTGGCCCTAGTGGTCACTCAGAGCCCCAGCCTGGCCCTAGTGGTCACTCAGAGCCCCAGCCTGGCCCTAGTGGTCACTCAGAGCTCCAGCCTGGCCCTAGCGGTTACAAGCCCAAGCCTGGCTCTAGAGTTGACCCTGTTGCCAGCTCGGACTCGGACTCTGAGTAACCACTCAGAGTCTTCTGATGTACATATCCTGTAAATACATAATAGATTAAGGTAAGAAAAACACTTTGGTTTAGTCTTTTTGTATTTTTTTGTACCTGTACCTGTGTTTCTATATTTTCCATTGGTTTATCTGGGTAACGAGAGAACATTTTTATTAAAAAATAACTTTATTTGTATGTGCAATATGTAAGGAAAGACTTAAAAACACCCGGAAAGTTAAAAATCTTCATTTTCGAGGCATATTAGGGCAAAATCGGCGATTTTCGAGAGCGATTTTCCAGCAATGGACATTTTCCAGCAACGGACTCGGTCTCCCCCCTATTAGTCCGTTAAATCGAGGGTCGACTGTACAACTAAAAACAGTTCACGATCAGTTAGAGGTCAGAGAAAGCTCACAGTCAGCGCGGCTGGCCCCAATATTAAGGATGGGACGGGCTCTAGAATAATCCGGCGGGAAAACGAGGTCCCCGGGGCTGAAAGGGAAAAGCTGTTTCCCTTGATGATTGATTTTTTGTGGCAATTACAGAAAAATTTAAGAGAGCTGATACGTTCGGAGGGCTATTTGACCAGACTGACAGGAGAGCATAGAGGGGTCTCTGGTGCGTAAGGACTGCTATCAGCGTTAAAGTTGTCTCTAGGCCTTATTGAAAGTATAAGCCCCTGTGACTAAAAAAGCGTACGCTATTGTCAGATCAATTTAAGCCGCCATACTGGCCTTGTGCAAGGAGAACGTGGCTGTAATTCCATATGGGACAAAATAAGGGAGGGGGAAAAGGCGAGAGAGCCCATAACGGTTTTCACCTATCACATTAAGAACAAAAAGTGGGGGGAAAGCAAGAATAACTGATCCGGCCTTAAGTGGCTGTCGTAAAAGTATGGACCTGCTGCTGAGCCGTCCCTGACCCCGGAAAACATTTCGGTACGTGCGCACAACTCGATTAAGCATATGGAGAGAGGAAGAAGTCCCTTAAAAATTTGGAGATGGGAATAATACCCGCCGGGACGGACTTCCAGCCCCAGCGGCGGGACTATTCCCGGAAAGGAACAACCGGCAACAAGACTTGCTAGGCTTAAATTGCATAACCAAGATGTGAGCTTAGTGAGAGCGAATACTTATTAGTGTTGTACCGCACGTAACGTACAAAAAGGGACATCCTGGGGAATCGACAAGTGTAACTGTAGGAGAGACTCCTTTAGATATAATCCTCCAACCCATTCAGATTTGCTGACTAGTAGTACATCATCCTAAAGACACCATGGTAGCCGCTTGCCGGCAGACGGTTGTCTCTGGCTATAACTCCTCAAGTTAGTGTGAGAGAGGCGGCCCCTCCTGGTGCGTGTCCACCGCAGGGTTAACGGTGTTCGCATACCCGCCTTGGGTTGGCGATCGCGTGCCTCCCCCTTCTGTGTAATGATTATGTATCCCTTCCCTTATGCAGAGGGTTGTATCTTCTGTTATGCAATGCCGGGTGAGGCAAAGTCGCGTGACTTCCTTTCTGGCGTGCACTTGCGGTGACCGGCGCTATCCGGGCGTGCAGAAGAGATAAGGTGGCGCTGCCAAACCTTGGGAAATAACACCTCGTCGAACCTCGGAACCCTATTACACTAGCACTGGCGAGGGAGAGAGGAGGACGGAGGGAGGACGCAAGAACCATTATAACCAGTCCTAAAAGCATTTTTAAATTTACCAAATAGCGGGAGGTGAAACCGTCCGCCGGCAGCTTGGAGCCGTTGGGGAGACCTAAAGGGAGACTTAAAGAGACCTAAAGGGCTTCGCGGTCAAGACCGGAGAGAACAAAATCCTATAATAAGCATTCATAGGTAACCCCTGAGTCATACCGAGTCTGAGGAGCTGTCGTGACCTGACTGCCAAACTTGACTACTTCCTTTAACGTGACGATAGTGCGTTGTTATATGTGCGATTAGTTTGCTTGGGAAACAGATTAACTTGCTCATGTAGTAATGTACACCCTATGTGGTGGATTGTGTTCTTTTATTTAATAATTTTCATTTTAGTAAGCGTTGTTTCCACATAGCGATTTTGATAATTTAATTTGACTTTATATTGTCCTTGTCCCAATTTTGGTTTGTTTAGTTTGCAAGTTTTACAATTTAATAAGGCTGTTCGGATTTCTGTGAGAGTTCTAGCCGGGAAAGGGAGGAGATATTGTTGAAAAGCCTTAACTAATTCCTCCTTCCGCCGTGGGGGTTCTGGCACGGGTTTGGCAATAGCCTGGGCCGTATCCCTAGTTAACAGGAAGCTAATAAACTTCCTGTGGGCCAGAAAGTCCCGTTGGAGTTCAATAGGTTCAGGAGCAATGAGGGGCAAAGGAAAATCCTCTGCAGTTAATTGAGGGGCTATGAGAAAATAAAAAATAGGTAGTGGGACTCCACCCGGTCGTTGAGTTAGCCAGTCAAACTCGGTAATGGGGGGAGGGGGAACTGGGGACAAAGGGTTAGATGTAATATCTATAGCAAATTGTTGAAGTTCCCGATCCCACGTTACCCACGGTCCATCGCCCACCTCACCCAGATTCAGCTCCCTCTGGTCCTTATGGGGACCACATCTGTGAAACTTGCGAGAAGGCTCCCTCCCTTTATACAGAGAATGACATCCATTAATGCCACAGCGTTCATGACAATCAGGGCAAATGGGAGTGTCTGGGTAAGGAGGGTTCTGGACCGGGGAATCCACCGGGAGAGGAGTCAGTAGGCCTGGATTATATACAAAATACTGAAAATTAACAGGGTCAGGTCTAGCATAGATAGAAACCTGTAACACACTGTACCTTGAGCATCTTTTGCCCTAAAGACATGTATTCGGTTAACTTCTATCGCCCACTCCCCCGGCACTGGGACCTCCCCTGATTGGGCCGACCGGCGGAAGGGGAAGTTACGTTAGAGGGCCTGGAAACATCCGTGAACTTTGGGTTCACTAACACTGGGGTTTGCGTCGGGGTCAAGGGACGGACTATATGTTCCGGCAACGAACCTGGGGTAACACCTAAGATTTGAGGCCAAATCTCCTGTACCGTAGGCAGGGGAATAACAGGAATAACCGGCGTAGGGCCCGTAGTCAACTGGCGGTCCATTATGCGTTCCGTCTCTGGCCTGGCGGAGGAGGTAGACTGATGGGGAACCCCTACATTGACATGAGGAGGGTGAGACATAGATAAACTGTGAGGTGGTCCCAGTGCCTGATTTGGGATTTGACCGCGTTTGATAGCGCACTGACGGATCACCTTCTGTAACAAGTCATTTAGTTGCTCAGACGTAAAACCAGAGGGTTTAGCTTGTGTTGGGGGCCTAACGTGTTGGTCTGTCTGTATAAGAGTGGCTGTGTGTGTCCTAGGACTGGTCTCTAGTGTTTGACTGCTACTAGCCGTGGACGGGTTGGGTGAACTAATAGCCGTTGACTCCTGGTCACGCGGCGGTGGTGGTGCCAGAGCGGCCGTAGGTTGAGAACCTACATTCGTGGGGGCGGACATCAATCCGGACTGGTCCCGAGATGGAGCCAGAGGTGTCGCGTGAGACCTCATGGTAGTAACCGCATCTGATGTAAAGGCACCCGGAGACTGAGTAGGGTTATGAGCCATATTGACCGGCGGAGCGTGTCTGGTAGTTAACACTAGTTTGGAACCTTGGAGCCTAACATGTACAGATTGCCTGATTCTAGTGGCGGTGTGGGAAGGGCTGGCGTCCGTCCCGAGGAGACCGGGAAGAACCCCTTGCATCCCCGAGGCGGCTGCCGGATCCCCTTGCCGTGTCACTGTAAGATCTACTTGCGGAGAAGTAGAAGTCCCTTTAGATAGCAGAACACGCCTTGGTGGGCTCGAGAGCCTGCGGATTTTGTCTGGCAGATACTCTGTGCTGTCCATTCTCCTCAGGTTGCCCGCCGGTGGATCCGGGTGGGCAGGTTCAAGACATTCCGGTGACATTAAGCGGCTCTGCTTATATGGGGGAGAGGAGCTCTGTGCAGATGTCGCGGAGGAAGTAGGCGACGCAATGGTCAACAAAGGTATTGGGGAGTTGTGTGACTGGGGAGCTATATGTTCATCAAATGAATATAACTGAACTACCCTCAATAATTCCGGGTTATCACATGACAGTTCCTTGTTAGTTACTTGAGAAGCATATGCATTAAACTTAGTCTTAATGTCAATGAGAGTGAGCAAACAAGACATATCTTGGGCAGCGAGCCATTCCTCGAAAAGGTCTAAACAGACTGGACATGTACGAGATGTCCACATGAAAGAGGCTCTCTCTAAACATTGAACACACCTGATACACCGGCTATGTGCTGGTATCGGTAACAAAAGACAGGAGGGGGTTGAGCAGACTGTGAACAAGGGCATGATTCAGAGACCCCTCCCCGGCGGGAACTTTGCGGTAGCAGGAGGTCCTGAGGGTTTACCTGGAAAGAAAACTTTCCAGGAATCAGTGCTCATAACGATATACAGAGAGAGCCTCCCACATCCTATCCTCCCGGTGCAAGAAGAATAGGAGGCCACGGCCTCCCCCTTCTTCCTACCCCTAAGAGGTTGTGAAGTGCCTATTCCCATGCCCCTGGGCAACATGAGAAGAGGTTATTATTTTGCAGAGGGCGAACTGCATGACCTGGGTCATAGAACAGTAAGCCAACTGACGGCGTTCCGCTCCGTGCTCTAACAAACACGCAAGCCGCCGCTGGTAAGTTTACCGACTGGGCTGCCGGCAAGGCGGGGTAAACGACACTGAGTAAGCGCGCCAGCTTATGACGAAAGTCATGTGCAGTGTCCGCCGGGGTGTTTACTCACTGGGCCGCCGGCAAGGCGGGGTAAACGACACTATGATCCAGCGCCAGCTCCTGACACAAGTCATAATTACCGGAGGACCTCTGACGGCGGGTATAGGCGTGTTACAAAAACGAAACCACCCGCCGTCGGACTGTTAACCACTCAGCCGCCGTGAAAGGCGGAGTAAACGTCCGAGGGGCTCAATAGCACATACAAACCAGTGTTACAGACACGTCGATGTCCGCCGGACCTGCGAGGGTCCAGGGACAAGGAGTTAGCGGCACTGAAACCCCCTCCGACTCAATCACGGTGCGGGAGACACGAAACCCAGCAAAAACGCCGGCACGGCGGACCGAACCAACGGCTACAAAACCGAGGCCGGCGGGACAAAAAGAGGGAGAGGGGACTCGGAGCAAAGCACAACCACGAGAGAACCCGACCCTAAACTCACGCACTCCCACGCGTAAAAAACGTCTCGCAGGACTCCCGGAAAGTGGCACACAAACCAACAGGGAGAACCACCAAACACAGGGGACATAATAAATCACAACAATAGAACAAATAAAGGAACCCCCCCAAAACTAGATAACTTACAGGCTTATCCAAGGAAAAAAGAGAGACGACACGGATGACACATGAAAAAGAGCCAAAAAGGGCGAAGAGATAGCCCCCAAGTGGGGTCTCTCAGCAGGCTCGAACGCCGGAAGATCCCACAGCCACGTGTGACAATCTTAAACCTGGCGCGTCTGCAAACCAAAAACAGGGTCCCCGGACCCAAAGCTGAACAAAGGAACAGCTAACGAAAACTGAAACAAGCCTCCTAACTAAGGAAAACAGGCAAAAACTAAGGCGCATAGCAAAAGGAAACACCACGCGTGTGGTGGCAACATTGAACACAACGAGTAAGCGCCTAAACGTACCCTAATTTAACACTTCCTGCGGGCCAACAATAACACGTCAACCCGTGCTAGCTAGTCTAAACCTTGCTCACTATCTCCCAGATATATACAAATGAGTAAGGACTCACTAGAGGAGAGCGAACGTCGAATGAAGCCGGAGGGCGGGGGCACACGTGTAGACAGTAGGCCCGCGAGGAAGAGAAGGACGAGTTGTTGCGCTTGGCGAGAGGCGGTAAGAAGCCACAATGCAAGAAATCCACCGAATGTGGGAAGCTTGTGAATAACAGTGTTAAAGTATTAAAGTTTTTTCCTTTTTTATTCTCTTATTTTTTACGAAAGTTTTTTCGTAGTGGGTACCCGATCTATGACGGTCCCATAAGAGAAGTAGCGTTGCACTTATGAAGATGACTCTTGTTCTTCCTCGCGGCGGTTGATTCAAACGACTGACGTGGGTGTTGAATGGAGACTATTATACTAATAGGCAACATCGTCAATGATGAAGGGGCCACTATTAAATATCTCAATCCACAATTCAAAGCCAAAAGTGGATGTTGCGGGTACGTACGCAACAATTAATCTTACTTACTCTCGTGTTCCCAACTTTGACTCTTCTGAATTCTCAACTATCTGGCTTAAACTATCTCGTCACTCTCTCACTAAATATATCTGTGCTGTTTATCTCTCCTCTAATTCTACTGACAATCCAAAATTCATTAACTATCTTGCTTTTAAATTGGAACATATTTTATCCACGACTCCCTTCTCTGAAATCTCCATCTTAGGAGATTTCAATGTTCACCACCACCAATGGCTCTCCTCTAATTTAACTGACAAACATGGTGAATAAGCCTACATCTTTTCTATCCTAATTGACCTAGAGCAGTTAGTTCAGCAACCCACCCGTATCTTGGACCGCCCTGGAGATTGGCCAAACAACATTGACTTATTTCTAACCTCTAATCAATCTGTTTATACTGTAAATCATCTCTCTCCGTTGTGCTCCTCCAATCATAACCTTATCTCTGTCACCAGTCCTGTCTCTCCAGTACGTCCTTCTGACCTCCCCCAGCTGGCGACGCTTGTGACACTTTGGCGCTGCCGACTGGGAGGCTCTATGCTAGTACTTCTTAGATTTCCCATTGCATGATTTTTGCTTCCGTGGCCCTCAGAGAGAGCCGAGCGCATTACTGAGGTAATCCTTTCGGGCATGGAAGCATACATCCCATTCTCTTTCTCTCAGACTAACTCACATTGTTTTTGGTTTACTCACGCTTGTTCTACTTCTATTCGCAAAAAGGAGGAGTCATTCAAACAGTACCGTCGCCTTCAAACTCAAGAATCCCGTACTTTATATGTTTCTGCACGGAATCAAGCCAAATCTAATCTTCTTCTTTATTATCTCCTTCCTTCTTTCTATTTGATGTCTTGCTTTATTTAATTTTCTAGCTTTCCCTAAAGGGAGGAAG
This sequence comes from Paralithodes platypus, assembly GCA_032716605.1. NCBI lineage: Eukaryota > Metazoa > Arthropoda > Malacostraca > Decapoda > Lithodidae > Paralithodes > Paralithodes platypus. Next base: position 37,932,315 of record CM064504.1, on the reverse strand, counting down.
CCATTTCAAAGGCTTGGCTGAGGTGTGAATACCTTGCCAATGTAAGGTAAAGATATTTGTGTATTATGTAGTACCATGTAAGGCGGTGATGTGATAGTATCTGAGTAGTTAGGTTGGTTCTTGGTTGATTGTAGACTGGTAGATTTTGGTATTCTTCTATCGATTTTAGTAGTAATATGCATTATTGCTGCCACCTCATCCCTAGTTAGCACAAACCCAGTAAGGACTATGAATTAGGTATTGTGACAAATTAGATGATAGTTAATCATCCAACTTATACTTTATTTAGGAATGCAGGGAAAAGTGAATTACAGGAACAAATCTTGATTGCAGAAACTTGAAATGTAGTTGATAAGTAGTTGAAGTATTTTAGCAATCTATCTTGAAGTAGTATTAAGGAATAAGGAGTAGCCTATTACCCATATAGGAAAAACTATCTCCACAAGTGTTGACGGCACTAAGCCATGTATCTTAGTGTAAGTTAAATTTTCAATTCACTTCAAAGCTCAAGTTAACTTCGGGTCAAACCGACCCCTAGTGATAGCACTAACATGACACACATCATCATATGACACAGGTCTGATCCCAGTAAAAGTTATCAGTCATAAAGATGAAGGTGGCTAAGCATAGAGTGGTGTACAGTCGCCTGCCAATAAACATGTACATTACTAATTCATTGCAAGTATATTACCTTACCCTATATGAGAGTAGTAGTAATATTTCCATTTTGCTATATATAATTCCAAGCATAACATGTAATACCAACTCCCATAAGAACAAGAAGAGGGTCTTCGGAAGCGTTTTTTTTTTTTTTTTTTTTAGGGGGCAAACTATGAGTATACCTCAAACACTGGTAAAAACCAACCTTCAAAATCTTCACTACTAATTCAACCAAGACACTACTAATAGGGTAATGTTGATCCCTGCACTGCGAGACACCTTTCATGAATTTAATAAAATGGTCTGGTGGTAGCCAGAATACAAGGAATTAAGACAGAATTGTTTAAAATGTGTAGTAGTAGTAGTAATCGTTCCCTAGGCTAGCTGGCCGAACAGCCCCGAGCTCCTAAGGAAGGCCACAGCCGAGGTCCCATGACCCTCGGGCCGCAGCACATTTGGGCCGCGTGATGCTCGGACCGCCGCCCAAATGGGCCACTGTCATTGCCATAGGATACAAAATGGTTTGATGGGGCTCTTCCCCCCTCACCTCCCGTTACTTATTGAAATCAGCATCTATTTTGACAGTAGAGGGCCTATTTAGAGTTTTTCCCTACAATTTTGACACTACTGCGGATTCTTCCCCCAAGTTCAGGTTCGGAAGTGTGAATGTCAGAACTATGAAAGGAAGGATAGGTAAGATTGCGGAGATGCTAGAGAGACGACGAGTGGATTTTATGCATGCCCAGGAAACCCGGTGGACAGGGGGGAGTGGGAGGTGGATTACGGGAAAAAAAGTTCATATGGAAGGGAAACGAACATGATACAGGAGGAGTGGGTTTCCTGGTGGCAGAGAGGTGGGCAGATTGTGTGATAGAAGTTAAAAGGTTTAATGAAAGACTTATTTTTACTGAGAATGAAAGTTGGGGCGAGAGTCATAGATGTTATATCAGCCCCCCAAGCAGGCTTAGGTAGAGATGTCAAAGAACAGGGGTGGTTGTCGGATGCAAGGAAGGGGAGGTAGTAATTGTGGGAGGAGACTTGAATGGGCATGTCGGTGCAGGTGCCGACGGATATGAGGGCGTGCACGTAGGACATGGTTATGGCCTAAGGAACCTGGGATGTGAATACATACTGGAGCACTGTGCTGCCACAGGGATGGTGGTGTATTTATTAGTGGCCCCTCCATCATTGACGATTATCTATCTATCTATTGCCTGACGCCGTGATCCCCAAAGGGGTGGCCACGAACGAACCGTCCCCATGCACCTCTGTCCCCAGTCAGTCGACGCCCCTCCCCCCAACCAGCACCGCCTTCGTTCATGTAGTTCCTCACTCAATCCTTCCACCTCATATTCGGTCTACCTCTCCCCCTCTGTCCCTCCACCTCGCTCTCGTACACCCTCTTAGTCATTCTCTCGCTTTCCATACGTTCCATATGGCCGAACCATCTCAAGTTGTTCCTTTTCACACTTTCCAGCACATCTACCTCCACACCACACCTCCTTCTTACTTCCTCATTAGTCTGTCTATCCCTCCATGTAACTCCGCACACCCTCCTTAAGTAATTCATTTCCACTGCTCTCACTCTTGGTCTGAGTCTCTCAACCAACGTCCATGCTTCGCTTCCGTAAGTCAGTGTCGGGATTACCACACTGTCATGCAAGGACTTCTTCACTTCCATACTGACCACCCTATTTCTTGTTACTGCTTTTAGCGTTCCTACAACCCTCTTCCCCTGTTGTACCCTCTCCCGCACCTCTTCATCCATAGTCCCATCTTTACTCAACACACTGCCCAGATACTTAAAAGAGTTGACGATCTCCATAGCCTGACCGTTCAGCTTCACCTCACACTCTGTGACTTCACCCCTTTCGAAGACCATAACCTTGCTCTTCCCCGTATTTACCTTTAAATTCCGTTTTTCGCACACTGTTCCAAACTCATTTACCAGACCCTGCAACTCCCATTCATTATCACTCATCAGAACTGTATCATCCGCAAACAGCAGTATAGGTAGCTTCCACTCAATTCCCTCCCTTTTCAGCGATACACCAACATCCACTGCTCTTGATAGTATTTCTTTCATAACTCCATCCATATATACAGTAAACAACCACGGGGACATCACACACCCCTGTTTCAAACCAACATTCAGGTCAAAGAACTCGCTCTGCTCACTCTCCACACGTACTGCCGCCTTTGCACCCTCATACATGCTCTTCACTGCTTTCAGCAACTTGCCCTCTACTCCGTATATTCTAAGTACTTTCCACAAACCTTCTCTATCCACTCTGTCATAGGCCTTCTCCAAGTCCATAAAGGCAACATACACCTTTTGTTTCTTCTCCAGATACTTCTCCACAACACAATTCAGGGTAAAAATCTGATCTACACATCCTCTTCCCTTCCTAAAACCTCCCTGCTCGTCGCCTATCCATTTCTCCGTTCTCACTCTCACTCTCTCAATCACTACCCTACTGTATACCTTCCCTACTACGCTTAGAAGACATATTCCTCGGTGGTTACCACACACTCCTCTTTCCCCTTTGCCCTTATATAGGGGGACTATTATGCCAGTCTTCCAGTCATCGGGTGCACTCCCCTTCTCCCATGCTAGTTTGCACATTTTCCATACCCATTCTATCACTATCTCACCACCATACCTCAACATTTCCCCACACACTCCATCTGTTCCTGGTGCTTTCCCCAACTTCACTCTTTTCATGGCTTCCCACACTTCTGACCTCCTGATCCCCACCTCCTCCTCCACTACTTCTCTTCTTCTCCCTCCCATACCATATCCAGCTATGTTTGCTGGCTCTTCATTCCTTTCATTTAGCAACTCACTGAAGTACTCCCTCCATCTTTCGACTCTCTCTTGCTTCTCGGCTAACATTCTCCCATTCTTATCTTTTACACCCTTACTGTTTCCCTTGCTACCTTCCCTAACTTTCTTGACTTCTTTCCAGAACAGTTTCTTACTCTCCCTCCATTTTACACTCAGATTCCTTCCAAATTCCTCATCTACTCTTCTCTTACTTTCCTTCACTACTCTCTTCACCACCCTCTTACTCTCCACGTACCTCGCTCGTTTCTGTCTCTCGGAATCTTCATTCCCTCTACTACCCAACCACTCTCTATATGCTTCTTCTTTTCTTCCACAGCTATTCTTACCTCTTCTGTCCACCATGCTGTACCTTTCACTCCCCTCCCTCTTCTCCTCACTCCACACACCTCCTCACATGCTGCACAGATCTCATCCTTAAACACCTTGCTCATCTCCTCCACTTCCTCCATAACTTCCAGGTCGAACCCACCTAGTCGTCTTTCCACTGCTCTCCTGTACTCCTCCCTGACTTCCTCCTCCTGCAACCTCTCCACCCTCCTCACCATTCCACCCTCCTCTCGGCCTCCCTCCCGCTCTCCTCACCCACTTCTTTTGTATCCTAACCTTAGCTACCACTACATAATGATCAGACAGACCCCCTCCAATACCCCTATACACCCTAGCATCCATCACAGATTTCTTCATTCGTTCATCCACACATACATAATCAATCAATGACTTTCGTTCCACCACTGTCTTATCCTTCATCGTCAACATCCGTTTCCACGTGTACCTGTGGATCATTCTGTGTCGGAAGAAGGTGTTGGCTATCCACAGCCTCCTCCCCACACATACGTCCACAAGTGCACTACCATTCCCATTCACCTCTGATGGTACCCCCCACCCTCCCACCACTCCCTCAACTTTCCTATCACCCACCTTACCATTCATATCCCCAATCAGAAATATTCTTTCGTTCTTGTCAAACTTCTCCAGGCACGCCTCCACATTCATCCAGAACTCCTCTTTCTTTCTTTCAAGTATATCCTCTGTCGGGGCATACACGCATACAATCACCCACGTTTGTATTCCTACTTTCATTCTCACCCACACAATCCTTGAACCCACAGACCCATACTCTCTTACACATTCCTTCCATTTGCTACTTACAAACAAACATGCACCTTCTCTCGCTGTTCCTTCACTCACTCCAGCACACACACCCATTCCACATTCCCATTCTCTCACAACTGAACCTTTCCATTTGGTCTCTGTCATTCCACATACATCCAGCCTGGCATTCACTAACACTTCCAGAACCTCTCTCTCTTTTGTGCCATCATTCATGCCACTAACATTCCACGTAGCCATTCTCAGAATGTCCGAAGGCATGTCCTTAGTCGGTCGTGGTTCGTCAACGTTGGTTCCGTCCGCATCCGAGGCTGTTCGTTCGTTTTTCTTTGCTTAGATATTTTTTCCGGGTGGGGGTCGCAAGCCCACTATGCAATGCCTATTACATAAGGCACCCTCTTCAAACACTCATCCGCCGTAGTTTTGAATCTACCACGCAGAGCATAAAAAATTGAGGAGCCTTCATCATGAGCGCACGCAACCTCACTCATGGTTCAGTCATTATGAAATTGGGTTTTCACTACGAAAAAACTTCGTAACAAATAAAAAACAAAAAGAAAATAAGAATAACTATTCATAAGCTTTCCATATACTCGTGGATGTACTTGTGTGGATCTTTGACCAGACGCTGACTCAGGCGTCATTCTTCCTTCTCTGCTCTGCGCTCAACCGACCCGGACGTGCCTCCGCACGCTCCGCTCGTTCCGCATTTGTTGCGTCCCTAGTGAGTTTTTTCTCATTTGTTTACTCCGGGATGTATCGAGTAAGGTTAGGATATGCGTAGCAGGAGTGTCCTGGGCGGGTTGCCCGCAGTGCAGTGTATTTTGGGTCGTGTGTTTGGGGCATCTATTTCGGGTGTACCCTCGTGGTCCTGTTGTGGACATGTGAATTTGTTCACGGTTAGCTAGCTTTGTGATGCAGGCGGCTTTCATTACGCGTTATTATTGCTGCCTTTTATCTTTCTGATGAGGTAGCTTTTTATTCTCTGACGTTCCCAGCGTATTTTTCTTCACTTAGTGAAGTTTTTTCTGGGTCCCGAGTCAGTTCTTCCCTTTACCGGGAAGTTTTTGCTACAGTGGTGTGTTGACGGTGGTTCCTGTTGTGATATAATTCAGTGCTTTTTGTTTATATTACGACATGTTTACTGTGTTTTTTCTGTCTGCTTAGGCCTAGCCAGCCTCTCGTAGCTTTGCCACATGCACAAGTGTTATTGATTTATGTTATAAATATGTACTAATGTGTCATGTGTGTCCTGGTTTAGTTGTGTATTGGCTAATTCCACGGATTATATATGTGTCCTGGATTAGTTGTGTATTGGCTAATTCCTCGGACTATTTGTGTGTCCAGGGTTAGTTGTGCTTTGGCTAATTCCACGGTCTATTTGGTGCGTTCAGATTGAATCTGAACGGGGTGGGTTGCCTTTTCCGGCGGGTTTTCTCGGTTACACCATGAAAACCCGGCTGGTTGCCGAGTTTTAAACACGCGTGGTTAAAAAAGGCTTGTTTTCCCCGGCGATTAGTGGCCTGAGGCTCTCCAGGACTGCGTCTCTGTGGTGGGGCCTGTGTTCAGGCGTACTGTGTTTCCCGGCGGGATGGCTTTACCCATTTAACTAAGTGTTCATACGGACACTTGTTGAGTTGAGTTTTTCCCGGTTTTTGCAAAGCCAGTAAAACTAGGCTGTTTGTTGATCTTTCCTCCCCGGCGATCTTTTGCAAAGAAGTGGGGATAGGAATTTTGGGGTTAACGTTAAAATTCACACCCGGCGGTTGCACCTTGGGAGGGTAGGATTAACGGATTTGTTTAATTCAGTGAAGTTAACCAGACAATCGAGGGGTACGATACGTATCGCCGCCATTCAACATACGGCGATCTAGAACGCTTCGGGAGAAGCCAGATCTAGCATTTAAGACAGGCTTCCCAGTTTTTGATCTGCGAGATAATACGGGGGCCGGCGTCTTTGAGTTTTTTTTCCAGTAAGAACTTAACAAACACCACTGGGAAGACTGCGTCATTTATAAAAAAGCCATGCTGGTCTTTATATTATGTCAGAGGATATTCATAAATCTTTTGGACAAGTTAAGATATTCTGAAATCTTTATTTACGAACCTTCCGCGTAGCGAGCCGTAATAGTTGTGTATTACGTCTCGTTACCCGGCGGGTTGTCTAACACTTGTGTTCGAACATGTTGGTGTAGCCTTATGAGCATTAATTCCTGGAAATTTTCTTTTTTTCCAGGGCTGAGTTCCGGCGGGACTTTCGAGAACCTGGAGTAAACCGGGGGTGGGTTCGTGTTTTCCACCAGTCTCTGTCATGGCTACCATAGACCCTGTTTTTGCCTTGTGTATTGCTCCCTCCTGTTCAGGTATCCCTATCTTTGCACACACTCATTGCATTAGAAGTGTTAAATGTCTAGATCGCTCAAGGGGTTTGTGGGTAACGGGGAACTGTACCTTCTGTACTCAATTGAGTGCCAAAATGTTGCGGGACAATAGTAGATCCGCGGCGGTCGCTTTGAGGGAGGTCAGGCAGCAGTTGTCAAGTTATGCTACCACAGTGGCTCATAAAGGGCTGCAATGTGATAATGTAATTCTTTGGGATAAATTATTGATTGAGCACCCCCCTATTAAACGTACCTCTAGAGTAACTGTACGAAAGTCGGCAGAGACTGGCAGGGTACAGCACTTTCTCTGGTCCCTACAACTTCTAAGAGACCTTGTGAACCCACGCCCCCGGTGACAGCCTCCACGTCACGGGCGCGGTCCAGGTCCAGGTCGCCCCTCAGACAACAGCCGCCTAGTCACTCTTCTTCACCAGCAAGAAAGAGGAGCAAAGAGGAAAAGTCCAAGGACAGCTCTAGTGAAAGATCAGAAAAGTCTAAGAGCAGTGAAAGATCTAAAGGTAGGTTCACACATAGGCGAGTCGGAGCGCGAGGCCAACGCGAGTCACACTCGCCGCATATCGCCGTTGATGGAGCCCGAACCCAACGCGAGTAGCAGCTGATGCGAGTAAACACGCATATAACACAAATATAACACGAGTTTACACGAGTTTACATGAGTTTACATGAGTTCACAGGAGTTTACGAGAGTGTCGGCGAGTGTAACACGACCCCAACACGCACCGCCAAAATTTGAAAAATAACGGTCAAATTCCAGCGTACGAATAGTGCGAGTCTACAGGAGTCTACATGAGTGTCACAGGAGTTTACATGAGTTTACACGTGTTTACACGAGATGAACGCGAGTCTACAGGAAGTTAACAGGAGTGTATGGAGTGTATATTCTATTTAATTTATATCTTGTATTTATTTATATTTCATGTTGGATATCAATCTGTATATTATTATTTGTCATCATATATCCTTTGCATATATTCCACATCATTATTATTATGTATGGGTAGGAGGGTGGTGGGAGGGTGGTTTGGGGGATGGTGTGGGGAAGGTAGAAGCGTAATTGACTCATGTTACAAATAAGAAGCCGATTGGTAAGGTAGTTTCGCCACCACGGATTTTCCTTTTTTTCCTTATCTTCGTACGGATACGCTGGAAGTGGGTGGTGGGAGGCGGTTGGGGGTGTGGTGGGGGGAAGGCAGAAGGGTAAGGGACTTGTCACACAAATATGGAACCGATTGGTGCAGTCGTTTCGCCGCCACAGATTTTCCATTTTTTCCTTATCTTCGTACGGATATGCTGGAAGTGGGTGGTGGGAGGCGGTTGGGGGTGTGGTGGGGGGAAGGCAGAAGGGTAAGGGACTTGTCACACAAATATGGAACCGATTGGTGCACTCGTTTCGCCGCCACAGATTTTCCTTTTTTTTCCTTCTGACGGGACCGACAGTCAGCAGTGTGTGGGAGGAGGAATTTGGGATTTTTTTTGTGGGTAGCCAAAAGGGTAAGGTACATGTGGTAAAAATATGAAAGCCATAGGTGTAGTCATTTCCCTGCTACGATATTTTTTGATAATATAAACAGACTCGTGTGACACTCATGTAGACTCGTGTGACACTCATGTAGACTCGCGTGACACTCATGTAGACTCGCATAGACTCATGTAGACTCGCGATCATTAAATTTCTAAATAGTACAACGCGAGTGTCACGCGAGTCTACATGAGTGTCACACGAGTCTACAGGAGTTTACGCGAGTCTACGCGACTCTATGCGAGTTAGCGTCCTACTCCCACTCGACTCTCCAAATTTTGTGTCATCACAAAATTTTTGGCCGCGTTCGCGAGTGTACGCAGTCCACCGCGAGTCCACGCGAGTCTGTGCGAGTGTCGGCGAGTGTCGGCGAATTTGGGATAATCATTGGCGAGTGCAAAAATTTCATCACTCGCGTTGGAGTTGCGCTCCGACTCGCCAATGTGTGAACCTTGCTTAAGTCACACCGCAGCCACAAATCTTCCAGGAAAGATTCTAAGGAACGAAAGGCCTCCCGGCGTTCGCCGGAGCCTCGTGCCTCACTTTTTGCCTCTACTCCCGACTTATCTAGTGTCCAATCTGATGGGGCGGGAGTGGAGTCAGAGACTGTGGTGGGAGTGTTGCCGGCGGACAGGTTACCAATGGATATTACATACTTAGAGTTAGAGAGTTCTGTAGGCAGTGATCGCCCTTTAGAAGAGTCTAGTGGGGGCTCAGTGGTTGATGGTGTTTCTGACTCCCAAGGGAGTTCGGGCCAAGGCCTGGGTGTATGGTGGTATTCCCAACCAGGGCATGAAGGCCCACGTTTGGTTCAGGAGCCACAGGTACGGACGGACGTCCACCGGGACGCTGTGATCCCATCATCCAATCCTGATTTAACTTGGCACCAAGACGAGGTTCCGGCTTCGGCGGAACCCTCTCATGATGGGCCAGATGACAAGGATGAGGTGTCTATAATCTCTGACATGGAAGTGCAAGAGTCGGGTTCAGTTCTAGACGACTCGCAAGATAGGAATGATTCACCTTTGAGTTCTTCATCCGCTAAATTTGTCACGGCGGAGGAAATAGATGGGTTATTAGTAACTGCTCTAACAAAAAGATTTGGCCAACAGCCGGAGACTCCTACAGTGGACCTGGGAGCTCCCATGACAAGTTCAAGTGTTCGGCCTCTGATCGCTTCTATTGCTTTGACCAAGATTCCGCACCCTCCCCCTATATCACCTAATATAGTCGCTAGGCCTGCTTCGGCGGCACTGACTACTTCTAATGTAAGGGTGGTAACGGATGTGAATCCTCCCCCGTTGGATAAAGCACCGTTAAGAAAGGTAGCTATGCCCCTGTTATACGGTCCAGATGACTCATGGGTTCAAATGATCCCAACTAAGCCAGAGACAGCACAGCCCACTTTGTCAGGGGAACTTCCAGTGCCACGTGAGTGGGTAATCCAAGGAAATAAATCTAGAAAGTTACGAGCCTTGGATATTGCGGGTAATATACTTGATGTTAATATTAAGGCCATTCCGAACCATTATCACCATGACTTTTTTGTGTATACAGCTACGCCTGCACTGCCCCCTGCCTCAGCTTCAAAACTGTTTTCTGACTGGACCAAGCATGACGGTTTTAATGATATAAAAGCACTGTCAGCTCTCACTCAGAATTAGATTTACAAACGGTCACAGACACAGCCGCTAACCCAGTGTTGAAGGTGGGGCAGTTGGGTCCAGGACCTTGGGTGGAATGGGAAGTAGAGGCTCAGAACTTTGCGACCACCTTCACCTCAAAATCTTCCCACCAGATTCCTCAGGACAGCCATTCTTGGTTCTCTATGCCAGTCTTTTCAGCCGGCAGAGTCCCATCTGCTTTGTTTGCTTTTTTAGCTGCCCCCAAAATCAATCTCTGTGAACTTAAAGATCCTTTCACTACGCCTTCACCAGCTCACCTAGACCGGGAGTTTAGGCTACGGGGGAAGGCGTATAGACTTTTTTCCCAGTACATCGTTACGCACCAGGTGGCGAAATCTATGTTACGATCCACTCAGGCAATCGCGGACGCGGAAGCCAGACGATCGGTTGAACTATCTCGGCGATTACTCCTTCAGACTTCGATTCAGTCGTTGGGAGATATACGCACAGCCTTGCTCGAGGCGGTGCGGGCGAGACAGGATCTTAGGATGTCCCTGGTGAGGAAACTTCCTGACAGAATTGCGAACCAGGTGGTCATGTCGCCGGTGCTAACTCCCTCATTAATGTCCCCTGATGTGTGGAGAACTGTTTTCAATATGGCTCAGGCCTTTAAGCACAGTCCCACCCTTTCTAAGAAACCTGCTTTTAACTTTCCCAAACCCAAGCCAGTCGCAAAAGCTCAGCCGGGTGGGTCAAAGCCCTTTCAGATACCTAATTCCGCTTCCCCCCAAGGTCAGTACAGGTATAAACAAGGTAAATTTGCAGGTCATAAAGGACGAAGCTATAGCAGACCGGGCCAGGGCCCGTCTTCTGCCAACGCCGGCCAGTCGGCTAAGCATCCACCACCACCACCACCACCACCGCCACCACCAAAAAACTAAAGTCTCTCTCACTCCCAGGGCCGGTCTCACGGCGGGTGGATCAGAGGGTAGTACAGCCGGCGAACCCTTGTCTGCTAACTGGGTCGTTCCGGACGTGTCACCGCGCATGGCCAGTAAATACTTGGGCGAGGATGGTGGCACACAAGGGCATCCCCTGGCAGTGGCTCCGACGACCTCGTTTACGTCAGCCAACAAAGGCAACTTTAGTTTCATTAGAGGTGGAGTCACTAGTCCAGGAAATGATCGCCAAGAATGTCATCATCCCGGTTCCTCAAAATTACCCAGTTTTCACATCCAAACTATTTCTAGTGCCCAAAAGGGACAGTGTTCAGATGAGACCAGTCGTAGACCTGTCTTATCTGAACCTCCATATTCACAACATGTCATTCAGGATGCTTACAGTAAACCAGATCAGGCTAACACTTCCGCCGGGAGGATGGATGTGTTCTTTAGACCTGACGGACGCGTATTGGCACGTCTCGGTCAACAAAAGATTTCAAAGGTTTCTGGCCTTAAGAATAAAGCATCAGACTTATGTCTTTCAGAGGATGCCGTTTGGATTGAACCTAGCGCCTCGCTTATTCACGAAATTAGTCCGGCAAGCCCTGATGCCCTTGTTAAGGCAAGGGATCAGGATTTTATGGTATCTAGACGACTGGCTAGTGGTGGCAGAGACGGAACAAGTATGCATAAATCATGTCAACATAACATTACAACATGTCAAAACTCTAGGGTTCAAGGTCAACCTGGTAAAGTCAAACCTTGTTCCCTCAAGAGTAGTTCAGTGGATAGGGCTGGTCTGGGACACAGCTACTCTCACTCTGAGTCAGAGTGTGGACAATCGTAACAGATTTCGCAGGAAATTGTTTCTGTTCCTTCACAGTCTGACTACGACACGGAGAATCTGGGAGTCTCTGGTCGGCTCTCTCAACTGGATTCAACTAACGGTACAGTTGGGCCGGTTAAGAGTCAAACGTTTAATATTGGAGGGCAACAAATATTTTCCGCTATTACCGGCGAAAAGATTATGGCCCATACCAAAATTAATCCACAACTTGCTAGCGGTCTGGGCGAAGAGGGAAACATTACACTCAGTCATATCATGGACCTATCCTCCGCCGACGGTATTGGTAGACACGGATGTGTCAGGAACGATAGGTTGGGGCTTTCAGTCAAACCAAGGGCACCAGGGTCAAGGGCTTTGGTCCCATTTAGAAATCTCCCACATCAATGTCAAAGAATTACTAGTCCCCTTATATTTCCTTCAGGCTCACGGCTCTACTTTACGGGGCAAGGCGGTGGCCTTCAGAATGGACAATCTGAATGCAGTTCACTGTATTCAGAAACAAGGGTCGACGAGATCTCGGGGGTTGCTAAACGTGTCAGAAAAGATTTTTATTCTAGCCAACAGGCTGGACATTCAGCTTCACGCATCTTATCTCCCAGGCGTAGCAAACGTCTGGGCAGACGCTCTGTCTCGGAGACAGAGCACAACAGTGGAATGGGCACTCAAGCAAACCATTTTCGACCAAATGATTGCGGAGCCCTACCATCCACAAGTGGATTTGTTTGCGTCAGAGGAGACTCACAAACTCCCACTGTACCTCACCCGCCGGATGATAACGCCGGCGGGCGGGCCAGATGCACTGGTAACAGACTGGAACAGGTGGAGTTCCATTTATCTGTTTCCGCCGCCAGATGCGTCTCTAATGTGCCATGTAGTAAACAAACTACAGGATTATCGGGGCGTAGTCTTGCTAATCGCGCCCCTGTGGCCGGCGCAGTTGTGGTACCAGCAATTGAAGACGTGGTGCCCGGACCCGGTATCACTCCCGGTGGGGTTTTTCCACTTAGACACAATTGGCAACCTAAAGACCTCGCTGACTTTTGCATTATGGACATTCAGGAGGCCAAATGGCTAGCACCATATGGTAGAGACGTGACCAATAAATTCATGAATCAATATACCCAGTCTACTAAGCGACAGTATCAATCGCATTGGCAAGCCTTTACTTCTTGGATTCTTAGAACAGAACAAACTGTGCCCTCGGTGGCTTTAGTTTTTAATTATTTAACCCATTGAGACCCAGCGTCGCACGTGATGCGTCGACAGTTTGTTATCACCAACTCCCAGCGACGCATCACGAGCATCCGGCATATTAAAATCATTTACGTGGCTCGTAAGGTAGGAAATGGCGGGAGAATAGGAGGGGGAGGTACCGTAGTGTGTGGGAGCCGGGCCGGTAGGTGTGAGCGGGCCAAGACAGCCGCGCGGCCGGTGGTGGTGGGCTTAGTGGGGATACTTTACACCCTTAGTTCACCGCCACTTTGAACCTTCATTACTCCGGTCGTATGGGAGCTAGAGGCTTGAGATTTATGTGAGACACTCCTTAGGATGTATGCCGTACAAAGCCATACTCAGTTTTCACCCTAGTGCTCCCGGGCGGGTGGTCATGCGGGGGAGACGAACTTTCGACCCCCCCCCCCCCGCCCCCCAAATGACCGAGGTGAGTTTTTTTTTCTTCATTTCTCACCATTCTCTTCCATTTTGGCTCAATTTTTTTATTTGAGGCTCCTCCCCCCCCCCCCCCCCCCCCCCCGGCCCCCCCCCAAAAAGAAAATAAATATCCGAGGTGATTTTTTTTTTTTTTTTTTTTCATTTCTCATCCTTGTCTTCCATTTTAGCAAACCAAAAAAAAGAAGTGAAAATGGCTTGGGACTGGGGTGAACAAAATATTATAACTAGCCGGGGCTCAACGGGTTAAATTATCTGTTCGAGCAGAAACGTTTGTCTGTCGTAACGTTGAAAAATCACTTAACAGCGATTAGAATACCGTTTTTGGACCTTACCGGTCTCTCCATACCAGTTGCGGAGGAAAAAGGTTTTATGAGGGCATGTTTTAAACTCCGCCCACCTCCCCGTCAGCTCATGCCTACCTGGTCTCTGGACAAGGCATTGTCTTTACTTCATTCCCATCTGTACCAAAATACTGCAGATTTTACATTACTTTTAAAAAGGGCAGTATTCCTTATGGCCTTGGCTACCGGGAACAGAGTATCTGAGCTGGCGGCGATGAGCAACACACCTAATTGCCTCAGGTTTGGTAGGCCTAATGAGTGTATTCACATTGCACCTTCCCCAGGGTTCATAGCCAAGAATGAGCACAGTGAACACGTGTTTTCAGAGTTCACGGTGCCGGCGCTGAAAAGGGGAAAGTTGCACCATAATTTATGTCCAGTGCAAGCTCTAACCAAATATTTGAGAGTGGCACCTCTAAATCACCACGGTGCTTTATGGGTAGCAAGTACGGGTAAACGCTTGATGATACGTAGACTGGCTTCTCTCTTGGTCGAGGTCATTAAAGAGAGTAATCCCGGCGTTGTGGGTAGGGCCCACGATTTACGCAAGTGGGCGGCTTCGTTACGTTTCCTTAAGAATTTTTCTGTTGAAGATATTACATCCACACAGTTGTGGGCCTCTAATCATACGTTTTTGACTTGTTACCTCTCAGTAGCTCTAGACAAACCTTCCTTGCCATGTATAGCTTTAAGGCAAAGGGTCTAGGTGGCCTCTAAGTCACTTATTGTTTAATTTCAAGAAAAGGGGGGGGGGGGTGCAGTCAGTGTAACATAGGACACCCTAGACCCCGCCAGAATTTGAGAGCTGTGATACTGTTTATGGGTGTTGTGATATTTAAATTTCTCTGTACTATTCATTACAGGAAATTGTGCTTGTACAATTTTAGTACAAACAACAGTGTTGTTGAAAGTAGTTTTTTGGGCTGAGAAGCAATCTAATTTAAGCATTGGTTATATTTTGCAAGATATATCCACTATTTTTATGGGGTTATATGTGCACATATAAACTTATAAGTTTTATTTTTCACCACTTAATTTAAATGGGGTGCCTTGTTAACTGGCGGATCTGTTCTCAGAATCTCAGAGTTAACACCCTTTTTTATCAAGCAGGCTTCTTTGAAGCACGCTCCTGCTTGTACCCCTTTTTGTATAAGTTGTGCTGTATAAAGTTTATGCACCAAATATATCTTTTTTACAAAGTAAGAATACTATGTGGTTGTTTGATTATCTGCCTTTGCTAGAGTTATGATATGATTACGAATGTCCCCCTCCAGTCTTAGATATCAGGCATAATCGTCAATGATGGAGGGGCCACTAATAAATGATAGGTTTGACTCCTGCAAGGAGATAAAGAAAACCTAATATATAGTAGTGGCCCCGTAATCATTGACGACTGGGGCCCTCCCGACCATCCCCTTCCCATTCGTTGATGTATTAAGGATTTTGGTTACTTGATATGTCAGTGAAGGAAGAATGACGCCTGAGTCAGCGTCTGGTCAAAGATCCACACAAGTACATCCACGAGTATATGGAAAGCTTATGAATAGTTATTCTTATTTTCTTTTTGTTTTTTATTTGTTACAAAGTTTTTTCGTAGTGAGAACCCAATTTCATAATGACTGAACCATGAGTGAGGTTGCGTGCGCTCATGATGAAGGCTCCTCAATTTTTGATGCTCTGCGCGGTAGATTCAAAACTACGGCGGATGAGTGTTTGAAGAGGGTGCCTTATGTAATAGGCATAATCGTCAATGATTACGGGGCCACTACTAAATATTAGGTTTTCTTTATCTCCTTGCAGGAGTCAAACCTATAGTAATACTATGTTTAGGAAGAGGATGAGCCATCTGATAACATATGAATCAGGTGGCTCCAGTAGCCAGATAGACTACTTTTTGATCAGCAAATTTGACAGGAAATGGGTTAGAGACACATAAGATCATACCAGGTGAAAAATGCATCCCCCAACACAAGCTCCTAGTGTGTGATATGAGCCTAAGCAGAGTTCCTGTTAAAAATAATGTTAATTTGCCAAACAGGAAAGTATGGTTGTTGGAAAAAGAGGAGTACAGAGACAGATTTCGCAACAAAATTATGGAAATTGAAAGGAGAATGGGTGCTAGGCCAGATTATGTTGATAGCAAATGGAACTTTATAGAACGCAGCCTCCTCGATACCACAGACAAAGTCTGGCCAAACAAAGGGGCCACCCAGGCATAAGTTCTCCTGGTGGTGGAACAACGATGTCGAAGCTGCAGTCAGAGAGAAGAAGAAATGTTTCAAAGTATGGAAGGAAGGTGGCAGCAAGGAAGAATAGATGTCTACAGGGGAAAGAAAACCATACAGAATAGCGTGATAGAACAAGTTTGTAGCACTAATAATACCAATGGGGTATATAAATTAGCCAAGAAAGTGAGGGACTGTAGTCAGGACGTCGTGGGTGTAAGATGCATAAATAATGACAGTGGCATGACTGTTTACACAGAAAACGAAATCAGAGAGGCATGGAAGGAACATTATGAAAAACTGCTTAATGTGGAGTTTGAATGGAACAGAGAACAGCTCAGCACTGCAGTCCCAGTACATGGCCCTCCGCCTTTTATAGGGTACGACGCTGTTAAAGATGCTATAGATAAAATGAAGTCCGGGAAAGCCGCTGGGAGCTCCGACATTGTTGCTGAGATGCTAAAAGCAACTGGAGATATTGGGGTAAAATTGGTCACGGAGCTGATTAATGATATCATAAAAGAGGAAACAATTCTCGATGCATGGCAGAAAAGTGTTATAGCTTCCTTCATAAAAACTCTTAACTGCTTTTAACATATTTCCTCCAATTTCATAAATCCTTAATACCTTCCACATTGCTTCACAATCCACAAGATCATACACTTTTTCCAAATCCATAAAAGCCCAAAATATCTCCTTATGTTTCTCTAAATACTTCTCGCATAACTGTCTTACTGCAAAAATCTTATCCACGCACACTCTTCCCCTCCTAAAACCGCACTGTTCTTCTCCTATTGCAACTTCCGTACACTTTATTATCCTCCCTATCAACACCCTGCCATACAGCTTTCTAACCACTGATAATAAACTAATACCTCTATAACTTGAACACTCCTGCCAATCTCCCTTCCCCTTGTACAATGGCACAATACATGCACTCCTCCAGTCTATTGGTGTCTTATAATCTTTGACACAACAAAGCACACATTGAACAGTCTCACCAACCAATCTATTATCACATCTCCACCCTTCTTTATACACTCCACAGCAATACCATCCAAACCTGCTTTTCCTGCTCTCATTTGTTTCACTGCTTCTTTCACCTCATTTTCCTCAATGATGATGGTGATTGTGCATATTTAATGGTGATTAGTGATTGTGATTATATAATTGATGATTACACTTTTATGTAATTAGTTTCCTACAAAATAATCTTGAAAGAGAGCAATTCCTGACTAATAGGTAATGTTAAAAATGCCAAAATGATGGTGAATCTATGGTTAAATTAGAATTTTTAGACATGCTATAGTGTTAGGCCATTTACTTATTCAGTGTTATGGACTTCTACATAATATTAATTATTATATTTTTGCCAAATATATTACTTTTTTATGCCAATGGTCATACTTTTGACCATAAATATAGTGATGAAGGTGACAGTGACGTTATATATTTCTTTTCAGAGATCTGTGGGTTCCTTCTACAAGCAGACCAGAAGCAGGACGCAGTGGGTGGCTCCAAAGACCAGCGCCGACAGTGACATCGAGTTCGACCTGGAAGAGGATGATGACACTAACGATCCTGACTTCCTGGCCAAACATCAAGGATGATGAACTACTGTCAAGTAGTCCTAATAGGACTGACAAGTAAGGTTAGTATCAAAGTGAATATTATTGTTATGCCCTGTTTTTCTACAGGTTTAACTTGGGTAATGTGAGTTCTAATTGACTGGGTATATAAGGCTGCATGCACAATACAAGATATGAGGAATAGAGAACACAAAGAAACACATGGTAGCAAGTTACACGATCACGTTTATTGATATACCACTGCAGAATACTTGTGTAAGACAATATAATAGAATCGAACAACACTAGCATAAGTGGATCTGGATGGAGCCTAGTCTCCCACTTCCAACGTTCAGGTATTAATCTTCTGATCACTGGCTTCGATTTAACAGGTTTATATACCGAAGACCATCAATGTTACTTATAGAATCATATTCACTGTTAGATTTCTTACTGGTAGCTCTGGTGCACAAGTAGTAATTCACAGACTAGATTAGACACGCGTATTTTAGAGCACAGGAATTCTAGTAACCTCAGGGGGTACTGATCTAAGTTTTCTATTCTTGTCTCAGAAATACATAGAACGCAAATCAGTGGGCGAACCTTCAGATATCACTAGGGTTTCCTTCTAGGTAATAATATCTGGGCATATGGTTGATTACGAGAGTTAGTATCGCCTGTTAAATAATGAACACTGATACGCTTAGCACTTCCTAATTGAATGGTTATATGAATTATACTGGGGCAAAGAGATAGCCACTTCGTAGAAATATTAATTAGTGAATCTCTAAACAGCACAGTAATATGTAGTACTGCTAAAGGGAATCTTGGGTAGCATCTGATGGGTCTGGTCCTGGTTATCTTGCGTCCATGATGTTGGGGGCTAACGACTGGTTCCGCGGCCGTCCAGGGGGCCCATATGTGTGAAGTTCTTAAATACGTGGGCAGGTCCTTCTATCCAAATCTGCCACGGAGTCTGCCGGCTCTGGGATCTCACTCCGGAACAACACAAGGGCAGAGCTAGAAGTTAACTGCAGGGTAGTGACCCCTGGTTGGTGTCTAGCTTTCAACTGATTTGACTGGGGGCGGGAGTTAGATTTATAGGCTCGGTTCTGGACCCTGTAGACAGTAGGGATCTCGAGTCTTATGGACTTATTTGAGCTCTCAATAGATATGGAGACTAGGTAAGATGGTATTTACTGTTGTGGCACATGGCTATAGGAAAACCTTTATATTTTCATATAACTGAGCCTTAGTAAGAGGTACTATTTTGGCTATACTGGAAGTATTTAGGGGAGGGAGACTGGATCTACTTTGCGAGGAGGATGGGGACAGCTGTGATAGGAGCGTCTCTCTTAGATTGTGCAATCTTCATTCTATGGTATAGCTGAGGTGCTAATTTAGTGACCAGAGCATGCAAGAAAGGTAAATGGTTTATTGTGAGTAAATAGAGGTTAGTAAAGGTGTTAGTCATGCATGGTTAGTTCATTGATAGGAAGAATTCCTGTGCTACCTGGCAATGACTCGAAAGTCAAAACAGGGGCCAGGTATACCTCCGCGGGGGTGGGGGTCTCCCTCCTCGGGTGGGCAAAAAGGGGGAGCTGGGCGCCCTTTCTCTGTGATAGTCGTCCGGCGGCTGTGGCTAGGGGCTTGCCATATCACCAGTGTTTGTAATAACCCTCTGTGTATGAGACAGATGTGGGTGTCCTTAATACCCAAACCGAAGGTGCCTTAGCTAGCTGGTTTTACTCGGCTGGTTGTTAATTGTAGGGTTTGCTGGATGTGGTGGAGACTGGGTTGCTAACTCTGCCACATTTATCTGGAAGTATGGCAATAGAAGTTAGTTACTGGCGGGGCGGCTAGCCTTGCACCGACGACCATTGGGTGCAGGGTTGTGAATGGGTTGTAAGAGAATAGATGGCATGCAAGGGGCTAGTAAAGTTCTAATGTTGTTCTGGCCTACTAAGTGAAGGTAGGCTGGATAGGAGTATATATAAAAGGTTGGAGAGCGTTAGCAACGGACAATTCAAGGATCTTCAAGAGGTATGAGAGAGAGGCTAGGTCGGACAAGAGTCGAGAAGCGCGGGTGTCTTAATGAGAGGGGGGGGGGGGGGAGAGTTCAAGGGCTACAGGGAAATTTTGCCCCTAAGGTCCCTGGGCTTGGGGGTGGCATTAGGCTACAATTGATATGGAAGTTTGAAAAGGCAGTAGAATACGTTAGCCAAATGCTACCGGGGAATGCAACTATGGGGTGGTATATGAGTCTGGAAAAGATAGAGTTATGTGATCAGTCCGAGGGTTATGGATACTATTAGTTGGCCCTGGGAACTGCGTTTTCTATTAAATATAAATATACCAACAACAGCGGCAGTTCGTAGGGGTACTTAGTTATTGTTTCGGGGTACTTATGACAGATACTGGTAACCAGGTTATCTTATACAATCTCTGGTTGGCGTAAGAGGTGTAAGACACGAAGTAAATTGGCGTAGTGTGGACTGTGGATACGAAGGAGGCAAGGGGAAGACGTATGACAATTGTGGAAAGTAAATGGAAAAAGGTGAACACAATGGCGGATAAAAATACTTAACCTAAGGATTGAATACATAGATTTATGGGGCGATGGGTCTTCAGAAGCTTAGTCTGGCAAGACAAGATGTTAGGGAATGTTAATATTAATACTTAAACTAAGGATTGCATACATCGATGAACGATGACATTATAGTCGTCGTCCTAATAAGGTGATGAAACCTGGTTGATCTGTACTTGGCACAATACGACACAAGGACAGTGCCGCTATGTCGTATCAATGCTGGTGGCAGTTAATATTATAGACTTAGTTACTAGAGGAACAATGCAAGGGGCGACTGAGCACGGGTTACATATATCTATACTCGTCATGGGAAATGATATACGAGGTCTAGGGACAAGCGTGGTTGTTTTAACTTCTAAGATATATAACATCTACTTCTCGGATGTAAGAACATACATAGATATAATTATGGCTGTCTGATGTGTTGGCAATGGCTCAACGTCGGGACAGGGCATGGGTGTTTTTAATATGAATGTATATTCCTGTTCATCATCTTTGTAGTTAGGAGTGTAGGACACGAGGGGGTTAGTGTACGTGAGGTGTGGAAAATGGTCAGTTTAGAAAAGGTAAATGGGTGCAGCCTGGAGCTGCTTAGCCCTGCGGGCTTGGGCCTGTCTGAAATGGCTGGCTCGGTCAGCTGGTCCTTTCGTTCTGTGGACCTTTCCTTTGGGTGTTTCTGTGTGGTGTTCGTTCGTGGCTTCTGTGGTGGGCTTCTCGTTCTGGGGCATTTTAATTATATAAGTAGTAGTTAAAATGCCATTTCCGTTTTTACATCCGTAGACTTTATTTAAAAAATACCCCCCCTGCCATTTTCGTTTTTACATCCGTAGACTTTATTGAAAAAGCCCCTGCCAGAAAAAAAACTGCCATTTTCGTTTTTACATCCGTAGACTTTATTGAAAAAGCCCTTGCCAGAAGAAAAAAACCCTGCCATTTTCCTTTTTACATCCGTAGACTTTATTGAAAAGCCCCTGCCAGAAAGAAAAAAACTGCCATTTCCGTTTTTAATGGTTAAGGTGGCAAAAATATGTGTGTGATAACCCGGGTTCGAATCCCGGTGGATCATATATACTTTAATTAATTTCATTGGGGGTGTGGTGGTGAGATTAATAAAAATAATATTATTAGTAGGTTTAGGGATATTTCTTCGAGAGGCCGGTCTATATGATCTGTGCCCCATAAATATTCTTTCCTCTCACTTAAACAGTAGGCTACCATAGTGCGGTTGGGAATATGAACATGATTAGATTTATATCCAGTATTCGAGAATGGATAATAAGTCGTAGGCGTGTGCATAAACCTTTAACCGTCCTGGTGGTGTAATGGTTAAGGTGGCAAAAATATGTGTGTGATAACCCGGGTTCGAATCCTGGTGGATCATATACTTTAATTAATTTCATTGGGGGGTGGTGGTGAGATTATTAAAAATAATTATTAGTAGGTTTAGGGATATTTCTTCGAGAGGCCGGTCTATATGATCTGTGCCCCATAAATATTCTTTCCTCACTTAAACAGTAGGCTACCATAGTGCGGTTGGGAATATGAACATGATTAGATTAATATCCAGTATTCGAGAATGGATAATAAGTCGTAGGCGTGTGCATAAACCTTTAACCGTCCTGGTGGTGTAATGGTTAAGGTGGCAAAAATATGTGTGTGATAACCCGGGTTCGAATCCTGGTGGATCATATATACTTTAATTAATTTCATTGGGGGTGTGGTGGTGAGATTAATAAAAATAATATTACATTCGTAGACTTTATTGAAAAAGCCCCTGCCAGAAAAAAAACCCTGCCATTTTGGTTTTTACGTTAGTCATTGGTGAAATGCCTCTGCCATTTTCGTTTTTACATATGTAGAGTTTATGGATTAATGTCAATGACATAATGTTTTTTACACTATTAGAGTTTATGAACAAAAAGGGGGGTACCAGTTAGGGGTAACCTAACCGGAGGGAGCCTGCTCCAGAGTGGAGAAGTGTCCAAAATGGCGACGGTTGTCCGGTAGTGGTGGAAAAGGTGACCTACCTGAGTGGCCAGGGCATCTGATATATCAGTCCTCGTGGGAATTATAAAAGGCAAATACTGTCACTGGCTAACTTTCATACATCCTTACTATTTTAAATATGACCGTCTCTCTCTCTCTTTCTTGCTCGCTCGCTCTCTCTCTCTCTCTTTCTATCTCTCTCATTGTACACACACACACACACGGTGCACCGCCCACTCCTCTGGACCTCATTCGTGATCAAGTGTCAAGATAAACAAAAAATAAAAAAACCTAACCTAGCCTAACCCTTTCTCTCTCTCTCTCCCTAACCTAGCCTAGCCTAACCCTTTCTCTCTCTCTCTCTCCCTAACCTAACCTAACCTAGCCTAGCCTAGCCTAGAGCCTAGCCTAGCCTAACCTAACCCTTTCTCTCTCTCTCTGTATCTCTCTCTTTCATCATATTTTTTCCACGCTATTCTTAGAGTTCAGATTTAAAGATACCAAGCCACCTGATTTCACCCATCTCCGTACCAAAAATACTTTTGGGTCACCTGCTCCCATAAATCAATCTACTATCTATATCTATATCTCTATCTATATCGGTCTGACAGCGACCCTTTCTTTCATCATATTTTTTCCACGCTATTCTTAGAGTTCAGATTTAAAGATACCAAGCCACCTGATTTCACCCATCTCTGTACCAAAACTACTTTTGGGTCAGCTGCTCCCGTAAATCAATCGACTATCTATATCTATATCGCTATCTATATCGGTCTGACAGCGACCCCTCAGTAGTTTCTCTCTCTCTTTCATCATACTTTCGTTGTTTTTCCATATATACAGTATATCTCCACATCGATTCTCTTCCATCACCCAAGTTCTAAAAAATTACCTAAAAATATCCTCTCTCCCTCCCGTACATAAACAAAACCTGACACATCTCAAAATCCATCTCTCTCTCTCTCTCTCTTGCTCTCGCTCTCGTTCTCGCTCTCGCTCGCTCTCTCTCTCTCGCTCAAGTATCCTACCGTTCTTAGAGTTTAGATTTAAAGATACCAACCCTTATATCTCCTGACACCGCCCCCCCTCCGTACCAAAATACTTTCGACCTGCCTGCACCCATAAATCAATATTTACCTCAACTTATCTTATTTCCATATCTATAGTGGGGCCACTATCCTTAATGAGCTTAACCTTTTTTTATGTATCTCCTCATCGATTCTCCCTCCACCACCCGAGTTCTAAAAAATAATGTCTTAAAGATCAATAGGCATCCTCTCGCCTTCCCATACATAAAGACAGCCTGACCTACCTCAAGCACACAGAACAGAACAAATGAGCGACCTAGTTAGATGTTCCCAGTGTAGGGTACCCTCCACACGGGTGCATCTATGTATCAGATGTTCCTGGTGCGAGGGATATCAACCCCTAGACAACATGGAGAGACACCGTCGAAAATGCATCCCAAACGGCATTGGCATTGGTTGCAATGGAATATCTCTATCTAAGGGTAAGTGTTATACTCTACTTGTTCAATACCGTACCGGCATATATAAAACATTTACATGTGAACCCCATGATATGATTTGTTTAAATTAATGTGACCCCCGGTATATATCCAAATATTATAGTTATTATATTATTCGTATAGTACCCTTAGTCCCCTTTTTCTTATTATTTATTATTATTATGGGTGCTATTATTATACAATGCATAAGTGTTTATTCGCCTAAAACCCTATTTCACCCCACTTACAGATCAGTCCCAGGTGACATCACAACCAAACAGCCCCAACACCCCACCGTCATCATCGAGAGAAAGAGAATACCCTACCCGCACCTAGTGAGTATTCTTAAATAATCTATAGTAAGAAAATATATCAGTATACACATGTGTGTGTGTGTAAAATGTGTGTGTGTGTGTGTGTGTGTGTGTGTGTGTGTGTGTGTGCGCGTGCGTGCGTGTGTACACGCGTGTATATGTGCGCACGGTATAATTAAATGTTAAACTATTCCAACCATTCGGTTATCTTGCAAGTGGACTACATACATAATAATATACAGGTATACCTGTATATACATATATAAAATTACCCGAAATGAATGTCTCACTAAAATACATGATCTGAACTGTAATTGTGATGTAAAACCATATATTTTCTTTCTCTCGCAGATATCCCCACCCCACCACAACCAGGCTCCAGTTGTAATGCTCCAGGGGGCATTGCACCCCAACCCGGACCTAGTGGTACTACACTAGGAAGTCGAAAGAGAAAGAGAATAACCCCACCTACACCTAGTGAGTATTCTTGAATATCACACAGTACCTGCCTGACCTTTGCTGAGTGAGGACCTGTCCCTAGTGACTCCCAGTGAATATCTTTGCCCATAGTGTGGTGATAGTATTAACGCTTTCATAAAATGGCTGGTGTTGACGAGATTGCTACCTCCTCTCATATTCTCCAGCTTTGTCTTGCTTTGCAAGAAAGGATGGAGAATGTGGAGAGAGAGGTGCAGTCTCTCAAAGACGAGAATTTGGCCTTAAAGCTGACTTTGGCTGAGAAGAAAAGTGAGGATAGTGCAACTGCTGTTAGGGATCGTGATGCTCCCTGGACAGTTGTTCCAACAAGTGCAACAACCTGCAAATTTCTACGGCGGCCAGTTGCCCTCAGCAACAAGTTCATCACCTTGGATGACGAATGTGATGGTGAGGCTGCGAGTGGTTCCTTCGGCGAGGAAACCAGGAGAAAGGTAAGTGAGTTGCCTCCAACAGGTGTGACTGCTGCCCCCCCAGGAGTACCTTCAACTGCTGCCCCAGGAGTTCCTGCCGCTGCCGCAGCTGCTACCAAGTCATCGACAAGGAGAGGCAAGTCCTTCTCAATTGTTGGGGACTCCATGGTCAGACACTTAGCTAGGTCCACCTGTACTGATATTAGGAAGCTTGTCTGTCTGCCTGGTGCCGGGGTTGGGAAGGTGTTAGAGGACATTGATTACATCATGAAAGATATTGGAGATAGCCCCATTATCTGTCTCAGTACAGGGAGCAATGATGTTGGTAAAGGTAGGACGGAAGTACTGCTTCGGCAGTACAGGGAGGTGTTAGATAAAGTTAGGAGGAAGGGAGGCATACCTGTAGTACACAGTATCTTGCCACGGAGAGGGGTCAGCAAGGAATGGTCATCTAGGGCAATTGGTATCAATTGTCGGCTGGAAAAATACTGTAATGCAAATGCAATACCATTCCTTGATAACTGGACCCGTTTCTATGGTAAAAATCAGTTGTACGCACAGGACGGGGTTCATCTTTCTCGGCTAGGGGTGGCAAATTTAGCTAGGTCAATAGATAGGATTGTCGCGGGGTTTCGCTGAAAATAAAGCCTGAGAATATGAGTAAGAATAATTGTCTAGATAGGGTAAATTGCCGTACTGGTACATCAGATAGGAATAGAAAATATCAGTCACAGGATTTTAATTGTACTGCTAGTAGAAATATTAAAGGTGTAACAGAAGATGGGAATTCAGTTAGAAATAAAGGTAAATCCGATACCAGTAAAATAAATTCATTGCGATTATATTATACAAACTGTAGGAGTTTATGTAACAAAATGGATGAACTTAGAGCACTTGTTAGCAACGAAAATATAGACATTATAGCACTGACTGAAACATGGATTAATACAGAATCAAGACATTTTTTAGCAGAATTCCATATACCAGGATATAGTTTGTTTAAACGCGACCGAACAAGTAGGAGGGGCGGCGGAATAGCAGTGTTTGTCAGGAGTTCTTTAAAAAGCTGTATTAAATCAGGTATTAGACTAAATACTGATAACGAAAGTGTTTGGGTTGAGGTTAGCGAAGGTAGTGAGACCATAATTATTGGAGTTATTTATAGACCACCAAATATGAGTAGAAACGAAGGTACAGCTTTATGGCAGGAAGTGAAAATAGCATCAAGGTTTAGCAATGTGTGTATTATGGGGGATTTCAATTTTCCGAATATTGATTGGCAGCATCAAATCGGCGACTCAGATTCAACAGAGTTTATTGAGGCGGTACAGGATAGTTTTTTATTTCAATTCATAGACTCGCCTACTAGAGGTAATAATATCCTCGATTTAGTTTTCAGTAATAATGAACAAATGATAAATAATGTAGAGATAGGAGACCAACTAGGAAATAGTGATCATAAATCAATTTATTTTAACATACAATGGACAGGAAAGGCTAAAGAGAATACGACACTTATCCCAGATTTCAGAAAAGCCAATTATGGTGGATTAAGACGAGCCTTAACCCGGGAGCTGCGGGGAGACTCTTAAGAGTTCCCCCGGCGCACTGCGGGGAGACTCTTAAGAGTCAGAGAAAACAAAAATCAACTTTTGACATCGAAAAAAAAAAAAAATTTATATTTTTTTTTTTTATTTATTTTTTTTTTTTTTGGCCCCTGGGCCATGCAAAATCTCAGTCCTCTACCTCCCCTCCTTCCCCACTTTCCTCCTCTCCTTCAGTTATCACCTATTTTCCCTGTTATTCCCTTATTCTGAGGTATATTTTCGTGCTAACATTAGAAATCCGATTGGAGGGTGTGGTCATCACTGATAGCAAGCGAGTGCAAGAGAGAGAGAGAGAGTATCGATCGACTGTGTCTCAGTGGCCTTGGGGGAAATTGGCGGGAAAGCAGATTGCCTCACCCATACATTATACAACTCGCGGGCTATATCTCCGATTTTGACCATCCAAACGCTGTTTTCACTCGTTTTATTGTTGTTTCAGGTTAATACCTTTATAATCAACCCATAATAGGCGCATATGGATAAGTATTAATGCTATTAATGGCACAATGAATATTTTAGTGACGGAAACACCTCAAATACGTCAGCACAGGGGGACGTTTCCAATTACCCCCATGCGCACTTCAGAGGTTAAGAGTCGATCCTATGGTTAAACTATTAAGTGGACCCAGGTGCGCTAATGAACATACTCTCTCTCAGATACCTGTCTTAACTCAGGATAATTTGACAGCTACATATAATAATTTTATTTCTTCACTCCACAATGCGCAAAATAAATATATCCCCAAAAGAAAATTTAGATCAACACAGAACCAACCCAAATGGATGAATAATAGACTATTAGACCTTCTAGGAAAACAGAGAGGAATATATCGAAAAATAAAGAAAGGCGAAATTCACCTACTTGCTTACTATCAGAATCTATCAAGAGAGGTTAAAAAATGTATAAGGACAGACAAAAGAAATTATGAAATCAGGATAGCCAATGACTCAAAAAATAACCCTAAGGCTTTTTACCAACTATATAAATCTAAAGTTAGAGATAAAATAGGCCCCCTTAAAACTTCGATAGGAGAAATGACAGAAAGTGATTTAGAAATGTGCGTTTTCACTAATGAAAATTTGGCACAGATTCCAGAAGTCCGTAAGGTGTATAGAGATAGTATAGAAAATAGGTTAAGTACGGTTACTATAAGTAGAAATGATGTGCTTAAGGAAATTGACAGACTGAAACCTCAGAAATCGCCTGGTCCCGATGAGGTATATGCCAGAGTATTAAAAGAATGCAGAGATGAGTTAAGTTACCCATTAACATTTCTTTTTAACAATTCATTAGAAACAGGTATAGTTCCAGAAGCTTGGAAGCTTGCAAATGTAGTTCCGATTTTCAAAAAAGGTGATAAATCAATAGCATCCAATTACCGTCCCATTAGTCTCACTTCAATCATAGGAAAGCTACTAGAGTCAATTATTGCTAGGAAAATGAGAAACCACTTAGAAACATTTAACTTAATCAATTCTTCTCAGCATGGATTCACACAGGGACGTTCTTGCCTTACTAATTTGCTTAGTTTTTTCTCAGAGGTATATGAAGCAGTAGATAATGACAAGGCATACGATATTATATATTTAGATTTCAGTAAAGCTTTCGACAGAGTCCCTCATGAGAGATTGATGAGAAAGGTTGAGGCACATGGAATAGGTGGGGCGTTGTTGGGATGGATTAGGTCATGGCTAATTGGTAGGAAACAGAGAGTCAGCATAAATGGTACCAAGTCAGAGTGGGGAGCAGTCAAAAGTGGTGTCCCCCAGGGATCGGTATTAGGTCCCCTGTTGTTTCTTATATACATAAATGACCTAGATTTAGGTATAACTAGTAGGATAAGTAAATTCGCAGACGATACTAAAATGGGGAGATCAATTGATTCAGATAGCGATATAGAGTGCCTCCAAAGGGATCTAGATACCTTACATGAATGGTCAGTAAATTGGCAGATGAAGTTTAACATTGACAAATGCAAGGTATTAACCCTCTCCGACATATGACGCAATTTTGAGCCTATTAGGGATACTTTAAAGCCTTTATTACCATCAGTTTTTTTTACAAACCTTTATTTTAGTTACTTCAACCTCTGCAGTTGTCTTTGAGTTAGATGTGGGCAGAAAACTAATTTTGGAGAGGTAATTATAAGAGTGAGAGAACTCTATTTCTTATTGCTAATCTGGCAACCTCTGCGTCATATATGTCTGAAGGGGTTAAAGATAGGGAAGATGCAAACAAATGTTAAATATAAACTAGCTAATTTAGAATTAGAAAATTCAGACTGCGAGAAAGATCTAGGTGTGTTTGTTAGCAATGATTTGAAGCCTAGAAAACAGTGTATAGGCGTTCGTAATAAGGCAAACAGGATTCTCGGGTTCATCTCTAGGAGTGTGAGTAACAGAACTGCTGATGTTATCTTAAAACTTTACTTGTCATTAGTGAGACCCCATATGGATTATGCTGTCCAATTTTGGTGTCCTTATTACAGAATGGACATAGATTCATTGGAGAGAGTACAGCGTAGAATGACAAAAATGATCCATAATATTAGAAATCTTCCGTATGAAGAAAGGTTGAAGAAATTAGGTTTACATTCGTTAGAGAGACGCAGAGTTAGAGGGGATATGATAGAGGTGATCAAGTGGGTTAGTGGGATTAACAAAGGGGACATGACAAATGTACTAAAGCTCAGTGATAGCGAAAGAACTCGTACCAATGGTTTCAAATTAGATAAATTTCGTTTCAGAAAAGATATAGGCAAATATTGGTTTGGTAACAGAGTTGTAGATGGGTGGAATGGACTACCAAGTGCTATAGTGGGATCTAAAACTGTAGGGAGCTTTAAGATAAAATTGGATAAGCATATGGACGAGAAGGGTTGGGTGTGAAGGGGGATCAGCCGGGTTGGGCCAATCAGCGCTCTGCAGACCCCCATAATCCTGCGTTAATCTCTAACCGTTTTGGTAGGATGATCCTCAGGGTATTAGAGTGTTGAGCCTATAATTGGGCTTTGTAATTGATTTGGGGTTGTGTGGGACAGGGATCTGCCTTGCTTAGGCCAATCGGCTTTCTGCAGACTCCCATTTTCTTATGTTCTTATGTTCTTATGTTCTTATATATATCAATAGGAGGAAAATATATCTATATACACACGTGTATGTATATGTGCATAGTATAGTGAAATTATCAACTATGCTGTCCTCTTACAAGCGGACAATACATATAATTACCTTAAATGAACGCTTCACACAAATACATGTTTTTACATTTTAACTGTAATTGTGATGTAAAGCCTTATATTTTCTTTCTCTTGCAGATATCTCCAATTCGCCACAACCAGGATCCAGCTGTAATGCACCAGGAGCCAGTGCACCCCAGCCCGGACCTAGTGGTACTACACAGTGTTACGCTGGCCAGCTTGCCAGAATGTGCTCGTACTCGCTAGCGCTCGCCAGGGCAGTGGAATGGGCTATAATAATCGTAGAACGATGTTCTTTCTTTCCTAGTATTCATGTAGTCACAGCCAGATCAGTGGTGGTCTTTATTCTTGTCTGTGACACATGGAAGTATTTTATATCAGTAATAGAGTATAAGATATGCAGTGTGAAGTTAAGGAGAAAGAGCGAGGTAGGCAGCGAGGTTGTATTATGTGTGTGTGTATGTACGTGTGCCTCCCTCGCTCGCGCGGGCTTTCCCACGCCTTTGATTGGCTGGCGGGCCTGGCGCGTCCTAGGACGCTTGCATTTCATGACGTAGTGGTCTGTGATTGGGTGCCGCTGTCCTAGTGTTGGTGCTGCGGGGGTCCCCGCCGCGTGTCTCCTGCAGAGCTTGGCATAGTGTGCTTGGTCCTAGACGTCCCTTGCAATCTGTCCCCCAATCTAACCCCCCTGTACTACTGTTTCTCTCTCTGAACTTCTTCTTTTCCATTACTTATAATAATAATAATAATAATAATAATACTTCTCATCTTTATTCAATTACTTATCCCTTCTGGTTCTGCATACGACTTCCATAGTCGGCCAGTCGTATTACCAGCACCAGTTCTCACATATATGTTTTGCACTAGCTTTAGGGATTATTAGTCATAGTCACATGAGTCATATTATCATTGGGTGCTTCTAATTATTGAGTTGTTCTTTGTTACTATTTAATGCTAGACAGTGGAAGGTATCTTTAGTCGTTGTCTGAGTTATGTATATGGCGAGTCAAAGCCTATACGACTTCGACGGAGCTAGGTGCCTGTAACCCTTGTGCATATTTTTCCTTTGCGAGTGTAGCAGTATACGAGCGAAGGGCTTTTGCCTACTCTTGCTCGTATGCTCGCTACCTCATTGTGTTGACCTTTGTGGAGCGCCAGGGCAAGACCAGATACTTGAGATCTGGACTTACCAAGAGAGCCTCCTAGTCAATTAACGTAACCTAAGGGAAATCTGTTCAAGGGGAGACAGTAGGCTACGAGCATGCTTGCGCTCTGCCTAGCCTCCTGGTACCTTTTATGCCGCTGCTAGACTTTATTAGTAATAAAGACAGCATTGTGTTTATTAACTTTAACTGTGTATGCTTTAGGAATTCACATATTATTTTAGCCTAGGTTGATGCTTGGTGCACAACCCAGTATGGCTGTTACTTTGGCTAAGGAAGTACTGTTTTGAGTGGCTATTATTAGTGCTGTCACAGAGTTGTTGCACTCCCTTGTTATATATAATATGTATCCTACTTATTGGTGTATTTAAGATACACGCTTTGGTGTCCTGCCCCTGCATTATTTCTGTTCTATATTAACGAGCATCTTAGAGCATCAGACGTTTTCAGAAGATTCCATATCTGTTTGCTGTAGG
This sequence comes from Paralithodes platypus, assembly GCA_032716605.1. NCBI lineage: Eukaryota > Metazoa > Arthropoda > Malacostraca > Decapoda > Lithodidae > Paralithodes > Paralithodes platypus. Next base: position 37,900,807 of record CM064504.1, on the reverse strand, counting down.
ACTAGACTTTCAGTGTTTTCATAGAGCATTGAAGAGTTTAGTGTTGAGTACAGACTCACACTAAAGTTAACGTAATCATATACTCCTTTATTAAATCTTGTTATAGTTTATTCAAGCATTGTTATTACTTAAGAGCATTTTATTAATGTAAAGTACTCCTTTCGTGAGTAGGCTTTGCCGTCACCGGAAAGCCTTTGTAGAAGTGCACTAAAACCCAGTTAATTGATACCCCGTTATCCAGTAGATTAACTCTGGAGGGTTTAAGTGTTTTGTTCACCGGCGTAATAGTTCGAGGATTTGGAATTAGCGTACCGTTGTTGCAGATATAGCCTATCATCTAGTCCATTATTAAGTGCCCTTGTTTATTTCGTAGTGCCGGTCGTAACAAATGGCGACCTTAGACCAGAATATAGTGAACTGAATATTGGCATTTTTTTTTTTTGGAGAAATCTTATTGCCATTTGGGGTTGAATTTATTTCTCGCATTGTTGGCAGTGGACATTGTTTTGAGGATATTAGAATTTGTTGGAGTTTATTGGTGACCTAGTATTGCACTCAAGAACATCTTCGAATATTTTTTTGTGAATAAAGCTACGCGAGAGTTTGGCTACTTTTGTCTTGACTTGAGATTTTTTTTGTTGACTCCATCATGTCACTGGACGGGTCTGAACATAGTGAGGGCACAGTGCAAGAGACAGGCGAGGAGGTGGAGAAGGTGGAGTTGTCTAACGGCGTTCGGGTGGTGAACAGTGAGGAGGATGCTCGGATTTTTTTGGAGGAGCCTGTGTCGGCGGATCGGGTGTCGGGGCTAGACCGGTACGGACTGCAGTGTGTAGCCACGGTCTTAGGGTTGTCCGGTACTAGCGGTTTGTCGAGAGGTGAGCTGGTTACCTGGGTGCTCGGTGGGGTGCATGGGGCTTCGGGTGGAGCGGGAGCTGGGGCACCTTCGGCCCAGCCCCTATTCCACTCGACTCCTATCATGGCGCCCCCTCGGGCTCCGGAGCCGGGTACGTTCCCGCAGGCCGATGGCCGCTGGCGGTTGGGTATGCCTCTAGGTGATTCACGGGGTCGGTCCCCAATAGTAGCACCCCCTCCTCAAGGTTTGTCTTCTGAGATGTTGTTTCAGCTCGAGCTCGCCAAACTTAAGCAGCAGTTGAGCTTGAGCAACAGAAGCTCGAGCAGCGAAAGCATGAGGCTGAGCTTGAGCAGCGAAGGGCTGAGCTCGAGCAGCGGCAGCGAGAGGCTGAGCTCGAGCAGCGAAAGCATGAGGCTGAGCTCAGGCAGCAGCAGCAGCAGCAGCAGCGAGAGGCTGAGCTCGAGCAGCGTGAGCGAGAGTCTGACCGCAAGTTTGAGTCTGATAGGTATTGTGCCGATGTTGATCTAGAGAAAACTCGTGTAGAGGTGACAAGGAACCGGGTCGTCCAGGGGGGTCGAGCCCATGACCAGTCCCTGTCGCATCTACTAAAGTTGGTTCCAGTGTTTGATGAGTTAGGAGTTACCAAATTTTTTCTCCGGTTCGAGAAAAAGTGCCAGGAGCACCAATGGCCCGAGGAGAAGTGGGCAGCCCTTGTTTCGTCACGTTTGACGGGGAAAGCACTCAAGGCGTATGATGCTTTTCCCCTAGATTCCTACGTGAATTATGAGGCGTTGAAAGAGGCTGTCCTGAGGGCGTATGAGTTGCAGCCAGAGACCTATAGGCTGAAATTTAGGGCTGTTCCCAAGAGAAAGGAGGATAATTTCCAGGAACATGCTAGTGAGCTGTCAGATGCATTTGAGAATTGGTTAAGATCGGAGAAGGCAACTACTTTTGAGGCAGTGAAGCAATTAGTGTTGTTAGAGCAATTTTTTAAATGTACTGGCAGTGAGTTGACTCTTAACCTGAAAGAAAAGCAACCAAAAACTCTGCAGGAGGCGGCTAAGATGGCTGACCTCAGGTTGTCATTGATTCGTGGGTGCGGGTCTGCACAGAGAGCTGAGGCAGGTAACAAGGGGCGTACCACTCCAACCCCCCGAATTAACGACACAACTAATTATCCATTTAAGAGTACTGTTGCCAATTATGATCCCAAGTCGAAACCTTTCCCGTTAAAGAGAGGTCAGGGCCCTTCCTCACCTCAGAGGAAGTCCATGAGTGAAGTGGAATGTTTCAAGTGTCATGAGAAGGGGCATATTGCGCGCTCATGTCCGAGCACACCGCCTACAGCAGTGGTGTCACTAGTGAGCAACATTGGCGTGTCTTTGAGGTCTTCCGCGTTTGCCCGGGGTAAACAGTCGGTTGCGAAGTCACCGCCGGTGCAGAAGCAGCAGGAGGGCTCGTCACCCGTCCGAGATGTTTTTTGTGGTCATAGGGGGCACGGCACTGTGAGGTGGGCTGGTGTGGAGCATAGGTTTGCGTTGTTGCGTGATACGGGCGCTTCCCAGACACTTGTTAAGAATTTCACTGGCAAGCCTATTAACGCGGCTCGGGTTGTGGTGGTTCAAGGCATCAATGCTACGTGGTCTTACCCGCTGGTCAGAGTAGAGCTTGAGGTGGACGGTGTGACACGAGAGTTGGATGTGGGGGTTGTGGAGAAGTTGCCAGTTGAGGGGGTCGATCTCCTTCTCGGTAACGACTTTGCGGTGCTCACTTCCGAGGTTCCACCCTTCGTCGTTGCCGAGAGGGCGGCCGACACGAGTAGGGAGGGGCAAGCGGGGCTCGAGAGATCTCAGTCCGCTCAGGTGTCACAGCCTAGTACCCAAGTTTTAGACCAGCGGAGGAAGGGTCGGAAGGAGAAAGTCAAGGCTGGTTGGGTTGAGAGTTTGGACCCAGCGACACTCCTTGGTGACTCGGTACTTGACCCAAAGGTGAGCTCCGGAGTGGCCCCAGAACCTGTCCCCCCTAGTGACACGGTAGGGCGTGATGGCACTCCGCGACAGAGTAGTTCCCAGGTGCAACGAGAAGATCCTAGTCTTGAGAGTTGTGGGAACGGGGCTATTGAACTCGGCGAGGACGGGGAAGCATGTCATGTGAACCTGTTAAAGGAGTTTGTGAGGCAACCACCTGAGCAGCCTACTGTCCCTGTGTTGGTCTGCAGCGGCCAAGGTGGAGAATGAGAGGGGGGCAGTGAGGCACAGGTGGTGAAGGGTTGGGATTGTCATGTCTCGGCGGAGCAGTGGGCGGGGGACACGAGCCAGGTGGCTGTGGAAGCGCTTGAGCACCTGCCTGAGCAGCAGTGTGCAGCACTCCAGCACCCGCTCGGTTCATACCCCACTGTTTGTGCCGAGCACCCAGGCCTCACATCTCATGCGGTGCACGATGTTCCGCTGACAGGTCACTTGAGTGTGAGTAAACCATTGGCCTCGTTGTTTCAGTGGTTCAAGGTGGGCGACGAGTCTTTGGCATGGTTGTCAGGTCAGGGTCGACCCATTGCTGCTAAAGGTGGTGGTCAGAATCAGGACATTGAGCAGATTGGTGAGGTTGGCTGTGGAGTGGATGAGCCCGGTCGTCGCATAGCCTCCCAATGCTGCTCTAGTCGAATGCAACAGCCCTATCATAGACCGACTGTATCTGGCCATGTCGCTGAAGGCGGTGATGCTGCGCAGGCAGATGTAGTCGCAAGGAATGCGGGGGTGCGCATGTACGGTATCGGCGGGGAGGCCTTGGCAATTATGAACTATGGGAGTGACTGCACAGGTGGTACAGATTGTCCCTCTCGTGACCTGGCTGTTCTAGGGACAAAGGTGGAGAAGGAGGGAGACTATAGTGTAGAAACTGCAGTCTCGGCTGGGTTGTGGGAGGGCAATGAGCATGTTGTTCTTCGAGATAAGTTGCAACCTCTTGTTCCTAAGCGTCAAGAGAAGTTGTTTACTAGGCTGTGGCAGTACGTCCGTATGTTTGTTGATTCTCCAGGCTTGATGTACGGGGTAGAATCCGACATGGAGGCTGGAGATAGAGCAAGGCTCAAAGTGGCTCCCTACCGTATAAATCGTGCTCGACAGCCTGTTGTAAAAACATAGCTGGACTACATGTTGACGAAGGGTCTGAGGGATAAGGGATATCGTGAGTGGTCGTTGCCAGTAACTTTGCAACCTGAGTTAAGTGGCAAGATCCGTGTGTATGTTGATTGCAAGAGTGTTGGTGCATTATCCCTGACAGACGCCTATACCTTATCTAGAGTTGACGACCCCATAGACCGCATCGGGGCTGCCTCGTTGATCACTAAGGTAGAACTAGTGAAAGGTTATTGGCAGGTCCCATTGCCGGAAAGAGCGAAGGGAAGTGCCAGTCTTGTGATGGACTGGGCAGTTTATCAGTGCCAGGTGTTGTTTTGCTGCCGGAACACAAGTTGGATGTGTGGCATGTTAAGGGCACTGATAATGTTCTGGCTGATTGTTTGTCACGGGAGGGTATGTCTTAACCTGACAAGCGCGATATAGACCTAGGTGCTAGGGTAGTTATTTGTGCATTTCTAGCCCTGGATTCTGACAGAATTCGTTATATTTACAATATAAAGCATTATTTGTTTTCGGTATGCTTTTATTTTACATATATGATGTATATATGAACCTTCAAGAGTGCTAAAATAAGTGGGAAAAGCATTTGGGTGGTGAAAAACGAAGATATTGGCCACCCGGTCATAATCTCAGGCGAGAGAGAGCCACAGGCAGCCCTCCCCTCTCGCTGTCTGGGAGTCAACTGAGACGAGCGGGGCGGTGTGCCGGTGTCTGGGTGTTGCATAACAATCTTTTATGCAACCCACTTGTGCTACATTATCGCGGGAGAGAAAAATAACCGATAAATGATGATAATAAGGATAAATAGGTGATAATTGAGGAGGGGGGGGAGGGGGGAATAAGGTGGGGAAGGAGGGGAGGGGAGGGGTGAGAAACACATGGATGAGTACTAGAGGGGAATTATCTCACCTAGAGACAAAATCCTTTGTTTTGATAGGCCCTTTTTTTTTTTGGAAGGATTTTTTTATGGTCTTGCTTCCGTGAGGCCTATCGCGTTCCCTATAGGAAGCCTTCCGTGAGGCCTATCGCGCTTGCCGGGTTAAGGAGCACCCTCGCCGTTCAGTCAGTGTTTGTTTGAGAGTGGAGAAAAATTAGGCTTGCCCCTGTAGTGCAAAGCCGCCAAAAACACTATTACAAATAATACAAAAACCTCACATAAAAACTCTTTCTTTTTATAGTATATAAGTGCAGTATGTTACAGCAAGAATCTAAGACATTCTGAGTTTTTTTTTTTTTTTTTTTTTTAAGAGACAATGAACGGAGGAAGGAAAAACACAATTATGGTCAAACCATTTAGGTGAATTAGATCTTTTACTGTACTTTTGATGAGGAATACAATTTTCCATTCCAATTTTTACAAAATCTTGTATGTGGCTCAAGGTGGAGTGTGCATCATTAGAAAAGAAAGAGGTCCAGGGAATATCAATAAAGAAACCTTGAAGACCCTCCCAGTCTGCCCTATTGTAATGCCATTTAGTCACCAAAACAGGTTCAGAGTGGGAAGGTGTGGTAGCTGATAGACAGGTGGCCTGTATCAGACAGTGATCAGAAGATCCAAGCGGGGACCTCACTGTAACATCATAATTTTCTGAATTGGTTGTTAAAAGTCCAATAGGTGGGAATTATGATTAGGATTATCTGGTACACGGGTGGGTTGGTTGACTAGTTGAGTGAGATTAAATGAGTCTGCAAATAGCTCACATTCAAGACCAGCATCATCAGTCCTGGCTGAATGAGTGAGCCATTCAACATTATGGACATTAAAAATCACCCAACACAGTGATTTCAGAAGAAGCATTTAAGTTGAGGACACTGAGTTGTGAGGACAGAGAATCAAAAAGACTTTGCTCTGGAGGAGTATTTGGGGAACGGTAGATGCAACATATGTATTTAATTTACCAGCAGAAATTAATTTGTATATAGAATAATCAAAATAGGGACAATTGAAACTAGTAACCTCCTCCAGGGCAATTTCAGATTTTGCGAAGCAACATACACCTCCTTTAGGTCTGAAATTTTGGAGCAGTTGATAACCTGGAAAATTAAATCTAGACGTGTCAGATGTGGATGTTACTTGAGTCTCTGTCAAAAAAAGGAGAGTAGGGGATTCTGCTTGAAGAAATTGGTGTACAGAATTGATGTTAGAGTGAAGTCCCCTTATATTGCTAAAGAAAAAGCTGCACCGACGAGCAGCTTTGGGACGTTGCAATGCTCTTGACACAGTCGCATGATGATGACCGGGAGGGCCCTGTGTCAATGACCCAACCCTGCCGGGGGTGGATATCCGAGGGACCACCAGGTTTGCTCTTAACAATTGTACTGCCATATTTATTGGGTAAGGTGTATGGTGTTACATGTATGATATGTAGTGGGAAGAGTAGTGTTTTATGGATAGAGAATAGTGATGTAGGGCAATGTCGTGAAGTTGGATGTGTATGTTATATAAAGAGGGTTTTCCTAATACCCCTGATGTGTGAGGCAGAAAGATATGTATCCAGCTACCAAGGCCTGGGAGAGAAAATGGAATTCAGGCTATTCCCTGAGTCTCCCGAAACCTTGGCGGTAGTACTTCCCTGGGCGGGGCTGCCTACCCCTACTACCTCTTAGTAGGCTAGGCTTGTTGAAGCTTGCTCGTTGAGCGTAATATGTTAAGTGATACTATTCTTTTGGGGAAGTGTATAGATTTTGTTTATATATAATGAAGTGTTTTATGTTGTGATTGTGCCTTGTTTTCACAACTTGGGGGAGTAGCTAGGTGAGGCGAGGTTTATGAGCATTCTGTCTGGTCAGATGTGGCGTTTACCTGAGGTTAAAACGTCCCACATCTTGGGCGGGGTGTTACGCTGGCCAGCTTGCCAGAATGTGCTCGTACTCGCTAGCGCTCGCCAGGGCAGTGGAATGGGCTATAATAATCGTAGAACGATGTTCTTTCTTTCCTAGTATTCATGTAGTCACAGCCAGATCAGTGGTGGTCTTTATTCTTGTCTGTGACACATGGAAGTATTTTATATCAGTAATAGAGTATAAGATATGCAGTGTGAAGTTAAGGAGAAAGAGCGAGTAGGCAGCGAGGTTGTATTATGTGCGTGTGTATGTACGTGTGCCTCCCTCGCTCGCGCGGGCTTTCCCACGCCCTTGATTGGCTGGCGGGCCTGGCGCGTCCTAGGACGCCTGCATTTCATGATGTAGTGGTCTGTGATTGGGTGCCGCTGTCCTAGTGTTGGTGCTGCGGGGGTCCCCGCCGTGTGTCTCCTGCAGAGCTTGGCATAGTGTGCTTGGTCCTAGACGTCCCTTGCAATCTGTCCCCCAATCTAACCCCCTGTACTACTATTTCTCTCTCTGAACTTCTTCTTTTCCATTACTTCTCATCTTTATTCAATTACTTATCCCTTCTGGTTCTGCATACGACTTCCATAGTCGGCCAGTCGTATTACCAGCACCAGTTCTCACATATATGTTTTGCACTAGCTTTAGGGATTATTAGTCATAGTCACATGAGTCATATTATCATTGGGTGCTTCTAATTATTGAGTTGTTCTTTTGTTACTATTTAATGCTAGACAGTGGAAGGTATCTTTAGTCGTTGTCTGAGTTATGTATATGGCGAGTCAAAGCCTATACGACTTCGACGGAGCTAGGTGCCTGTAACTCTTGTGCATATTTATTTTTTCCTTTGCGAGTGTAGCAGTATACGAGCGAAGGGCTTTTGCCTACTCTTGCTCATATGCTCGCTACCTCATTGTGTTGACCTTTGTGGAGCGCCAGGGCAAGACCAGATACTTGAGATCTGGACTTACCAAGAGAGCCTCCTAGTCAATTAACGTAACCTAAGGGAAATCTGTTCAAGGGGAGACAGTAGGCTACGAGCATGCTTGCGCTCTTCCTAGCCTCCTGGTACCTTTTATGCCGCTGCTAGACTTTATTAGTAATAAAGACAGCATTGTGTTTATTAACTTTAACTGTGTATGCTTTAGGAATTCACGTATTATTTTAGCCTAGGTTGATGCTTGATGCACAACCCAGTATGGCTGTTACTTTGGCTAAGGAAGTACTGTTTTGAGTGGCTATTATTAGTGCTGTCACAGAGTTGTTGCACTCCCTTGTTATATATATGTATCCTACTTATTGGTGTATTTAAGATACACACTTTGGTGTCCTGCCCCTGCATTATTTCTGTTCTATATTAACGAGCATCTTAGAGCATCAGACGTTTTCAGAAGATTCCATATCTGTTTGCTGTAGGACTAGACTTTCAGTGTTTTCATAGAGCATTGAAGAGTTTAGTGTTGAGTACAGACTCACACTAAAGTTAACGTAATCATATACTCCTTTATTAAATCTTGTTATAGTTTATTCAAGCATTGTTATTACTTAAGAGCATTTTATTAATGTAAAGTACTCCTTTTGTGAGTAGGCTTTGCCGTCACCGGAAAGCCTTTGTAGAAGTGCACTAAAACCCAGTTAATTGATACCCCGTTATCCAGTAGATTAAAATAATCTGGAGGGTTTAAGTGTTTTGTTCACCGGCATAATAGTTCGAGGGTTTGGAATTAGCGTACCGTTGTTGCAGATATAGCCTATCATCTAGTCCATTATTAAGTGCCCTTGTTTATTTCGTAGTGCCGGTCGTAACAACAGCATCAACAACAACACCAGCACAGAGGGAAAGGACGAAGGGGTAATTCACCACAACTGGGTCCTAGTGGTGTTAAGCCCCCCCCCCCCCGCCGTCATCTCCCCTGTTCTTCCTCAGACTCTGGCTCTGACTCGGAAGGAGAAACCTCCCCACATGTCCGGGAAATAGTAGACTACTTTGACGATGCCATGATTCAAATTGATCTTTCCATGCCCCCGTGTGATGCAGATGACATACATCTTTTTTTTGCAAACAACAGGGGACAAATCCCGATAGTGATGATCCTACCTACAAAGACAAATTTATGCGTAGTGAAATACAAATCATTAGTTTTGACGAAATTGAAAATTATATCGACTACTTGATTGAATATTTTACCACACGTTTCGAACATGAAATGTTAGAGGAAGAGGGTAGTGGCTTTGTGCTAGATGAAATAGTGAATGTTAGGTTTTTCTTCGGCTTAGTACAGCTGAATTCCAGACTCGGGGAGTATGTACCCTATCCCAAGGGTATTCCAGGAAAAAGCCAGATCATTAATCCGTCGGGTCCCACAGATTGCGTTCTCCAGGTCATTACAGCGTACCGGTACCTAAAAACTAACGGGGACAACCCCATCAGAGGCCAATGGGAAAATATTTGCTGTCAATATGTGAATATGGGTAACATTGAAGGCACCGTAGCCTGGGAGGAGCTTCGACAACTTGAGACTCTCAATAATATCTGCATTCGTATTTACGGTCTTGAAAAAGTGGCAGCTAAGAGAGGTGAAATTGTCCTAGTGCAAAAGGGGGCCAAAGAAAAGGAAGTTGTTCATTGTTTGCTGTTGGGGAATAGACATTTAGCATTCATTAAAGACTTTAACAAGTACATGAACCTGTTCACACATTCATGGCTACCTAAGAAGTTTTGCAATATATGTCTGTACCCATGCAAAAATGAAAGAGAGTTGGGAGAACACAGAGAAACATGTCCAGTAAGTCTCACCAAGTTAAAATTCCCCCCACCCGGGGCTACATTAAAATTCATGAATCCGGGTAAGGCATATGAACCGTCTTACATTGCAATTTATGACTTTGAAAGCATGCTAGTAAAGCCCCCTATAGATGCAGCCAAGTGCGTTCAGCGACAACATTTCGCCATAGACTATGCTTATATAATTGTAAATAGGGCAGGGGAGACAGTTGAATGTGGATCGTACTGTGGAAATAATGCTGTGAATCACTTTATCGAGACAATGAAACAATCATGGAGAAAGTGGAAATTTTGTAATGGGTACCACAAGATAAAAATGAGTGAGCAAGATCTATTACACCATAAGAATCAAAGTCACTGCGAACTTTGTCAACAAGCATTTCCAAAGGGCAAAGGAAATGGAAATAAACACCATGATCACGAGAAACCGGGCACGAACTACATAGGTGCATATTGTCGTAAGTGTAATCTTTTAATGAAAAAACAAAAGCTCCAACTCACCCTCATCGCTCATAATGCAAACTATGACCTGTCACTCATATTACATGAACTAACAACCCCCGTGAAAAAAATAAAAATAATTCCCAAGCATTCCGCTCAAAAATACCATTAAGTTATTATTGACGATCTCAGATTTATTGATAGTTATGCGTTCATGTCGGGTTCGCTCGCTGATTTAGCCCAGCAATTTATAAACAGTGAAAATGAGCCTAGATACGTGCTTAGCATGCTGAAGGATGTGCCCCCCGCACTTTACCCTTACTAATCAAGGGTAAACAAGTGATGTGCTATGATTACCTGGACTCTCAGCAGCGTCTTTCTGAAACTCAACTCCCCCCTCGTGAAGCATTTTTTAACTGCCTCCACCAGACTGAACTTCCACCGAGTGACTATGAGCATGCTCAGACTGTTTGGAAAGAGTCTGGATGCAAAACCCTCGAGGATTATCTAATCCTCTACGTCAGAGTAGACGTGGGAATCTTGTGTGACGTCTGTCTTCCTCGAGTGGCGTGGTATCCTAAAAAACAAGTGGCGATTAGACCCCGTGAACTACGTCTCCCTCCCCGGGTTCGCCTATGACTCTTTTTTGTTGACAACACAGAAGGAATTGGAAGTACTCAGTAACCCTGAAATTTACCAACGCATTCAGAATAATGTACGTGGGGGGTTCACAAGTGTTGTGTGTCGTTACATGCGAGCCAACAACATTTACACAAATCCCGAGTTCAACCCCAACAGTGATAAGAGTACATTCCTCTTGTACGTAGATTTTAATAGTCTGTACCCGACCGTAATGGAAGAGAAACTGCCTTGCGGGGAAATGCGAGAACTCAATGAAACTGAACTCGAGACATTCTTAAATGTGGACTTAAGCCAGCATGTAACCAACGGTGATGACGGGTACCTCATTCTGTGTGACACTGAGGCCATCTCATGAGAAGTCATTGAGAAGACAGACGATCTCCCATTGATCATCCGGCAGCAAAATATAACAAATTATTATGTTCCTTCCAACAACCAACCATACTCCTAAAATCGATTAATGAAATTTACAAACACATGTGGCAGTCCGTGGATTCGAACCCAGGATGCTGAGATGTGTCACAAACCACCCGGGACTTGTACGCTGAAGAAAACCATGCAGCACCTAGCAAGAACGTGAAACTAATAGGGACACACGCGGCTCAAGAAAATATGCTCTTCGCATTACCGCTTTTGAAACTACTGATCCAACTCGGGCTTGTTGTCAAAAGGGTTCGTACAGTGTATACGTTCAAACAGGAACCTTTTCTCGCTGATTTCATCAGAGGAAATATAGAAACCAGAAAAAACGCTACGTGCCCGATCAAGAAGAACGCGATAAAGTGTATTTCCAATAGCATTTTTGGACGCTGTCTAATGAACGTGGCAAAGTATGATGAAGATGTTGAAATTGTAGGTGACCGCGATCGTTTCATGAAATTGGTGCGGAGCCCATATTTTAAACGCGTTATGCCTCTTAACCCGGAGCGGGTAGCGGTGGTTCGGAATAAAAAATCCACCATGGTCAATCATCCAAACTACATTGGGTACTATATCCTCGAGTTGTCCAAAGTACGTCTCTATGATTTTTTTTACAATGTAATGAAGGCTAACTACGGTGACAGAGTGAAACTAGTGTACTGCGATACAGATTCTTTAATAACGGTCATTGAAACACCCGACCTATTTGCCGAGTATGCCAAGGAACCACTAAAAAGCTATATGGATACAAGTAACTTTTCCCCCTCTCACCCTCTTTACAGCACGGTCAACAAGGGTAAACTCGGCCTCCTCAAGTCAGAAGTTGGGGAATGGGTCATTTCCGAGTTTGTAGGTGTGCGACCCAAGTGCTACTCTATCCTTTTGACTGACGGCGATCGGTTGACTTCAGCTAAGGGTGTCCCCAAGTCCATTAAGAGAAAGATAACGCACCAACGGTACAAGGACGCCCTATTCGAGAAGAGACCATTCACTTTTGACTATCATGGATTCACAGTGCGGGGTTCTAGAATGAGCACTGTGAAATATCCCAAAAGGGGTATATCTATCGTAGAGGACAAAAGATACTACATAAATGCCTTGGAGTCACGGTTTTACTGTCACCCCGATAACCTAAATCAAGCCGCGGGGCCAGTTCATATTGAGGGGGGAGAATCAGAGTCAAGACATATTGCGAGAGGAGAATCAGAGTCAAGATAACGGTAATGAAAGAGAAAGGGAGGCTGTAGGTGTGAGAGTGGCCGAGGTAATGGGTAGGCAAGTTGATGGTGAATTGGAGGAAAAAACATATGAACTGTGGGCTGAGCGAGATGTTCTAGTTGAGCACTACTTCCCTCCTCAAGGTGTTAATGAATGGGGAGGGGGGGAGTGTGAGGAGGAAGAGGATGAAAGGATAGTAGCAGCCGTCGCTCGGGAAGAAGAGTATCAAATGTTAGCAACAGAAGCGGCTCAACTGGAATATTTCCAGGATGATAGTGATAATGAGACGTTAGCCGCGCTAGCTTTCTTGGCAGGTAACTCATAGGTCATGAGGTCTGAATGCGGTGGTTGACGGGTTAGGGTACCACCAACATGAATGACAAAGGTGGAATACCCACAGTGATATACAGTATGCTGTTTTGTAAATATATGTATGTATATAGCCTATGTAAATAATAAATTAAGAAAATAAATCATGATTAATATTAAGTTAGTGTCACCAATATTAAAATATGTATTGGTATCAAATGGTGATACTGTATATACTGTATAAACAATGCATAATAAATATTGAATTAGTGTCTCCACACATGTTTTTATACACTTCCTTTATGTATAAGTAATATAAGTGCATTGATAATGAAACACGGGGCCCATTTTAATTGTTTATTTAATTTTATGTTAAATAACAGAGGGCTACAGAGTTACAAATATATCTTCACTAGAAAGTATGGTACTTAAGAATATTAAAATGCTAACTAGACAATGTACAGAAATACATTAAGGAAATTCTCCCATAAAGTTAAGAAGTTTCATTCATGACCCATGGTGCTATTGTAAAGTTGCGATAGGTCGGGTTACGGTAGTGTCGCGGCATCCTCGGCAGTGAGCGAGCGACCATAGTGAACCCCGGCGCCGAGCGACTATAGTGGCCCCGACGGGCGGCGGCGGTGGCGGGCGGGGCGGCGGGTGGGCGGGGCGGGGCGGGGCTGGGCGGTTCACGATCTAGAGTGCAGAAAATTAGGGTTAGAGAGAATGGTAATACGGTAGAATAATTACCCCTCAATTCATATACCGTAAGAGAGAGATTTAATGAATATGAGCAGGAGAGAGATACTAGAGTCTTCTGTGTACTTACGGGCACGTGTTGAAGGTCTGTTGACAGGTGGGCATGCTAAACTTGTTATATGCAAAACGCAAGACACGCTCATCATTCCCAGAGTAGTCGGTCTTGGAGAACTCGTTGCGTATCTTCCCTAACGTTTCTCCGGCCCCCGCATGGGTGATGTGATAAGTAAAATACATGGCATAGGCCCCGCACACGTCGCTACGGGTTCCCTGGAGTCTAAATGCATTTTTAAATATGGGGACCCCGGGTCTCTCGAGTCGTTTAAAATAATCAGAATATACTCGAGGGTCTAGGCTGTAGCTATCCAGACATACTATTCTATGAGCATCGCGGTAGATACAGAGCCAGTGTCCCATATTTTTTTTAGACCAACTCGGCACAGTGTTGATTATACACACAGCGGGTTTCCCCGCGTGTCCTTGGAGTAATGTCTCGACCTCATCCGCTAATAGTACCCCCAGAAACACCACCTCCTTTCCTAGACTCCCCCTTACCCACCTTTCAATTTCAAAGTTGTTCATCCCTATCCCATCAGGCCCGTACGTCACACTGCAGTCTTCTGTCAGTATTTATAGTTAATATACCAACCGTGTCACCGAATAATAAAGCTAGGCAATTACTATCCTGGCCTTTGCTCATATTTAGGTTGAGTCGAAGTCCCCCATTCATTTCCATGGGCATATTATCATTCAGGTTTTCAGCTCTCAAATCAAAGCAGCAAACCGTGGCTCCATTGGCAAAAGCCTCTTTAATAATTGAATGCTCTCGGTGGAGACCCAGAGCATCCAGCGTACGGTAATACAGCTTGGAACAGGCGTGGGGGAAACCGCTGGACACGTTATAGACCACGCGACCGTTAGCCGTCACGCTCGCCCTACTTAAGTTCCCGTGTGTCAGATACAGGGGGTTAAGCGTATAATCACCCGCTTGGGCAGACATGCCCATCATGACCATCGTTAGCTTTTCAGGGATGACGTTACCGCACGTCTGGTCATAAGTGGCGGAGGTCTGATCCTTGGCCAGCACGTAGGTTTTAAAGAGAGTTTTGGTGAATGTGGATTTTATAACAAACCCGCCGCTCAACAAGGAGTTTAGAGCGTGTAAGGCGTTGGGGTAGGGGAATAACCTTGTATAAAGTAATTTGGTAGAATCGACGTGGAGTCGTGCCTTATCTCCATTACTAGGTACGTTCATTAGCCATTCGTTACTCGCCAGTTCGAGGCGGAGTCGTACAGGAATGCCGTCGGGTAGATAACTGTCTAGCGAACTAATGTCGAGGAATAAAGGAGCGCATAGCTCCAGACCGTGGGTCTTGATTCGCTTAGAGAGGTCCTTTCGAGCGGGAGTAAAGTAACTGTCCTCTATCTTCCGGGTGAAACCATCGGGGGGGCACGCGAAATAAGCCAAGGACCCAATTGTGTTAATTTTGCCGGGTGTCAAGGTGGTGAGGGCTTTAACGTAGGAGCTGTAACCGTAGAGAACATTGGTTTCGACGGGCACGTCGCCGAGAAAACACTGCACAGATTTGAAAAGACTGTGGGCCGAGTTATTCGAGAGCTCAATGTTCACGTCGTCCCCGAGGGGGGTCGCATTATCCCCTTGGGTTAGCCGCAGAGTGGTGTGTATTACCAATTGATCCAAGTCAATAAAGCTCCCCGGAGTCCCAGGGATGAGGAAATCAACGTATCGGTCAGTTAACTTCATGTTGAAACCTAGATTGCTAGGCAACACGTCGGCATCTTGCCGGGAGGCTATGGTGGCTTCCAAAAGTCGGGTCTTGTTGGGACGGGGAAATAATTCACTGACGCCAGCAGCGTATTGACCTACGGGGGCCTGCTGACCCACAGCTCCCTCCGCGGTCGCGATGCTCGCCATCTCGACGCTAGCCCGATACTGATTTACAGCGAGGAAAATATGTCCTTCTTATAGCACCCCTTCATCGTCTTCTTTTTAATTTTCCTTTTAACCTTTACCCTCTTCCTATTTCTACCACCACCCCTCGCCACCTTTACGGCTGCGTTCTTCAGAGCGTTCAGGCCGTGTCTTTTTAGGGACTGCCTTAGGTTATTACCCTGAGAGATATCCTCCATGACATTGTTTCCAAACTCGCGCGCGGAGGGAACTATATCATTTCGTACTAGAAACGGGAAGGCTCTTTTAGCGAGACCCGCTAATGTAGAGAACAGACCCCCGCCCCGACGGTAGCTGGGCTCGTAGGCGAGAGTGGCAATATCGTTGACACCACCCCCGTGAGATACTCTCTGCCCACGAGCGAAAAGAGAACGATACTCCCCCACGGAGGGGGGGATGAATGTAACTCGCATGCCGTTAGGGAAAAGACTGTTGACACGAGGCTCGACGAGCTATTAATATAGTCTGACAGCGCGAATGTGAAGTAAGCACGTCACATGCTGACCCTCCTCAAAATACATGGGGCGACCCTTCTGGTCTGTGATTTTAATGAAAATGGTATCTATAATTTTAGGTTTGAGTGGTTTATAGACGATAGGATGCACGCCTTTCGATTGCCCATCGGAGAGGGAAAAGGCATCGAGAATATTTACATTTACCCCGGCGAATCTTGAAGGGTTGACCAGGTCACTGTATATGAGCACGCACTGAGCATCGCCGTTCCTTAAGACGGGAAACGGGCTAGTATGATATAGAAATGCGTCGTCTCCTTCGCTGAGAGCGTCTCGGGGGGAGGTAAACACGTTATAGGCTTCTAAGGGGCTTAAGCCGAGAAGTCGGGCTACACGCTCTTCGAGCTGTATCTTCACGTATGAGATGCTCGGATGAGGGTCGCGGAAGCAGCGCACTGTAACGTGTTGGCTCAGGTTCATACGACCGAGGGAGAGTATTTGAGAGGGGTTGACTAGGCGGTCAAAGGCGCTAGTGTTAGGAAGCCCGGCGTAGGCTTCATCATGGGGATGTCTGACGTAGGTTCTGTCGTGGTTAAGGAGCCCCTTTAGTATTGCCCCTATTTTATTATTAACCCGGTCGATAAGGTATTCAATGTCCTGACTCAAGATATTTTCCCAAATAGTCACAAGCACCTTACGCTTTTCAATATTGCCTGAAGAAGTAAGCTGCCCGTACTCTATATGTATGGCGCATTCTGCCTCGTCTCTCTTAATAGTATAGTAACGTTGAGGGAGTAACACATTTAACAGGCCAACTTCGTATTCCACGTCCTTGTGTAACGTTAAGGTTTGTAAGTTGTTGGTAAAACTACTGCTACTATTGGGGTATATGACACTGTCTGCAGCGCTTGTAACGTAGATATGGTGTGACTCCATCTTGGAGTTGCAAGGGACTAATGCGAAGTTGGCTCGTTTCTTATATTTATAGCTACCTACAAGGAGGGGAGAGTAATACACGATAGGTAATGCTTAGGTATTTATTAACACAGAGAGAGAGAGAGAGTCATTAAAGGAGATTTTATATGCATTATTAGGAATTGAGAGGGTCTTGCATCGCAACATTGTAGTCTTCATCCACGTCGCTGTTCCTTAGCTTCTTCTCGCTCGCCTCCCTGGGGTTGGTGTTGATCGATTTGCCCTCCTCCTCCAGGTGTGGGCGTTTTTTACCCGGGGTGAACCCCGCGTTTTCATTCACAGTGGTTAACCCCACCCACCACTTGTCCAAGATGACACAGGATATATTGCGGGTCCTAAGATTCCCGGGTGCATGGTTTAGGATAGGCAGGTAATCCTGTGCCCATACGTGAGAGGGGAGGCCCGCAGCACCGCATTTGAAGGGGAATACAATACGTGTCATCTCATGTTGAATAGCCCAATCGACGAGTTTAGTAACACAGACATTAAACATTTTAACACGATCCTGGTGGTGGTCCTGCTTTAACCCTTGTATGAATTGGGCGTCGCGAGAACTGAGTAGGTACTTCTGGTTAATCTCATTGAGCTCCAGCATCTTACCGGGAGCGTATTGAGCTAGAAGACAAGCAACATGGGGAAGACTAGGATCAGTGGACTCGTGAATTATAACACTCCCAGGCACACCCCTGTCTTGCCAGCAGCATCGGTTTAGCCGATAAATAGACACTCTTTCAGCGTATAGGTTACTATATGGATACGTTTGGTGTAGAAGTGCAGTGAAGCCGGTGGTCTCTCGACAGGCCGTGCAGCTGTGAACACCGGCAATGATGGTTTTATCGTTACGATAGTGGGAGTCACCGGGAACCCCTTCCTCGTAGCTGAGCGAGTAAGCATCGCTTTCTCCACGGGCCTCCTCTTCCTCCAAGAGAGAGTAGAGGGAAGGACACTCCTTCTCGCGTTCGGGCTGGGCAACGTCCTGAGCCTCACCGCCAGTCACAATCGATGAAGCCATTACCACTCTCCCCCAATGTGAGGGGTGTCCACTACGTCCATTTATCGAGGTGTTGATTGGCCGTCTAGGAAGCTATTGCGGTGGGTGGAGGTCTTGTCGTCTGGAACTGCCGTAGTTGGCTCACAGTTGGGGTAAGAGAGTATGACGGGTCTGGGCTGTCTCGGGAGGCTTTAATACCCCCACGAGCGGTTGGCGCGGGGTTGCCAGCTATTAGTTTAATGGGCAACCCACGGAAAGTGGGACTCATGATGGTTCAATAGGAGACCCACCCGCGGGTTGCCAGTGCGGGTATTTTAGACGAGAGTAGACTATTATTTTATACCTACACCATAGTGCTTTTTGATCTGAGTGCTTACAATATGAGAGGGATGAAGACCCGTTGCTCTAATAATTAGATCTACGTCATCACGCTGGGCTTTGGACGGCGTATCCCCCTTAGCCGAGAGTACCCCCACGATGTCTAGAACGTTGTTGTTGCTAGCTGAGTCCAGTAGCCATCCATCCTTGTCCCATCTAATTAAGGGGTTGTTTTTAACTCGCTCCAGAAGCCCTAAAGCGTATGGTGTTTCATTATATTTTACGTGGGCGGGCAGAAGATGTGCTAGACTGAGATTTTTGGAAGCATTCCCCATTACAGAAGTGGCTTTCATTAGCACGGGTGGTGGGAGTTTGGTTTTGCGCATAGCTCTCGTTGATTTCTTGTTATTACGTGAACACGGCGTTGATTTTTTCTCTTTTTCCTCGGGAGGGTCTTAGGAGCGGGCTGTGGGGGGAGGCGGGAGGACGAGCTTGCTGGAACATGTTGTCCAGAGGAGGGGGAGGGGGAGGGCGGTGTAGGGGAACCCTCGATGCTTGTTAAAACACGCTTGGCTGTGGATTCGGGGAGGAGATAATAGCTGCGCATTATGAGAACATTTTGAAATTAGACCGGCAACTGCAGGGAGAAGGGCGGCTAATATATTACCCTCAGCCTTACTAGTTAGAATTAATCTCTTTTTGGCCAGAGATGTTTTCTTCCGGGCAACGGCTCGTATATCCTCACGATGGTGTTGTAGCTTTCTTATAATTTTACTATTCAGGGTGAGATGTTTCTTTAGAAAGTTGGAGAATATCTCAGAAATACAATTTAAATGCTCGCGTCCTAGTTGTTTAATGAGGTTCTTCCTTTCCTTGGGGTTAAGTTTTTTAAGTAGCCGTACAAACTTTTTATGTACACCGAGTAGGGGAAGCTTACTATTCATCTTGGCACGAGTAGAGGTCAGATGCATTAATCCAGCTGTCAAAGGAGGTAGGATATCCAACCCAATGTACAAAATATTGTTTTTCCCCTTTGCTTTTGCGGGTTCTCAGGATATTAATATTGAATGACTCGGGCAAGAAACTTGCCACCAGTTCTGACCCGTAGAAGATGCACTCTATGGGTTCGCCGGATAGGTCTTCCAGGTGATAGGTTTTTGGTTGATGTTGGTGTTTTATTTCTCGAATTTGGAATAGCTTGTGGGTGTTCTGCTGGGTGTATCCCTTATGGAAAGCGGATGAACGAGTGCTGCCCACGAGATGCACAATCTCTCCAACGGCTAGCTCGGTACTAATGCATCTGAGGGGTTTCTGTTTTTTTTTATACATTAGATGAAATTGCCGTGCAGTGTCAGATGGTCGAGTTAAATTATGTACGATTGTGGGGGTTTGTCCCTTTTTTAGTCCAGAGTGGGGGGAATTATTGTAGGCACTGACCATGTCCTGGAGGTGGTTAATATATCGGGGGGAATTCCGCAGTGTAATAAAGCGGTACATGCGGGATTTCAATGTGCAAATGGCTCGTTCAGCGATGGAAGCTTTAATCTCACTAGAATGAATGCTATATAGCTTAATCCTGCGGGATGTTAGATATTCCTTCACTTTTTTTATTATAAAACTCGGTGCCTAGATCAGTGTTCAATATTCTCACACCCCTGGATTCATCAGTTTCCATAACCCTCTTAACAGCCATTAGCATGGAAGTCGCATCTTTCCTGGGACAGGGTACGACCTGCATGAAACGGGAAAAGACGTCCACGCATACTAACAGGTACGATATATTGTCGTTGTCTTTCTTTAAATGACGTACGTCGGCTAAGTCAGCAGCCATGATGATCTTGGGCTTGGGGGAGAGAACTTTCTGGCGGGGGAATTTCTTTGGCTGTAGCTTATGTAGAGTGTAGGTTTTGCTGGTCCTGAGAAACCCCGTCACATCTTGCAGTTTTATGGAAGGATCAATGTCTCGAGCCTTATCCCATAGTTTCTTTTGAGAAGACAGTCCGTATGGCTGGTCGTGACGACCGTAGAGAACATTTAATAGCTCTCGATGCTTAGAACTCACCATTGGAATACACGTTCACAGGGTGGTTCACCTACTATATTTGTGCGGAATTGCAGGGCTTCGGGAGTATTTATACCTAAGTCAACGAGGAGATAGCCAAAGGGTTTAGAGAAAATGGCAGATTTGTATATTTCAACAAAATCGCTGGCTCGGTCTTTGCCGAATATTTGCCTTCCAAGTATTTGTATTTGCAATAAGTCACGCTGTCTCAGTAATAGGAAGTGAGAACAGTTGAGACTAATATTCCTCGCATGTTTACCGCCCATGTACAGGTTTTGGGTTATGAAGATGCATGAAATGTTATTATGCCGACCGCGGGTAAAAGCGTCAACGACTACTTTATTCTTTACAGCTTCGATAAATAGATCGTCAAGGATGAATAAGGTTCCTCTTTGATCGTAAATATCCTCATCGCTTATAGGGTTCACTATTTCTGGAGATACGGTTACCTTGGGTCCTATTTCTTTATCATGCTGTAGGGGGTGCGAGGGAAGACCGCATATAACAATCTTTTTAAATTTATTATGATGCTTGGATATAAGTTTCTTGACGAGTTCAGATTTGCCGGAATTGCTGTATCCCGCTACTATTATGCGAGCGGGATGTTTTGAATATGTCGAGAGCATCGGAGGTAAATGCTTCCGTCATGTTGGTTTCTATTTAACTAATACCTTTACGAGGTTTGAATGCATATATATGGGGTGTTTATATATGTTTTAGGGTTCACACGCGGTGGGCTGCATGACTATACAGTATATAACAGTAAGTCACATGTTCTCGCCTAGGCTAGGTTAGGTTAGGTGGTTGGAAAAAATATGATAAAAGAGAGAGAGAGAAACTACTGAGGGGTCGCCTTTTCCACCACTACCGAACAACCGTCGCCATTTTGGACACTTCTCCACTCTGGAGCAGGCTCCCTCCGGTTAGGTTACCCCTAACTGGTACCCCCCTTTTTGTTCATAAATCTAATAGTGTAAAAAAACATTATGTCATTGACATTAATCCATAAACTCTACGGATGTAAAAAACAAAATGGCAGAGGCATTTCACCAATAAAGTCTACGAATGTAAAAACCAAAATGGCAGTTTTTTTTCTGGCAGGGGCTTTTTCAATAAAGTCTGCAAATGTAAAAACGAAAATGGCAGTTTTTTTTCTTTCTGGCAGGGGCTTTTTCAATAAAGTCTACGAACGTAAAAACGGAAATGGCAGGTTTTTTTTTCTGGCAGGGGCTTTTTCAATAAATTCTACGGATGTAAAAACGAAAATGGCATTTTGTTTTCTTTCTGGCAGGGGCTTTTTCAATAAAGTCTACGGATGTAAAAACGAAAATGGCATTTTTTTTTTTTTCTGGCAGGGGCTTTTTCAATAAAGTCTACGGATGTAAAAACGAAAATGGCATTTTTGTTTTTTTCAATAAAGTCTACGGATGTAAAAACGGAAATGGCATTTTAACCCGCTGAGTACCAGCTAAATATTTATAAATGTACCACCCAGGACCGGCTGATTCTGAATAGCGAATGGGTTTGGAATGAAGGAAAAATCACGAAAAACCGATCAAAAAGCTCAAAAAATGGTCCTACAGAGCCCCCGAAAACGGATTTTACAAGAGTAAAAAATTGAAGGCAATTTCCCCCAAAAAAATGTTTTTGCGTGCTCACGCGCACGCGGTTGGACTTTGAGAGTTTTCAACCATCGGCATGGGTGCGTGGGATACTTACACAGTTCCCATACAAATCTGAGCCCTCTAGGTGCCATAGGACCGGAGTACTTGGGACCGGACCGGCCAGGACGCAAACCATGCGTCGCTGGGGTTTAGCGTTACATACATTGTGGACGCAAACCCTGCGTCGCTGGGGCTCAGTGGGTTAACTACTACTTATATATACGAATAAACTTTGGGAAATCCACAGGTGTGGAGTCGAGGGTTAGTGTGGCTCGATCTGCGCTGTCACAGCGTTTTCCCGCAATGACTGATTGATTGATTGACTGGTCATTATATATATTTAAAGAATTTATAGTTCATATTGTTGTGCATTTCATTAATTTGTTGGTCATCATTTTTGTTAAAGAACTTATAGTAAATAGTGTTGGGCATTTAATTAATTTGTTGGTAATTTTAATAATTTAAAGAACTGATAGTAAATATTGTTGTGCATTTCATGCTTGTGTTGGTCGTTAAATTTGTTTATAGACCTTATAGTAAATAGTGGTGTGCATTTTATTCATGTGTTGGGCAATTTAATAATTTAAAGAACTTATAGTAAATAGTGTGACATTCCATTCATGTGTTGGGCATTTAAAAAATATAATGAACTTATAGTAATTAGTGTTGGGCATTTCATTCATGTTTTGGTCATTATATTTTGTTAAAGAACTTATAGTAAACATAAAGTACATTACTTACCTTACCGTTACTAATCTTACCTTTACTTACCTTTACTAATCAACTGTATAATGTCCCAGGTAAGGCTATAGTGGAGCCCCAGGATGTGTCCGACGAGGATGATGAAGTGGATGATGCCGTTCTACCAGTCCACAAGAGGATTAGGAATGCCACTGCTCCAAGGGCATGGAAGAAGGAGGATATCAACATCCCACAACTGCCGGACTAGGTACACTTGGCTCCAACCCACATCCTCACATCTTTTGAATATTTTGAAAGAATGTTCTCTTTGGAGCAGTTGGACCACATTGTCTACCAAACTAAACTCTATGCTCGGCAGAAGGACGTCAACACCACATTCACCACAGACAAGCACGAGTTCATGGTGTTTATCGGGATCCTGATCTACATGGGTATATGTAGCCTGCCAAGCATATAGCATTACTGGGCCGTGGAGACCAGAGTGCCTCAAGTAGCTGAAGTTTTGTCTTCAAAACACTTCAGGCTACTGAGATCACTCCTACACTTCAACAACAATGAGCCAGCCAGGACGTCCACAGACAGATTCTATAAGATATGGCCAGTCATTGCATCTATCACAAAGTGGTTCCTCCAGGTCAACGCTACTCCAGTCCAGTCCATTGATGAGGTAATGGTGGTCTACTAGGGAAAGAGGGCTGGTAACCTGAGGCAATATATCAAGACAAAATCAGACAAATGGGGCTTCAAGTTTTTCTGCAGAGGTAGCATCGATGAGTTTGTACATGACATTCTTATGTACCAGGGCGAGACCATCTTCCCAGCTCACCATGCCCTCCTCGCTGAAGAAGAGCAGCAGATGTTGGTCAGCAGCTCCTCATCAAGACCCTCAAGGAACCCACTAAGAATGCTGTGTATGCCGACAACTTCTTCACAAGCTTTGCATTGGTGGAATACTTGCTGGACAAATAAGGCTGCAGGTATGTTGGCACAGCAAGAGTCAATCGCATCGACAAGCCCCCATAATCTCTGTCAAGGAAATGGACAAGAAGTCTGTGCCCCGTGGAACTCTGGACTACTGTTCTGCCAATGGCATACTTGCTGCACAATGGAAGGACAACAAGGTGGTCACAGTCCTGTCCTGCGATGCTGGCATTTAACCCACTTCCACGGTTTCCAGGTACGACAAGCAAGCCAAGGAAAACAAGGAAGTTAAATGCCCCGACGTCATCAACAAGGAAGTATAAAAATTTATAAAGTGTTTAATAAATAGTATATATATCATAATATTTATTTATTAAATTATATTTGTATATCAATCAACACAGTATTACACTACACATAAATTCTAGTTTATAAGTAAAAGTTAACATTATGGCTAATTATATTTGTCTATGCTGCCAACATGTATTTACACTCATATTTAAGTTTAAAATAAGACACATATATTTGGTGAAAAACTTTGCACCTAAACGGGCCAAACATCCCGGACAGGAAGTTCATGGCTACCCGTATGGCAGGTGAGTAGCCCATACGGGTTACTTGTTTGCCGCAACATTGCAATGATCATGTTCACCACAGTGAATATTTCACATGAGTAAAAATGTCTTTGAAACACCTCAATTTTGATGTCCCAAGAGTTTTTTTTGACATCTCAACTATTTCACCAAGTGCCCTCTAAAGGGTTAATCCAAGAATCACGACCTAAAATCGGCAGTTGGGTAGCTACACAAGAACATAATAATAATAATAATAATAATAATACAGATAATAAAGAGCCCGTGTGAAGCTCCCATATGTTACCTTAACCCTTTAGTTATGATCACACATTATATACAGTATATATATATATATATATATATATATTCTGGCTATCAATAGTCACTTCCATGCAGCTTAGGAGGAACCTGTAGGAATCCAAGGGATAAATAGTGTGTCAAGTGGTGCAATGACTCTTACACAAGTCCTTCAGAAGCTGAATAATACCATCCCACAATAGAATTACAATGACTCTCACACAAGTCCTTCAGAAGCTGAATAATACCATCCCACAATAGAATTACAATGACTCTCACACAAGTCCTTCAGAAGCTGAATAATACCATCCCACAATAGAATTACAATGACTCTTACACAAGTCCTTCAGAAGCTGAATAATACCATCCCACAATAGAATTACAATGACTCTCACACAAGTCCTTCAGAAGCTGAATAATACCATCCCACAATAGAATTACAATGACTCTCACACAAGTCCTTCAGAAGCTGAATAATACCATCCCACAATAGAATTACAATGACTCTCACACAAGTCCTTCAGAAGCTGAATAATACCATCCCACAATAGAATTACAATGACTCTCACACAAGTCCTTCAGAAGCTGAATAATACCATCCCACAATAGAATTACAATGACTCTCACACAAGTCCTTCAGAAGCTGAATAATACCATCCCACAATAGAATTACAATGACTCTCACACAAGTCCTTCAGAAGCTGAATAATACCATCCCACAATAGAATTACAATGACTCTCACACAAGTCCTTCAGAAGCTGAATAATACCATCCCACAATAGAATTACAATGACACGGTTTTATTTCACTTGGAAAGGACTTGTGGGACACCCAAAATAATGTGTACTTTATTCCTGAAGGTTAAGGGAGCCCACCTCGCTTTTTTTTATCTTTCTCTCCCTCTCTCTTCGGCTTGTATCCATTCGGCCCCATTCAGCCTACTGTTTTAAGACGTTTACCCCCATCGAGGTGTCAATATATTCCTGGCGAGCGGTAGCGAGCCAGCATATATATAGGCCTATTTTTGCTTTGACAGCAAGCTAAATTTGTGCATTTTTTTATAGAAAAATGTCTCCGGCGAAGCCGGATTTCTCCATACAATGCTGGTTCGCTATCGCTCGCCAGGAAGAAATCGACACCTGGATGGGAATAAACGTCTTAAAACAGTTGGCTGAATGGGGCCGAATGGATACCAGCCAGAGAAAGAGAGAAAAGGAGAGAGATAAAAAAAAGCCGGTGACCCCCTTTAATCCAAAACTGAATAACAGTGATTGTAGTTAGCTAATGAACTACCCAACCCCTCCACGTGCCAGATCAAAGGAGTTATAGTTCTACAGTCATGTACGGTCACGCTAATAATGTCTGACAGATGTTGAATAGGGTGGATGAGTGTAGGAACGTGTGGGTATATCGCACTCAAAAGAAGAAATCATGTGTAAATATTGTTGATACCAATTATTGATCAAAACATAATTGGTGCCGAGACATCACTTATTAGGCCGACTGTACGGTGGCGCTAATAAGTCATGTCCCAGCTGTCATTACGTTTGGCTTGCTCTGTGCTGTATTAATGTCTGCCAGATGTTGAATAAGGTGGGTAAGTCTAGGAACATGGTTGTATATTTCACTTGATATGAAGAAATGAAGCTTAGATATTGCTGATACTAATTATTGATCATAACATACTTGGTGCCAAAACATCACTTATTAGAGCGATTGTACTAATATCTGAACATTTCAAACTTAGGAATGGCAATGCAGACAGGATTGCCTTTGTTCAGTCACTAACATATGATTATTCACATTAAGGGGGGTTACCGTTTTTTTTTTCTTTCTCTCCTTTTCTCTCTTTCCCTGGCTTGTATCTATTCGGCCCCATTCAGCCAACTGTTTTAATATGTTTATCCCCATCCAGATGTTGATTTCTTCCTGGCGAGCGATAGCGAGCCAGCATTGTATGGAGAAATCCGGCTTCACCGGAGACATTTCTCTATCGAAAAATGTACGAATTTAGCTTGGTGTCAAAACAAAAATATATACAGTATATGCTGGCTCGCTACCGCTCGCCAGGAAAATATTGACACCTGGATGGGGTAAACGTCTTAAAACAGTATAGTAGGCTGAATGGGGCCGAATGGATACAGCCAGAGAAAGAGAGAAAAGGAGAGAAAAATAAAAAAAGAGAGGGGGGCTCCCTTAACACACAAACATATTGAAAGGCTCTTCTATCAGAAAATGGGTAGAGCCTTAAAAAAAAAAAAAAAAAAAAAAAACTATTACACACCAAATAAAATATAAATACTCTACATTGCAAAGAAACAAAATGCACTGTACACAATTATATATAGATATCAATATTGCACACACTTATTATATATAGATATCAATATTGCACACACTTATTATATATAGATATCAATATTGCACACACTTATTTATAGAAAATTGGACTTTCGACTGACACAGTGCTATACTCCGTTCAGGTGAGCTGTGCACCTGGCACCTAGTGGAGGTTTGTAACGACGCACGTGATAGGCTCTCTAAGCATCATCCTCGCTTAGGGGCCGTGTGCATTGATTGGCCGTTAAATATTATCTTCACTCACGGGCCTAAGGTGTCTTATCACCACACTATAGTATTGTTTATTGTGGCAGTGGGACTTAGTGTTATTCTAGTAAGGTCAATATCACTTTAGTTGTCATTGTATTAAAATATTCATCTAATATCACTTTAGTTGTCATTGAATTAAAATAATCATATGTCCTGAAATCACTATAGCTAACTATAACATCTTAGTATCAAAAGATAAGTGAAACCTAACATATTTCACCTTCGTAGTATCATTTATAAAGATAGACTGCCCATACATAATACATGTGGCGACTTTGATGGATGCAGTGGCAACATTAGTAAATTATTGAGGGTTTAGGTGCAGTGGAGACCTCAATACAGATACACAAAATGCATAAAAAGGTATATTTACAAATCTACGGTAGGTATAATATGGGGGGTAGAAATCCTCCTCCCCTTGTATAATTCACTTGCTAGACGAGACAGAGAGGGCCGAGGGAACCCGCGAAAATGGTCCCGGACACTAAGAATTGGAACTTTAAATGTTGTTTCAGTTTTTGCTCTGCCTCGTTTCGGCCACCCCCAGTTATGGGGTATGTGCCGAGTATATACATACATACATACATACATATAAAATGTATGTTTTTTATCTTTAAATTTCACGATTTCATTGCATATAATATTGTGGGAAGTTATCCTTTGTTGAGGCTTAGTGCTGCATGACCAAATAATGTGTTATCACCTTCAATGCAATGATATTATATGAATATTTTCCTGACTAATATCAAATTATTATATTTAGCTTTGCAAATACATCTGGGATTCAAAGAGGACAACTATAATTCAGTTATTCCTTCGAATCCGATACGTTTTTCTTAAATTGAATGAGATCATCTAATGTATAGCCAGATTACATGGAAAATAGCATCACTGTATTGAAACTAATAATACAATCCTAGTAAACACACACATATTGGTTCTCCATTAACAAAGGAGATTAATATTTAATTAGAATATCTTCACCTTATTCTATACATTATATAACAATTATAATATATAAAACTATACAAATATCTACTGTATATGAGTTCCAGTGCTCATAGTGTGACATTGCATTACCTTGAAAAAGTTATCACCTTTTTCATGATCTTGGTCCGGGCCCTTTTCGTTTCTGTAGCCTTTCATAATTCTGGAAAGTTGTTAGCTTATCAGAAACATGAAGGAAATATATAGTGAGATGGCAAGAAGGGCAGATGTAGATAATGGACATATCAGAAGTGTAAACAGTTAACCTGGATGGACATATGGAAGTGTAACAATCTGGACATTCTTCTGGTACGCTTGGCCCTGGGTATCGTACTGTGAGGTATCTGTCGTCCGTAGGTGCTATGATTGTGTGGGGCGAAGTCCGCCGTTGAGACACACGCCGGAAGGGTCCTGGCTTTGGAGTACAAGATCTGTTCTCGGCACTCTGACTTTTTTCCGTTAACACCTTTACTGTCTGCAAACAAAACTCTTGGCAGCTTTCTAAAGCAGTCTTCCAAGGCAAAGAATCCGAGAGTATCTCAAGTTGATCCACGTACTTCACCAACTCTGAATGTACATCAGACTTAGTCAATGGAGTTTTACCAGGCTCACCAAAGTTTCTGATGACCAGATCTCTCTCCAGATGGAAGTTCAGAAAATGTGCTGGGTGGGAAGTCCACTTGTTAAATTTATGCTGCTTATCTCCACTAGGATCATTCTCACAGGAGGTGAGTGAATGTTGTAACATATCACAGTGGAATAACACAAAATCACAGTTTGCACAACCTACAGAGCCGAAGTATAGATGATTTCTCCTGCGTTTTACATGGACATTCAGGTCACATATATGACAGTGAATGTTGTTGTATGTGATACTGTTCTTATAGTCAGCCTTTAAGATTTTATTCTTATTCAAAACTTCTAAATGTTTGTTAGCCAGAAGAGTTACTGTTTCTGATTTGTTCAACACAATTTGTTTTTCTGTTCCAGGGGAAGCTTCTTTATGTAATCGTATCTCTGAGGTAACATTATTACATAGCAAATTATCTGACAAAGAGGCCTGTGACTTATTATTTGAATCAGTTGGTTGTGCTGAGCTCTGAGCATCAATATCTGGCTCACACCAATCATATGAATCATTTTTAGGAACAATATTTCTGTTTCCTGCATTACTATTTGCCACTTTATTTTTGTAGGAAGACAGAGACGTCAGAGGAGGAAGAAGCCTGGAGAGGAACAAAGGCATAGGGGGAGGAGGTTGGAATTGGGTAAACTGAGGAGTAGGGGGACCTTTTTTTTGAGACACTGGGGTGCTTTCTGTAGTGAGGGTATTATCTAAATGAGTTGGGATATTTTCTAATGGAGTAATGATATTTTCTTGAAGAGTAGAGGTAATTTCAGGAGGAGTAGGGGTATTTTCTGGGGGAGTAGGGGCATTTTGCTGAGGAATTTGGGTATATTTAGGAAGAGCAGGGGTATTTTCTTGAAGATTATGGGTATTATCATGAGTATGAGTGTTTTCAGGAGAAGAATTTATTTTTTCTGAGTGATTATAAATATTTTCTTGAAGTTTAGGGGTAGTTTTCGGGGGAGTAGGATCGTTTTCAAGAGGAGTAGGGATATTTTCTGCAGGAGTAGGGCCATTAACTGCTGAAGGAGAAGGCATATCTTCAACTGGAGTAGAGCCAGGTATATTGGCTGATGACGGAACATTAGCGGTACTTTCTGAACAAGTACTATTTAGTGAAGAAGGAAGTAGTGTGATACTTTGTGAAAGAGGATTCAGTACCATAGGGCTAGTTTTATGAACAACTTCGGTAATCTGTACTTTCTGCTTTGTTCCCAGATACATCTTGCTCTCTCTCTGCTTGGCCAAACTACTTGAGTTAGAATTCTGTGTTTCTTGAGCAAAGATTCTTGAAATTTGCCTCTGGTCAATCAAGTGAGGCATTTCCCTATTCACTGTATCATGTGTACTTGAGCTTTGTATTGTCTCATTAACTAATATGGGTAATTTTGTATTTGCTTTATCATGCGTGTTTGAGCCTTGCCCTGTCTCAGCAAGCAATTCAATCTTTTCTGCAGACTGGTCAAGGAACTCTGCATTTTCTTTTTCAGCCCGAGAGACTACGATCATCTTCTCTCCTGGTAGTGATTTGGCTTTCCTTTTCTGACTCATTGGCAAGAACCTTCCTTTACTGTCCTTGTCTGGCATCACCACTGGAACACTCATTGGCAAAAACCTTCCTTGACTGTCTCTGTCTTGCATCACCACTGGACCCTTCTTGGGCTTTTGATGCATTTGTTTGTTGTCGATGACACTTTTAAGCTCCATATTCGTCACTTCTTGAGCTTTGTGTCTGTTATTGACTAATGAATACATGTCATTTTGTTTGACAGATTGAGATTGAATAATGGTTTCTCTATCTATAAGCTGCTGCCTTTCAATCTTTGCACACAAGTTATGATCTTGCTTTCTCAAATGATTCTTCATGCTATCGAGCTTACCTTTCTTACAGTGCTTCAATATGGTTTGGTGTTTCCTCTCATTAAGTGTAATATATTTTTTCATGCCTAGAAATTTGCCTTGTCTTTTAGTTTTAAAAATATTAATACCTCTCTCTGTTCTCTGTTCTATATTTTGTGAATTTTTCACTTTCAAATATTGATTGTGGCCTTCTAGTTGACCATCTGATTCCTCTGTGTTCACTGGTAACTTGTGCATATTGCTGTGTTTGTACTGTTGATGCATACTAAGCAGCTTGCCTCGTCTCCGCATATCCAAACTACAAACAGGATTGCTTTCTCTTAACTGCTTACTGGTGCTTGCCACTTCATTATCAGACTCTTCACTGTCCTCAAAACTATCATCTGAATCACTTTCTTTCAAGTGATTGCGCATGCTCAGAAGATTTCCACATCTCTGAATATTCAGTTTGTTGAAGGTAATGTCTTTAATAGTTTCTTGATCATTCGTTGGAAGACTTGATAGTACTGATTGCTGATATGTGCTCTCCATAGGTACTACACTCGTGCTCTCCACAGGTACTTTGTTCATGCTCTCCAGGGGTACCTCACTCGTGCTCTCCACAAGTACTTTGTTCGTGCTCTCCAAGGGTACCTCACTCGTGCTCTCCACAGGTACTTTGTTCGTGCTCTCCAAGGGTACCTCACTCGTGCTCTCCACAGGTACTTTGTTCATGCTCTCCAAGGGTACCTCACTCGTGCTCTCCACAGGTACTTTGTTTGTGTTCTCCACAGGTGATTTCTTTTTGCTCTCCACAGGTGATTTCTTTTTGCTCTCCACAGGTGTTTTCTTGGTGCTCTCCACAAGTGTTTTCTTGGTGCTCTCCACAGGTGTTTTCTTGGTGCTCTCCACAGGTGTTTTCTTGGTGCTCTCCACAGGTGTTTTCTTGGTGCTCTCCACAGGTGTTTTCTTTATGCTCTCCACAGGTGATTTCTTTATGCTCTCCACAGGTGTTTCCTTTGTGTTCTCCACAGGTGATTTCTTTATGCTCTCCACAGGTGTTTTCTTGGTGCTCTCCACAGGTGATTTCTTGGCGCTCTCCACAGGTGTTTTGTTTGTGCTCTCCACAGGTGTTTTCTTGGTGCTCTCCACAGGTGTTTTGTTTGTGCTCTCCACAGGTGTTTTCTTTATGCTTTCCACAGGTGTTTTCTTTATGCTCTCCACAGGTGTTTTCTTTATGCTCTCCACAGGTGTTTTCTTTATGCTCTTCACAGGTGCTTCCTTTATGCTCTCCACAGGTGTTTTCTTGGTGCTCTCCACAGGTATTTCCTTTATGCTCTCCACAGGTGTTTTCTTTGTGCTCTCCACAGGTGTTTTCTCTATGCTCTCCACAGGTGTTTTCTTTATGCTCTCCATAGGTGATTTCTTTTTGCTCTCCACAGGTGTTTTCTTGGTGCTCTCCACAGGTGTTTTCTTTATGCTCTCCACATGTGTTTTCTTGGTGGTCTCCACAGGTGTTTTCTTTATGCTCTCCACAGGTGTTTTCTTGGTGCTCTCCACAGGTGTTTCCTTTATGCTCTCAACAGGTGTTTTCTTTATGCCCTTCACAGGTGCTTCCTTTATGATCTCCACAGGTGTTTCCTCTATGCTCTCCACAGGTGTTTTCTTTATGCTCTCCACAGGTGTTTTCTGTGTGCTCTCCACAGGTGTTTTCTTGGTGCTCTTCACAGGTGATTTATTTGTGCTCTCCACAGGTGTTTTCTTGGTGCTCTCCACAGGTGATTTCTTGGTGCTCTCCACAGGTGTTTTTTTAATGCTCTCCACAGGTGATTTCTTTATGCTCTCCACAGGTGTTTCCTTTGTGCTCTCCACAGGTGATTTCTCTATGCTCTCCACAGGTGTTTTATGTATGCTCTCCACAGGTGTTTCCTTTATGCTCTCCACAGGTGATTTCTCTATGCTCTCCACAGGTGTTTTCTTTATGCTCTCCACAGGTAATTTCTTGGTGCTCTCCAAAGGTGATATCTTTATGCTCTCCACAGGTGATTTATTTATGCTCTCCACAGGTGTTTTCTTTTTGCTCTCCACAGGTGTTTTCTTGGTGCTCTCCACAGGTGATTTCTTGGTGCTCTCCACAGGTGATTTCTTGGTGCTCTCCACAGGTGTTTTCTTTATGCTCTCCACAGGTGTTTCCTTTATGCTCTCCACAGGTGTTTCCTTTATGTTCTCCACAGGTTTTTTCTTTATGCTCTCCACAGGTGATTTCTTGGTGCTCTCCACAGGTGTTTTCTTTATGATCTCCACAGGTGATTTCTTTATGCTCTCCACAGGTGTTTCCTTTATGCTCTCCACATGTGATTTATTTATGCTCTCCACAGGTGTTTCCTTTATGTTCTCCACAGGTGTTTCCTTTATGCTCTCCACAGGTGTTTTCTTGGTGCTCTCCACAGGTGATTTATTTATGCTCTCCACAGGTGATTTCTTTGTGCTCTCCACAGGTGATTTATTTGTGCTCTCCACAGGTGATTTCTTGGTGCTCTCCACAGGTGATGTCTTTATGCTCTCCACAGGTGATTTCTTTATGCTCTCCACAGGTGATTTCTTTATGCTCTCCACAGGTGTTTCCTTTATGCTCTCCAAAGGTGTTTCCTTTATGCTCTCCACAAGCGTTTTCTTGGTGCTCTCCACAGGTGATTTCTTGGTGCTCTCCACAGGTGATTTGTTGGTGCTCTCCACAGGTGATTCCTTGGTGCTCTCCACAGGTGTTTTCTTTATGCTCTCTACAGGTGTTTTCTTTATGCTCTTCACAGGTGTTTTCTTGATGCTCTCCACAGGTAATTTCTTGGTGCTCTCCACATGTGTTTCCTTTATGCTCTCCAAAGGTGTTTTCTTGGTGCTCTCCACAGGTGTTTTCTTTATGCTCTCCACAGGTGATTTCTTGGTGCTCTCCACAGGTGTTTTCTTTATGCTCTCCACAGGTGTTATATTTATGCTCTCCACAGGTGATTTCTTGGTGCTCTCCACAGGTGTTTTCTTTGTGCTTTCCACAGGTGTTTTCTTTGTGCTCTCCACAGCTGTTTCCTTTATGCTCTCCACAGGTGATTTCTTGGTGCTCTCCACAGGTGTTTCCTTTATGCTCTCCACAGGTGTTTTCTTTATGCTCCCCACAGGTGTTTTGTTTGTGCTCTCAACAGGTGTTTCCTTTATGCTCTCCACAGGTGTTTTCTTTATGCTCTCCACAGGTGTTTTTTCTGTGCTCTCCACAGGTGTTTTCTTTATGCTCTCCACAGGTGTTTCCTTTATGCTCTCCACAGGTGTTTTCTTTATGCTCTCCACACGTGATTTCTTTGTGCTCTCCACAGGTGTTTTCTTTGTGCTCTCCACAGGTGTTTTCTTTGTGCTCTCCACAGGTGTTTTCTTTGTGCTCTCCACAGGTGTGTTCTTGGTGATCTTCACAGGTGTTTTCTTGGTGCTCTTCACAGGTGATTTATCTATGCTCTCCACAGGTGTTTTCTTGGTGCTCTCCACAGGTGTTTTCTTTATGCTCTCCACAAGTGTTTTCTTTGTGCTCTCCACAGGTGTTTTCTTTATGCTCTCCACAGGTGTTTCCTTTATGCTCTCCACAGGTGTTTCCTTTATCCTCTCCACAGGTGTTTTCTTTATGCTCTCCACAGGTGTTTTCTTTATGCTCTCCACAGGTGATTTCTTTATGCTCTCCACAGGTGATTTCTTTGTGCTCTCCACAGGTGTTTTCCTTGTGCTCTCCACAGGTGATTTCTTTATGCTCTCAACAGGTGTTTTCTTTATGCTCTCCACAGGTGTTTTCTTTATGCTCTCCACAAGTGTTTTCTTTGTGCTCTCCACAGGTGTTTTCTTTATGCTGTCCACAGGTGTTTTCTTTATGCTCTCCACAGGTGTTTCCTTTATGCTCTCCACAGGTGTTTTCTTTGTGCTCTCCACAGGTGATTTCTTTATGCTCTCCACAGGTGATTTCTTTATGCTCTCCACAGGTGATTTCTTTATGCTCTCCACAGGTGATTTCTTTATGCTCTCCACAGGTGTTTTCTTTATGCTCTCCACAGGTGATTTCTTTATGCTCTCCACAGGTGATTTCTTTATGCTCTCCACAGGTGATTTCTTTATGCTCTCCACAGGTGATTTCTTTATGCTCTCCACAGGTGATTTCTTTGTGCTCTCCACAGGTGTTTTCTTTATGCTCTCCACAGGTGTTTCCTTTATGCTCCCCACAGGAGTTTTCTTTATGCTCTCCACAGGTGTTTTCTTTATGCTCTCCACAGGTGATTTCTTTATGCTCTCCACAGGTGATTTCTTTGTGCTCTCCACAGGTGTTTTCTTTGTGCTCTCCACAGGTGATTTCTTTATGCTCTCCACAGGTGTTTTCTTTATGCTCTCCACCGGTGATTTCTTTATGCTCTCCACAGGTGATTTCTTTGTGCTCTCCACAGGTGATTTCTTTATGCTCTCCACAGGTGTTTCCTTTATGTTCTCCACAGGTGATTTCTTTGTGCTCTCCGCAGGTGTTTTCTTTGTGCTCTCCACAGGTGTTTTCTTTGTGCTCTCCACAGGTAGTTTATTTGAGTATTTCTTAGGTACTTGGAATTCCTGATTTGTGTTTTTTTCTTTAAAACTAGCTTTTACTTTCTTGTTGCAATTTTCACTGGCAGCTTTTCTTTTTTCTTTTCCCAATTCAATCTTCTTTTCTAATATTGCTTTATATGACAGCATTTGTGGAAGCTTAACCTTCTGTTCAACTGTTTTCCTTTTTAATTTTTTATCCATAATGTTGACATTAGCTTCATTCATTAAATTTTTGTTTTCATTATCAATAGCCTCAGTGTTAGCTTGTGTATCCTTTTTGATACTATTATTTACACTTTCCTCTGCTTTACCTTTCTTCTTCCTTATACCTTTTGTAATGGTTATTTTCTTGCTCCTAATTTCCTGTTTCTTTTCTATGTTTGCGTCTTTTTTAACCTGTTTTGCTTTTTTGTCAGCATTCCCCCTACCTTGTTTATTACTTCTACCTTTACTAATGGGCCTCTTCTTGCTCCTACTTTCTTGTATATGTTCTTGTTTTGAATTTGTCTTCATCTTTTTTGCTCCTTTCTCATTGATTTTCTTTTTAGGTTTCCATATTATTCTATAAGCTTGTTCTGTGTTCTTAGACAGCCTGCAGTCCTGTAAGTCAATAAGTTGTGTACCTTTCTTTCCAGATGCTCTTGTATTGTTTTCTACAATAGCGTTGGAAGTGCTTGCATTGCTCTCACTATGATCAGATAACCTCTTTTTAGAATAATTCTCCTTGCATACCTTAACGGTGCATTTAGTTTTCTGAAGTCTAAAGTCACGGATGTTCGGCTTCGGCACACATTCTTTGCTTTTTCTAAAGTCTCGCGAGTTGTTACCTCTCCCGGAATCCCCTGATTTGTGAGTACTATTTTCTGCGGTTATATTAGTTACTTTTTCTGTAATGCTATTGGAGCTGTCATCATCACTTAATGGGCCTTCATCTGTCTGTTCCCTCACAGACTGTCCACACACAGTTGATGATTTGATCAGCCTTGTGCTCTCTTGTACTTTAGTTTCACTCAAATCTTTCCTTGGATCAGACTTCTTTTGTAAGTGTTGTGAAGTTGGCACCTCTGATTGCTGTATTGTACTCATTACTGGGACAAAACTGGGCAACATTTGTTTTTGTAGATCTTGAGCAATTATGTTCTTTTGACCATCATACCTTCTTTTCTTTCTTTTACTTACATGTAAACTTTCCTCTGCTTCACCAACACTCTTTCTCTTAGGCCTTGCCTTTGTGTAGTATAATTTCTTTAACTTTGATTTGATGTCCAACTTTGACTTAATTTCATGTTTATATGGAGAGCTGGATCCATTCTTTAATGAATTTGGATTACCCATCAAAGCATCTTTCTTTTGTATTACTGCATCTCCTTCACAGCGAACTGAAGTATTTTCAGAATCACCTATGATATATTCCTTGCCATTATCATCAATAATACTGAAATCTGCTGTGATATGATCTAAAAGGGTAACATCATTGAGTAAACATTCATGGCCAGTTTCTTCTGAGGATTGACTCAAATTTGCCTGGCTTTCTTGTAATTCCATGTCATCGGCATTTGTTTCGTTTACAATACAATCCTTTGAGCCAATTTCTTTGGTATTGGAATGTTTAATTTCATTTTGTAAACTGGGTACTTCAACTGAGACTGAACTTGTGATGCTTGGAGTATCTTTATGAACTTTGCTATTACCCTTTGGATTATTGGGATTAACTTTCTCCTCGCTCTGTTTCTTCTTCCTTTTGCTCTCTGAGTTGTTACTATTGATCTTCCTCTTAAAATTATGCTTCTCTAACTCCGACTGATGTAAATGATTGTTGCTTTTTATAAAAAAAATAGCATTCTCTGGCATTTTTAGATGTTGAGCTGGTCCCTCTACAGTTTGACTAGAGTTTTTGGCTTTACTTGATGTCTCAGCAATATGACTCAATCCTTTATTATCAGCCAGATATGAGGTTCTTTCAAGTTCACCTGATCTTGTTTCCAAATGACATAACCCCATTTCAAGATTCCCAGGCCCATTCTCAACCTGATTTAGCCTCTCTTCCACTTGGCCCAATCTTATGTCCACCTGACTTGACATACTTTCCTTCGTCTGCACTTCTTCCACCCGCTCATCCTTCTTGGCTTCATTATCAATCACACAACAGTCTCTTCTCTCGGTCATGAGCTTCGGTGGTTTGTTATGAAGTGCGACTGGTTGAGCCTGGTTACCGCCGAGGAGAGCTTGGTCAGTTGGTGGAGTTGGTGGTGGTGTGAGGCTGATGCTGTATTGGCAGTTCTCGGGTGCTTGATTAACCAGTTGCTGGGCTTGCTTAGGAAAATCTGGGTTGATGGCAGGGTTTGGATGTGGCTTGACTGGTGCCTGGTTGTGTTCTTGTTGGTTGTGAAGTACTTGGCTGTGTGAATAATCATTGAGTGGTTGTTGGGCTGCAGCTTGTTGATTGAGCAGTTGGTTGAGTGGAGGCTGGGTTGGGGCTTGTTGATTGGGGGTTTGGTCCAGTGAATGTTGGTTGAGGGTTTGGTTAAGTAAAGGTTGGGTAGCAGCTTGTTGGTTGAGGGTTTGGTTGAGTAAAGGTTGGGTAGCAGCTTGTTGGTTGAGGGTTTGGTTGAGTAAAGGTTGGGTAGCAGCTTGTTGGTTGAGGGTTTGGTTGAGTGAAGGCTGGCCGTGTGCTTTTTGTTTGCACATTTGTTTATTGTGTGGTTGGCTGTGTAATTTATCAGATAATAACTCGGTGTTTTCATTGCAAGCCACAATACTTTGATTGGTATGATTCCATGCTTCCAAGATGCGAGATTTCCTGCTCACATAGTAATTTGAATTTGGTTGGCTTTCTCCAGTCAAATCAATAACCTTGTGTTCAATTGGGTTTTCAACAGCTTGGTTGAGGTTCTCACTGATGACTGATTGAAGTTGGTGTTTGATATCTTGGTTGCTTGATGTGGATCTTGATGGCTGATTTTGTTGGTTGCCATGAGAGTCTGTATAAAAAATGGAGTTTGAAGTAAGCAATTGGTGACTTTGATAAGGTTGATCTTGGTTGAGTGGCAGCATGTTCAGGCTCTCTATATCCTCCACGGTCAAGTTGGCAAGTGGCAAAATTGACAGGTTTTGGGTGGCCCCATCTATTGAATGATTAATAATATTAGATAGATGAGATTCACAATTTTGGTTCTTACTGGGTGAATTTAGATTGCTTGGTTGAATCATTGTCGCTTCAGTTCTATGTGGGATCTCATTAGAATTAGGTTGAGCTTCGACAATCACAGAAGTTGTTGAAGTAAAGAGTGTAGTGCCAACTGGTTCTCTTTCAGCTGGCTTCTGGTGACTTTGTTGATTTAGTGGAGTTACTGGTTGCACTTGCCATGCTAATGTTGGCTTAACTTTAAATTGAACATCTTGCATCGGTTGAACCATAGAATGGATTTGCTGTTGCATTTTCTGAATTGATGTTGTTGGCAGACTTTGTCCATCTGGATTATTTGTTGATTGAAATTGCTCGTCATCTATTACATCCCCATCCGTAAGTGAAAGGAAAGCTTCACTTGTGTTACACTCGGCATTTGTTTGACTTACTGGTGACTCTGTGTTGTCTGGTGAACTGGTTGATGGGTGAGTTGTTTGTACAGGACTGCAGTTACCTCCCTTGCTTACTGGACTGTTAGTGAACAGAGAGGTTAAATATTGATCGATATCCAATCCTCGCTTGTTGTCTCTTGTCTGACTGAGGGCCATTGGATTAGATATTAGATCCTGACTAGTTTCCCTATAATCAACAACAGATGTCCTTGCTTGTTTATCATTGGGATTTGAACCTGTGGAATATGAATCATTCATACTACTTGAGCCAGCAGATTCTGGGGATGCATCAGCGATCCTTTTATTATTCCAAACTTTTCTCAGTTCATGTTTTTTCTTCTTCGTTATTTCCAATATTTCTTGACTGTCTCTTGTTTTGATTTCACATGGCGCTGGAGAAGGTGGTATGAGTGCAAGAAAATCTCTTGTGGGTGATGCTCTGTGAGGCTTGCTGTCCACTTCACTGTCTTTGTTTGGTTGAGCAACAGTAGAAGAATCCGTATCTTTATGTTGTTTATGTTGCAGTCCTAGTTTATCATTGGAGTCTGAACCTGTGGAATAAAAATCACTTATACTACATGAGTTATCAGGTTCTTGGGATGCATCAGTGATGTTTATTTTATTCCAAGCTCTTCTCGATTTGTGCTTATTCTTCTTGATTATTTTCAATATTTCCTGACTGTCTTTTGTTTGAATTTCACATGGCGCTGGAGAAGGTGGTATGAGTGCAAGAAAATCTCTTATGGGTGATGCTCTGTGAGGCTTGCTGTCCACATCACTGTCTTTGTTAGGCTGAGCAACAGTCGGATCTTCAGTATCCTTAGGTTGTTTGTGTTGCACTGCAAATTTATCACTGGAGTCTGAATCTGTGGAAGGCGAATAACTTGCATTATTTGGGCCATCAGGTTCTGGGGTTGCAGCGACGATCCTTTTTTGACTCCAATGTCTTCTTAACTCATGATTTTTCTTTTTGAAATTTCTCAATATTTCTTGAATGCGTTTTGTTTGTTTTTCAATGGGCGGTGGAGAAGGTGGTACGGGTGCTACAACATCTCTTGTGGGTGATGTTCTGTGAGGCTTGCTATTCAAGTTATTGCCTTTGTTTGGCTGAACAGCAGTCAGGGTGTCACTATCCTTATGTTGCATTATGGCTGACTGACTGCTTTCAAGTTGTGCCAAATTGCTTATTGATTGCATTAATAATGCTAGTGGGTCTACAGCTTTTTGTGACTTTAGACCATTTCTATATAATGGTGTGAGGGTTGGCATTGATCTTGGCAATTTGAGTAATTTAGGATTTGGCTCAGATTGTGGTGATGAGTGTGGTGGGTGTGAAATCTGTGGAGCTTGCTGCGAGATTGACATGGATTGGGGTGGCTGACTTAATTTTCTGAATGAAGGAGGTGATGGTTCAGGTACATTTTGCTGAGGAGAGGAGGCTTGAGGTAAACATTGCTGATGTGCTGCTTGAGGTAAATTATGCTGATGTGAATATGTGGGCTTGTGTTGAGGTATAGTTTGTTGATGAGCTGCTTGAGGTAAATTGTTTTGATGTGCTGGTTGAAGTTCGTTGTATAGAAGAGATGGCAGAGGAACATTGTGCTGATGTGCTGGTTGTAAGGTGGACATGTGTTGAGGAACATTTTGTTGATGAGCTGCTTGAGGTAGGCCTACATTGTGGTGGTGTGATGATTGAGATGCAGGTGTGCGTTTAGGGATATTCTGCTGAGAGACTGGTTGCACTGACCGAGATGTGGGTATATACTGCGGACTTGACATCTGACATACATTATTTTGATGCAATTGTTGAGGCACATGTGTATACTGAGGAATTGATGCTTGCTGTACATGTAGTGATGGGTGGGTAAAACAATCTCTAGGTGGTGGGGCTTTTCGGTGAGTAGGACCATGTGGTGGAAGCAACTCCATGGGCAAATGGGTCTGATGCCGTGGTGGATTTTGCAACAAAGATTTGTGCGTCAACTGTGGTAGAGAGCGATTTGCTTGCTCATGTCCAACTGGTAATGCCATTCTATGATTATAATTCTGTTGCTTATAGTTCTGCTTCTGAAGCTGTAGAGAAAGTGGTTGAGGCTGATCATATGACTGCAACTGAAATGCTCCTACCCTATATGGTATTAACTGCTTTCTCTGAGGACCATTTGATGTCACTGATAAATCAAAGTCCTGAGGATGAACACAAGATTGTTGATTTACTAACTGTTGAGACATACCACAATTACACTTTTGGCGTAATATTTGCATATGTGACTGAGACTCTGGAATGTGTTGCTGGTGGAGGTGATATTGCTGAGTCTGTGACGATAGGTTGGCCTGTGAGTCACCATAAACAACCTGCCTACGAATGGAATGTGTAACTACCCTCCTTTCCTCCACATCTATCGGCATTCCCACAGTACTACACTCAGGTTGAGGTATCAGTTGAGGCTGGGGTGGTTGTGGTTGAGATGGTTGTGGCTGGGGTGGTTGTGGCTGGGGTGGTTGTGGCTGGGGTGGTTGTAGCTGGGGTGGTTGTAGCTGGAGTGGTTGTGGCTGCCGTAGTTGTGGCTGGGATGGTCGTGGCTGGGGTGGTTGTGGCTGGGGTGGTTGTGGCTGCCGTAGCTGTGGCTGGGGTGGTCGTGGCTGGGATGGTTGTGGCTGGGGTGGTTGTGGCTGCCGTAGTTGTGGCTGGGGTGGTCGTGGCTGGTGTGGTTGTGGTTGTGGTAATTGTGGCTGGGTTGGTCGCGTTTGGTTTAGTAGCTGAGCCCGAGATTTACTACCATTAGCTCCATCGCGTAAACCCTCCTGATCTTTGAGGAGGCTGGACAGTTCTGCAGATTTCTCTTGAAGTTGGCATTCTCGAGAGTCCATTAGGTGTGTTTGTAGCTCCGAGAGAATGGCGTTGGAAATGGAGTCCACGGTGATCACATCTCTGGAAAATTTGCGAGAGTTAGTTCGAGTAATGGCAATGATAATCACCACTCTATTAACCCGTGGAGCCCCGGCTAGTTTTGTAATGTTTGTTCACCAGAACCCGGCCGGTTTTCAAAAAATGGTTTTATTCCAGAAACAATAGCGAATGGGTTAGGAATGAAGGAAAAACCACGAAAAACCGCTCAAAAAGCTTAAAAAATGGTCCTACAGAGCCCCCGAAAACGTATTTTACAAGAGTAAAAAATTGAAGGCAATTACCCCAAAAAACCAGGTTATTGCGCGCTCACGCGCACGCACGTGGACTTTGAGAGTTTTCAACCATCGGCACGGTTGCGTGGGATACGTACACAGTTCCCATACAAATCTGAGCCCTCATGAGTGGCTACACCTGAGGTTACGGTCGGCGCAATTAGGGTGACGCGCCAGACGCGTCTCTGGGGCTGTGCGTTACATACATCGCCGACGCGTCAGACGCGTCGCTGGGGCTGTACGGGTTAAAGTTGCCACCTACCGTAAAAATTATTTAAGTATGAAACACCATAATCAACTCTATTATCCTAATATTAATGGAAGCAAGAAACATAATGGGAATAAACTGAGTGGTGTCACATTTAAATATATAATGGCGACTTATAGGGCAAATGGTGACTTCAATGAATTGGCATGCTTATTTTACATAATACTACATATTACCATGAATATAAGAATGGAGAGCTTAACGCAAACACCGCGGCGCTCGTCACCTGACGGGACACCAAAATCCACTTATTATGTAGCCTGGGAGTGAGGCAAGCTGCTGCAGACAGTGTGGAGTGGCTTCATCTGTCGCCCACCAAGTCTGGGCATGCACTGATGTAACTCAGAGATGTCTCTGACACGATTGCAGCGTTACACATAGCGAAGACATTTCAAAACCGCTTATTT
Source organism: Paralithodes platypus (assembly GCA_032716605.1). Lineage (NCBI taxonomy): Eukaryota > Metazoa > Arthropoda > Malacostraca > Decapoda > Lithodidae > Paralithodes > Paralithodes platypus. The sequence goes on along the minus strand of CM064504.1, from coordinate 37,858,384 downwards.
CTAGTGACACTGGCCAACCATTGCAAGATCATTGCAAGACAACCAGATGTTATACATAGATGATTCAGGTGTCATTGGAAAGCACAATCACTGTACTTTCACGGATATATCATTGTATTACGTTCTGGCTCTTATTTATGCATGAAAATGGGCAGGGAATGAAGGTCAATTTCGAACCAAAGTTATCAAGTCTATAATAGGGGCAGTGGATAATTGAATAACAGTTTTAAACAATTGAAAAATCACTATGAACATAACTAAACTAACATTATAAATCAAATCGTAAACTATTCTATGCTAAATATGGTTAGTTTTGGTTATTTAGTCTCACCCCCACAATTTACCGAAGGATAACAAGGCTTTTCACAATACATAGACAGAGTTTTTTATTAAAAAACAAAAAATAATAATAAATAAATATAAAATAGGTGGGGAAAATAGGTCAACAGAGAATGGGGCCATTGAGAAGGCCTCCTCTCCCAACGTGCATGGTCTCCATCAGGTCAGGTGAAAGTATTGAGGGATAAACCTTTACAACGGCACCTAGTATCTACATTCTACTTTTCCAATTTTTCTGAAGAGTGTAGAGAGGAGAGAAGGGGTGTTGGAGAGAGGAAGCTGTTGGAATGACTTTGTTTTGGAAGCATTGCACACAAACTCTCAAAATCAAATATTTCATTTTTGTCCTTTCCCTATATTTGTGATTCCTATGGATATTAGAAGACCTACCTATCCTTAGCTAACCTAAACTAACCTAATTGGGGAATTTTATGGTCGGTGAGTTAGGTTCTGGGTGATACTGAGTCAAGGAAATGGGTGCAAGAATTGCTCACAAGGTGATACAAGCATGAAACTTCCCGGAAATGTTCACAAGGACCTACTTTACAATTTCAGAGCAGGAGCCAAATTTGACCAAATTTGAACGAACTTTGTCATCGCTAGACCCTCGGAATGAATCCATCATACTAGGGGATTTTAACCTGTGTTACAAACAACGAAATGATAGGCTTGTATGAGAATATAGGCATATACTGACAATGCACAATCACAAACAACTCATCACAACCCCCACACGTATCTCTGAGAACACTGCCACAATATTAGACCACATAAACTGTAACAGAGAGGACAAAATATCCCAATCAGGGGTTATACAGACTGGGATAAGTGATCACTTCGTCACATATTGCACACGGAAAACCACAAAAATTACCCTAGAGAATCACAAGATTATCAAAACAAGGTCACTCAGAAACTACAATAAGGAAACATTTCTGGACATTTTATGGAATACAGACTGGTCTCCAGTGTTTGGAAGTACAAACGTTAATGACACAGGGGTTGGCTTCAGAACCATCATCACAAACACCCTAGACGAAATAGCTCCTCTGAAAGACATACGAATTAAAGCAAGGTCAGACCCATGGATCAACAATGACATACTACACCATCTGGAACACAGAGACAATCTGTTAAAAAGGCTAGCGAAACATAGACAGGATCAAGGTCTGAAACATGAGTTCAACAGGGCCAGGAATAAACTAAGTAGGAAAATGAAATCAGCGAAAAATAATTATTTTCACAATAAGGCAGAGGAATATCAGAATAACCCAAAGAAACTATGGAGGCACCTAAAAACAACAGGCTACAGCAACAAGACAAGGGATTCATCTAACACTAATATTGCTCTCACCATTAATGATCAGGTTTGCCACGATAAACGACAAATTTCAACCTACTTCAACTCCTTCTTCACTTCCATAGCAAACACACTTGCACAGAACCTACCTCAACCTCTCAATAAATACACGACAACAACGGCCACCTTTCGTAATTTCTACAGAGATAAAGACATACACCCGAACACATTTAGATTGCAAAATGTTACACCAAAATACACTTTTGACGAGCTGTCTAACCTAAATGTACATAAGAGCACAGGACCAGACAAAATTCCTGCCAAATTTCTACGAGATGGAGCCATTGGTATAGCAGGCCCCCTAACCCACATCATCAACTTGTCAATTAACACCAACACAGTACCTGCTGAACTGAAGGAAGCTATTGTAACCCATCTATTCAAGAAAGGAAATAAACTAGAAGTTGGCAACTACAGACCAGTTAGCATATTATGTATTGTATCTAAAATCCTTGAAAGAGCGGTATACACCCAAATTGAACACTACCTCAAACAAAATGATCTATTCTATAAGTTTCAATCAGGTTTCAGATGCATGTACTCGACAGACTCCTGTCTCATCCACTTAACGGATCACATTCGTAAAGAAATGTCTAAAGGTAACTACACCGGTATGGTTCTTCTTGATCTACAAAAAGCGTTTGACACAGTAGACCATGATATCCTATGTAATAAACTACAAGCTATGGGCATAGGGTCTGTGAACTGGTTTAAATCTTATCTTAGTGGTAGAACCCAAAGAGTCAAAATTGATGATAATATATCTGATCCTATGCCAATTAACTGTGGGGTCCCGCAGGGAAGCATCCTTGGTCCCTTACTCTTTCTCTGTTATGTGAACGACATGGAACTGAGTGTCTCATGTAAATTATTACTGTATGCAGACGACAGCGTGCTTCTGGTTTCAGGAAAAGACCCAATATCCCCAGGGATCAGTTTTGGCCCCAATTCTGTTCCTCATTCATATCAATGATCTCATATCTACCACTCATAATCCAATACATTCCTACGCAGATGACTCAACACTCCACAGTTCCTTCACATTTACCAATTCTTTCACCCAACCCGATCTTATAAATTCAAAAATAAACACTGCAATTTTCTGAACCAGGACCTTTCTAGAATTAATGGATGGGGACAAAAGAATCTAGTTTCCTTTAATTTACAGAAAACCAAGTACATTCAATTTTCTAACCGACAGAATCTCACTGACTCCCATATATTTTTTAATGATGTAAATATTCCCACTTCCCCTAGTATGGACATTCTCGGTGTAACATTAACTACTAACTTGAGCTGAACACATTATGTTAGAAGCATTGCTAAGAATGCCTCTAAAAAACTGGGACTCCTGTACAGAGTTCGAGAATTCTTCACTGACGAGCAGTTGGCCGTGATATATAAAAGTCATGTGCGTTCTCAGATGGATTACTGTTCACCTCTGTGGGGTGGAAGTGGAGTGGTTGCATTGAGGCAGTTGGACAAAATTCAAAATAAAGTTATTAGATTAATCAATAACCCTGCAATCACACAGGACCTTCCTACATTATCCATACGAAGAAACGTTGCATCCCTTGCATTATTCTACAGATATTTTCACAGCAATTGTTCCGAGGAACTTGCTTCAATTGTGCCGCCTCTCCACATCTTTCCCCGTAGAACTAGGGCAGCTGAGAGCGCCCATGAATTTACACTTTCTCCTCCACAATGCAGAACTTCTGCTTATCAGAATTCATTTATCCCCAGAGCTACTACTCTTTGGAATTCACTTCCCTCGAATTGCTTTCCACAAACTTACAATCTACAAATGTTTAAATCCAGTTGTTACAAACATTTTATGAATGGAGGATGCCTTTAGGCACATGGACCTTTTTGTTTTATCTGTGTTTTTCCTTCCTCCGTTCATTGTCTCTTAAAAAAAAAAAAAAAAAAAAAAAAAAGTATTGCCGCTTCACTTTCCAAAGAACTAGCATCATGTAGTGAATGGCTAGTGGACAATAGACTATCTCTTCATCTGGGCAAGACGGAAGCCATCTTATGTGGAACAAAACGCAAACTGAAAGACATTGTGGGCTTCTCGGTCAACTGTAATGATATTCCTATAACAACAGTGTCACAAGTTAAATATCTCGGACTGAAACTGGACGCAAGTTTGTCAGGTGAAACAATTTTGGAATCTATCCTGAGTAAGTGTAGAGCACGTATAAAATACCTGTATAGACAGGTGGGATGCTTGCCCGCGGCGACCAAAAAGACCCTCTGCCAAGCGCTTGTTCAATGTCATTTTGACTATTCTGTGTCATCCTGGTACTCTGCATCATCTAAATCAGCACAGCACAAACTTCAGGTCACTCAAAATAAAATGGTTAGGTTCATGCTGAACCTAGGACCCAGATCACATGTTGGCCAGGAACAACTTCAGTCACTAGGTATGCTCAATGTTTCTGACAGGGCCAAACAAATCAGGCTAACTAATGCCTTCAAAATTTTCTATGACAGAGCTCCAGAGTATCTAAAGAATGATTTTGTTAAAGCAAATGAGAGGAGTGGACATAATACAAGAAACATGATGTTTAATTTTAAGGTCCCGAGAATCCAAGGACAGGGTAAGCAAACATTCTTCTTCACTGCCATCAAAGACTGGAACGACCTACCCCAGTCAGTCCGTGAAAAGAGAACACTGTATTCCTTCAGACGTAGCCTGAAGGAACACCTGAACCGGACAGCTGCGAGAAGGGAGCACCAAGCTTATGTCTACTACTAAATACGACATAAGAGCTAGACAAACCAAACTGAAATTGTTACTGATTACGGATTACTGATATTTACTATAGGATGTAAGGTATCTTAAAATAACCCCCTAGAAATACTTTTTCTAAAGTATCTATTTCTTTATCCTCCCCTTTTCCCCAACTAACCTAATCCCACAAGGACCCCAATGGAAATACGCCTAACGGCCTTTTTGGGCTATCCTTAGTTGGAATTATGCAAGGCTGGTACATGTCATATTTGTAACAAACTATGTGGTACCAACTCTGTAAATTGCTGACTGAATAAATATTATTATTATTATTATTATTAGAGCCACCGAGATTTCTGTATTGCATAGCAACGGTTGCTAGGCAAAGCATTTTCCTTAGCAACCGGCAGCAACGATGCAGTTTCTGAACTACTATGAAGTGTTATGACTTTGTACTTTTATTTATTTTCCTATATTCACTCCTAAAATGGTTCAAAAGATGTATAAAAGCATATATATCTATATAATAGAGTGAATGTCAGCACACAACCAGGGCACACTGGTGACATCACTGCTGTGTAACTCAGCATGGGGTTCAGTGCCAACTGATCTAGATATACTAGTACTTTAATAAGTACTAGTATATCTAGATCAGTGTCCCAAATGCTATCTAACAGCCCCAAATCCACTAGCTACTAAACTGTAGTTTGTAGTTGGTAGATGTAGTTAGATAGCCGCGCCTGAATTGACAGGATGTGCCAGCGCGGGAGAGCCGAGCCAAGGGTAACGGGGCTTAAGAATTACCCGGAAGGTGTACAGATCGCATGGGACTTAAATGGCACTGGATGAACGATCGGGCTAGGTGTAGGGAAACTGAACCTAGTTGTATCCCATAAAGGAATGTGTGCAACAGATGTATTTGATAAAGGTGGTAAAAGGATAAACCCTCGGCCTTAATCATATTTTGTTTCCAGTTTCAGCAAGTTTGATATATTTGATCTGCGCACAGTGATAGTCAAGACGTACTGAATATTCACAGAAATGGCCAGTGCCTCATCTTCATCTGTTCAAGCAACTGATTGGACTATCTGTGTTTTTTGTCAACTGGACACCAAAGAGTCTCTCATATCACCAACTGACAGAGGCTATGAAACCATAGTAGACAACATCACACAGTTTAGTAACCTTGACTCAATGCCAATCAAAATCAATCTGGCACGACTTGACCATGGGAATGGTATTCAATTAACATTGAAAGAACAGAATGCAAAGTGGCACAAATCTTGTTATCAGAAGTTTTCACATACCAAACTGGAACGCGCAAAACGAAAGCACAAGTCTGAGGAAGATGGGACTGCTTCAAAACGAATTTTCACACGTAGCACTAGCAGTGGTGGTGATACTGCCTCAAGTGGAACAGTTGGCAGCAATTGTCCCAAATGCTTCTTTTGTTCCCAGCAGCAAACAAAGGAGAACCTCCGCGAAGTCTGTACATTTCAACTAGATTTTCGTGTGAGGAAATGCGCACATGATCTACAAGATGAAAATCTTCTTGCAAAATTAAGTGCAGGAGACCTTATTGCCCAGGAGGCAAAGTATCATGCAAACTGCCTTACAAACCTGTACAATAGAGCACGTGCAAAGGTATCACAGGATCAGGATGCCTCAGATGACCCGACATGTAAAGGAATTGCTTTGGCTCAGCTGATTTCCTACATTGAGGAGAAGAGGCAAGATGAGGATGTGAAGGTGTTCAGACTTGCAGATCTTGTGAAGCTCTACACTGACAGGCTAAATCAACTTGGAGTGGATGTTACTGCACGAGTAAACAGTAAGCATCTGAAAGACCGCATTCTCATGCATCTCCCAAGGATGAAAGCTTACAAAGAAGGACGAGATGTGTTCATGGCTTGTGAAGAAGATGTTGGCTCTATTCTCCGAGAAGGATACCAGACTGATCGAGACGAGCAGAGTGTCATGATGACCCAAATTGCTGAAATGATCCGACAGGACATCTTCGCACACAAAATAACATTCTCTGGATCGTTTGGCCATAACAGCCAAGTGGAGTCTGTTCCACGGTCCCTTTTGTCACTGGTCAGCATGCTTATCAATGGTTCAAACATCACAGATCAAACATCCAACACAACTATCAGCCAACCAATACTATCCATTGCTCAGCTGTTGGTGTACAACAGCATCAAGAGACGCAGGGATTCTGTGAGAAATCTACAAGTATATCACAGCAAAGATCATGAAACGCCACTACCCGTCTATGTAGGTCTTAAGGCTCATGCACTAACCAGAGATAGAAAGTTGATTGAGAGTCTATATACTCTTGGTATGTCGGCATCATACAACCACACAATGGACTTGATCACATCATTGGGTAATAACGTCTGTGACTATTACCATCAGATTGGCACAGTCTGTCCTCCTCAACTTCGCAAAGGGCATTTCATCACCAGTGCTGCAGACAACATCGACCACAACCCTAGCTCTGCGACATCTACAAGTTCATTCCATGGCACCAGCTTGTCCTTGTTCCAGAATCTCACTCCGCGAGATGTCTGTGAAGATGAAGACAATGGCCAAGGATTCACTAATTCAATAACTCAAGAGAGGGGGTTGAGGAAAATGAGCGACTTGCCCCTTTCGTACACTGAACTGAAACCAACACGGTTGCCAAAAAATGACGTCTTTGTCCCACCCATCCCTGCAGACCTGGCTTCTTCCAACACCCCTTTGACCAAGGACATGGACAAGGAATATGACTGGCTGAGTCATGTTGAGAAACATCATGCAGATGACATATCAGCAGAGGCGACTTTGTCTTGGGCAGCATACCATGCCAGCAGAGTGCCAGACCCAGACATTCTGCCATCTGTGAATGCCATGATGCCTCTCTTTGTTGAGGAAGCCAGCTCACCATCTATGCTTCGGCATTGCATGGAAGTGAAGTCAGCAGTTCATCACCTCAACCCTGGCCAGACTTCAGTGATTAGTGGGGACCAACCTCTGTATGCTACACTGAAGAAGCTGCAATGGAATATGTCCGAACTGTATGGTGAGGACAAGTTTGTAATGCTTATGGGGGGTCTACACACTGAAATGACAGGCTTGAAAGCTTTGGGTCATTGGCTTGATGGAAGTGGTTGGGTGGAAGTTCTCCAGGAAGCTGATGTTGCCACACCAGGCATTGCTGAGTCCTTCCTGAAGGCATCACATGTGACTCGAACCCGTCATGCTCACCAAGTCACTGCATGTGCATTGTACATCCTTCTCAAGAAGGCTTATGATGGATATGTTGCAAACAATTCCGAAGAATCCACAGACACTTTCAGCACATGGTGTGAACGGCGAAAAGCTGAAAGTCCTCAGTTCATGTACTGGCATACGAGTCTAGAGCTGGAACTTCTCTTGTTCACATTTGTTCACAGCAACATTGCTCCCTGCAACCATGAGGAGGCAGACTCGAGGATCATGGTGCATGTCAGTGATGCTGTTATGCAGGGCTTCCAAAAGATCCTTGTTCGAACTGTGGATACTGACGTGGTAGTATTGGCAGTGGCAGTCGTACAGCAGCTGGCTCAGAGACAGCAGATAGAACTCTGGATTGCCTTTGGTTGTGGAAAGGACTTTAGGTACATCCCAGCTCATGAAATATGTGCTTCACTTGGCACAGAAAAATCCTTGGCACTGCCTGTGTTCCATGCTTATACAGGTTGTGATACCGTGTCCCATCTGGTCCAGGTGGGAAAGAAGACTGCATGGAAAGTGTGGGAGGCACATGATGAATTTACTGCGACATTCTATGAGCTGCACAATGCACCTGAACAAATTGGTGAAGCGACTGAGGCTTCTCTGGAGTACTTCACCATTCGACTCTATGACAGGACAGCAACTTCTCGTTCCATCAATGAAGTCAGAAAGAATCTGTTCATCCACAAAGGACGTCAGATATCATGTCTACCTCCAACCAAGGCTGCTCTACAGCAACACATGAAGAGGGCAGTACTACAAGGTGGGCACCACTGGGGCTGCACCATGGTGCCAGAACGACAGTTGCCCTCTCCAAGTGAGTGGGGATGGACTTGCCCAGAAAAGTGGAGGCCTCTGTGGTCTAACTTGCCCGAAGCCAGTGCAACCTGCCCAGAACTACTGAAGTGTTCTTGCCGAGGAGGATGCACAGACTGCAAATGTGTTGATGCGCATCTAAAATGCACAGCCTACTGCAAATGCAAAAGTGACTGTGACAACAGTGTCTGAAGCTTTAGGAGTGGCATTTTTATAGCCTGACTTGCCCTAAATTGGATTTTATGCCACATAATTCTTGTATATGATCTCCAAATGCAATGCTACATGTTTTTTAGAACAAGGAGTTGAGAAAAAACCATAGCACCTCACAGTTTTCCAGAAACTGCATTGTTGCTGCCGGTTGCTAAGGAAAATGATTTGCCTAGCAACCGTTGCTATGCAACACTGAAATCTCGGTGGCTCCTGCCCTGAAATTGTAAAATAGGTCTTTGTGAACTATTGTGGAAAGTTTTATGCTTGTATCACCTTGTGAGCAATTCTTGTCCTATTTAGTACCGATTGCCCTCACTATCACTCTGTGGAACACCACCTCTCCTCTTCCAATCCTGATCTCTTTCTCACCGAAACCCATTTGTCTGGAACTACTGACAGCAAACCTTTCTCTATATCCTCCTACTATCTCTATCCTCAGTTTCAAGCTAAAGGAGGATGTTGCGTATATGTGCGCAACAATCTTACTTTCTCTCGTGTTCTCAACTTTGATTCTTCTCAATTCTCAACTATCTGGCTAAAGCTTTCTTGTCACTCTCAACCAAAAATGTCTGCGCTGTTTATCTTTTCCCTAATTGTACTGACTATCCAAAATTCTTTGACTAACTATTAAATTGGAACACATTCTATGCATCTCTCCTTTTGCAGAAATCTCCATCTTAGGAGATTTCAATGTTCACCACCACCAATGGCTTACCTTACTTTTGAACTAAACAAATTATTGTGATATTCTTCAATATACACAAGCTTAGGAAAGACATGTATCACATTTCTAGAATCATAACGATTGATACCTATACATCTTTTCGAGGATGAATACAAAAATCTAATGTTGCCTTGAATGTGTTATCTGATTCCTTCATTTTGAAGGAAGAATGATTATTTCTGAAGCTGCTGGAGCCACACTAGTGTCCTGAAGGAGCCGCAGGTTGCCGACCCCTGATTACTAGGCTGTATATCCTTACTGCCTCTATTGTGAACCACCTTGGCATGTTGCTGGAAAGTGTAACTGATTTACTGACCTGATTCACTTGTCACCAAAGATTAATTCTACAACCAAAACATTGATCACAGAAAATGGATGATGGGTGCCCTTACCTACCAAGTATAATAGAAGTATAAGAATACTGTAATATAATATATATGGATGATGGGTGCCCTTACCTACCAAGTATAATAGAAGTATAAGAATACTGTAATATAATATATGGATGATGGGTGCCCTTACCTACCAAGTATAATAGAAGTATAAGAATACTGTAATATAATATAAATGGATGATGGGTGCCCTTACCTACCAAGTATAATAGAAGTATAAGAATACTGTAATATAATATATATGGATGATGGGTGCCCTTACCTACCAAGTATAATAGAAGTATAAGAATACTGTAATATAATATAAATGGATGATGGGTGCCCTTACCTACCAAGTATAATAGAAGTATAAGAATACTGTAATATAATATATATGGATGATGGGTGCCCTTACCTACCAAGTATAATAGAAGTATAAGAATACTGTAATATAATATAAATGGATGATGGGTGCCCTTACCTACCAAGTATAATAGAAGTATAAGAATACTGTAATATATATATAGGATGATGGGTGCCCTTACCTACCAAGTATAATAGAAGTATAAGAATACTGTAATATAATATATATGGATGATGGGTGCCCTTACCTACCAAGTATAATAGAAGTATAAGAATACTGTAATATAATATATATGGATGATGGGTGCCCTTACCTACCAAGTATAATAGAAGTATAAGAATACTGTAATATAATATATATGGATGATGGGTGCCCTTACCTACCAAGTATAATAGAAGTATAAGAATACTGTAAATATAATAATGGATGATGGGTGCCCTTACCTACCAAGTATAATAGAATTATGAGAATACTGTTATATAATTGATATGGATGATGGGTGCCCTTACCTACCAAGTATAATAGAAGTATAAGAATACTGTAATATAATATATATGGATGATGGGTGCCCTTACCTACCAAGTATAATATAAGTATAAGAATACTGTAATATAATATATATGGATGATGGGTGCCCTTACCTACCAAGTATAATAGAAGTATAAGAATACTGTAATATAATATAAATGGATGATGGGTGCCCTTACCTACCAAGTATAATAGAAGTATAAGAATACTGTAATATAATATAAATGGATGATGGGTGCCCTTACCTACCAAGTATAATAGAAGTATAAGAATACTGTAATATAATATATATGGATGATGGGTGCCCTTACCTAAAATGCCCCAGAACGAGAAGCCCACCACAGAAGCCATGAACGAACACCACACAGAAACACCAAAGGAAAGGTCCACAGAACGAAAGGACCAGCTGACCGAGCCAGCCATTTCAGACAGGCCCAAGCCCGCAGGGCTAAACAGCTCCAGGAACCACCCATTTACCTTTTCTAAACTGACCATTTTCCACACCTCACGTACACTAACCCTCTCGTGTCCTACACTCCTAACTACAAAGATGATGAACAGGAATATACATTCATATTAAAAACACCCATGCCCTGTCCCGACGTTGAGCCAATGCCAACACATCAGACAGCCATAATTATATCTATGTATGTTCTTACATCCGAGAAGTAGATGTTATATTATATCTTAGAAGTTAAAACGCCCACGCTGTCCCTAGACCTCGTATATCATTTTCCATGACGAGTATAGATATATGTAACCCGTGCTCAGTCGCCCCTTGCATTGTTCCTCTAGTAACTAAGTCTATAATATTAACTGCCACCAGCATTGATACGACATAGCGGCACTGTCCTTGCTACAAAGATGATGAACAGGAATATACATTCATATTAAAAACATGCCCTGTCCCGACGTTGAGCCAATGCCAACACATCAGACAGCCATAATTATATCTATGTATGTTCTTACATCCGAGAAGTAGATGTTATATATCTTAGAAGTTCAAACACCCACGCTTGTCCCTAGACCTCGTATATCATTTTCCATGACGAGTATAGATATATGTAACCCGTGCTCAGTCGCCCCTTGCATTGTTCCTCTAGTAACTAAGTCTATAATATTAACTGCCACCAGCATTGATGCGACATAGCGGCACTGTCCTTGTGTCGTATTGTGCCAAGTACAGATCAACCAGGTTTCATCACCTTATTAGGACGACGACTATAATGTCATCGTTCATCGATGTATGCAATCCTTAGGTTAAGTATTTTTATCCGCCATTGTGTTCACCTTTTTCCATTTACTTTCCACAATTGTCATACGTCTTCCCCTTGCCTCCTTCGTATCCACAGTCCACACTACGCCAATTTACTTCGTGTCTTACACCTCTTACCCCAACCAGAGATTGTATAAGATAACCTGGTTACCAGTATCTGTCATAAGTACCCCGAAACAATAACTAAGTACCCCTACGAACTGCCGCTGTTGTTGGTATATTTATATTTAATAGAAAACGCAGTTCCCAGGGCCAACTAATAGTATCCATAACCCTCGGACTGATCACATAACTCTATCTTTTCCAGACTCATATACCACCCAATAGTTGCATTCCCCGGTAGCATTTGGCTAACGTATTCTACTGCCTTTTCAAACTTCCATATCAATTGTAGCCTAATGCCACCCCCACGCCCAGGGACCTTAGGGGCAAAATTTCCCTGTAGCCCTTGAACTCTCCCCCCCCTCTCATTAAGACACCCGCGCTTCTCGACTCTTGTCCGACCTAGCCTCTCTCTCATACCTCTTGAAGATCCTTGAATTGTCCGTTGCTAACGCTCTCCAACCTTTTATATATATACTCCTATCCAGCCTACCTTCACTTAGTAGGCCAGAACAACATTAGAACTTTACTAGCCCCTTGCATGCCATCTATTCTCTTACAACACATTCACAACCCTGCACCCAATGGTCGTCGGTGCGAGGCTAGCCGCCCCGCCAGTAACTAACTTCTATTGCCATACTTCCAGATAAATGTGGCAGAGTTAGCAACCCAGTCTCCACCACATCCAGCAAACCCTACAATTAACAACCAGCCGAGTAAAACCAGCTAGCTAAGGCACCTTCGGTTTGGGTATTAAGGACACCCACATCTGTCTCATACACAGAGGGTTATTACAAACACTGGTGATATGGCAAGCCCCTAGCCACAGCCGCCGGACGACTATCACAGAGAGAGGGCGCCCAGCTCCCCCTTTTTGCCCACCCGAGGAGGGAGACCCCCACCCCCGCGGAGGTATACCTGGCCCCTGTTTTGACTTTCGAGTCATTGCCAGGTAGCACAGGAATTCTTCCTATCAATGAACTAACCATGCATGACTAACACCTTTACTAACCTCTATTAACTCACAATAAACCATTTACCTTTCTTGCATGCTCTGATCACTAAATTAGCACCTCAGCTATACCATAGAATGAAGATTGGACAATCTAGAGAGACGCTCCTATCACAGCTGTCCCCATCCTCCTCGCAAAGTGTGAACTACTACTTGTGCACCAGAGCTACCAGTAATAAATCTAACAGTGAATATGAAACATTGATGGTCTTCGGTATATAAACCTGTGGAATCAAAGCCAGTGATCAGAAGATTAATACCTGAACGTTGGAAGTGGGAGACTAGGCTCCATCCAGATCCACTTATGCTAGTGTTGTTCAATTCTATTATATTGTCTTACACAAGTATTCTGCAGTGGTATATCAATAAACGTGATCATGTAACCTGCTACCATGTGTTTCTTTGTGTTCTCTATTCCTCATATCTTGTATTGTGCATGCAGCCTTATATACCCAGTCAATTTAGAACTCACATTACCCAAGTTAAACCTGTAGAAAAACAGGGCATAACATTGGCGGCAGCGGTGGTTCTTGATTCGGATAAAAGGTTGCATTACACTGCAAGTTTGGAACAGTAGAAGCATGGCAACATCGCGAAATCTTCAGCCACTCCCACACATTCCCAAGTGCATCAGTGCATTACCACAAAGCCCACCGAAATGCCAAAAAAATACCCTCATTGTTCCCTGATTAAATAACACTGTATGAATATTCCCATATTCAAAATATGTTACAGGGGGACAATGCCTAGTGAGTTCACTGCTCAATAGGTGGCATTCTGAGAGTGAGGGTCTGAGTCTGGAGGTGAGATAGCACTTGAGCGAAGCAACCAGCCGCTTCAGAGATGGAGCTGCTTTGAGCCATGATGGATGCTTCACGTCTCACTCCCCAGGCTGGAACAAGACCTCACGGGCTTCACCGTGTTGAGCGGTGGAATGTACAGGCTCTCAGCTATGCCCGAGTAGTTGGAATATAGAAAAAAAAAAAAAAAAAAAAAAGTATGATGTAAACACGTATGATATCACCAGTTACTTCGACATAATAAAGCCAGTGTACGATGTGATACTTCATAATGACCGCGAAAAAATCGGCATAGCAATTTTGCATATTATACAGTTGGGAGAAGCTGTTTCCCAACTTGTTGATAAGCCTACCTTTAAAGAATTTATTCACCAAATGGTGGCACAGAATACGCCAGAGTTTACCTGGAACCAGTTTCGATCCTTCGTGATCCGGACCTTAGATCCACTTTTGGGTTCCCCCGTCGCCCCCAAAATAATAAAAGTCGACGAGATCAAGTATGAAGGGGATATAAATGTGACCCTCATACAACTCTACAGATACGTGAGGACCACGTATAGCTATGAAGATTACGACCAACAAAATGAACTCTTATTCACCGCTTTGTTAAACATCCTCCCACCCCACATCACCGCCCATCTCGACCCGTATGGCTTATTCGAAGAACATATGCTCTCCATCAGAGAAGAATGCCTACGCAGTTCGATGAATCCCCTATCCAACCCTTCAGCCCCTATCCAAGACTCCGTGCACCCTTCCAAAATGACTTCCGGTGAAAGTCCAACCCCAGTGCACTCTTCCTTGCCTCTATCCTCTCTGACCATCCCTAAATTTTCCCCTGCCCAGCCATCCACCAACGATCATCTTCCATCAATTGTGTTACCCCATAAACCCCATCCTTTTTCTAGGCATGTCAAACAAACCCACCAACCCCAGATAACCGCTAACCAGACCGTGACTGCCACCAAGAAGATTCCCAAAATTCGTCCTGTTAACAACCCCAAATCAATACATCAGTCCTCTACCAATAACCCCTGTTCTACACCTAACTCTTCCCCCACCAACCCTCCGCAGCCCCCCCAACAAGCCCCGTATTCTAGCTATGCCTACCTATGTAGGCCTACCACAACATATTTTCCCCATGACCCCAGAAATGTTCAGCTATCCCCCACCAACAAAATTTCCCTTGTGACAGTTTTCCGTCGGTAGCTTGTGACAGTTTTCAGTCAGTAGCTCCCTTCCACCCCCACACAGTTCGCACCCCTAGAAAACTTCGAAACCCCACACTCGACTCGCCCTCTCATGTCAAACAAACTCACCAGTCCCAGATAACCTCTAACCAGACCGAGACTGCCACCAAGAAAACTCCCCAAACTCGTCCTGTTAATGTCAAACAAACCCACCAACCCCAGATAACCGCTAACCAGACCGTGACTGCCACCAAGAAGATTCCCAAAATTCGTCCTGTTAACAACCCCAAATCAATACATCAGTCCTCTACCAATAACCCCTGTTATACACCTAACTCTTCCCCCACCAACCCGCCGCAGTCCCCCCAACATATCCCGTTTCCTAACTCGCTCACCTCTCACCACCCTGACCCTCCCACACGCACCGTTAATCCTCCCCTCACGCGTGACGACCTAGGGACCCAACTATGTTTCCCCCCTTCCCCCAGAAATACTCAGCTATTCCCCCACCAACAAAATCTCCCTTGTGACAGTTTTCCGTCAGTAGCTCCCTTCCACCCCCCCACAATTCACACCCCTAATAAACTTCAAAACCCCACACTTGACTCACCCCCTCATGACAGACAAACCCACCAACCCCAGATAACCTCTAAGCAAACCGTCACTGCCACCGACACACCCCACCACTTTGTTCCTCCGACACGCGCCGTTATTCCCCCCCTCACGTGTGACCCCCACCAAAGTGATTTCCCCCCCCTCATGCGTACCGAACACCTGCTCATCAGTCGGTCCCCCACCATCATGAGCCCAGCTAAACTTTCAACCTCCCCCTCTTCACCGTTACCCCACCCGCCCCAAATTCCCCCCCCCAAGATCCCCCTCGACAAAATACCACTCCCATCCCAATCCAACCACAAAACTTTTTCCACCTTGGCTAAACCCCAAAATACTCTCTCTCTCGCCCCAAACAACATAATCAACCTCTCAACTTCAACCACTCCTCGAAATCCCATCCATGTTTCTCCCGGAAATAAAATCAGTCTAAATTCAACCCCTCTCAAACCACAACCCTGCCTGCCCAGACCCCCCCCCACCATCTCCCTATCAAATTCTCACACACCAAACCTCCAAACCACCCGATCATAGTAAACTCTCAACCTTCAGCCTTACTCACCCTTCCCCAAACCCCACTCACGACCACAACTCTCTACACAATTCAACCCCTCCCCAGCACCAACCTCTTCCGCAACAACAACCCCGACTCGACCTGCCCGTTTCATCTTTAAAACCCCCCTATCACTACCCCCGACCGAAACCACTTAGACCCCCCTCCAAAACTGGCCCCGGGCCAGCTCGCCCCCAGACCCACATTCCTAACGACAAGAACTAACGGTAGATCCACCCCAATATTCACTTAAAATCAGGATTGGTAGAGGAGGTGGGTCATGCCGGCTCGTCCACAGTCCAGCCTCCCTACCACTCTTGACCTAGATTCCTAGCTTCACTTCCCATTAAAATGTATAATTTTTTCATTCATTCATTCATTCAGGATGAGGATATTATTGTATTTGATTTTTTTTTATTGTTTTCAATTCCTAGGCGATTGGGCATGATTCGATAAATTTACAGGTTTTCCATATACTGTATATACTATATTTTTGTTTTCCTTAGTCATACTACTTTTCTTGTTACCTACACTTTTCTGACTATCTTTTAAAATTGCTTTATACATTGTTAAACACTTTACCTCTTCTTAATTTCCTGTGTTCTTAATTATCTGTCCTTTCTTAAATTTACATGTTTTCCATATACTGTATATTATTTTTTTCCCTTAGTCATACTACTTTTCTTGTTAACCTACACTTTTCTGACTATGCTTCTTTTTACTTCACCCTTGAGGCTCGAGGACGAGCCTATAATGAAGGAGAGGGAAGTAAAATGCCCCAGAACGAGAAGCCCACCACAGAAGCCATGAACGAACACCACACAGAAACACCAAAGGAAAGGTCCACAGAACGAAAGGACCAGCTGACCGAGCCAGCCATTTCAGACAGGCCCAAGCCCGCCGGGCTAAACAGCTCCAGGACGCACCCATTTACCTTTTCTAAACTGACCATTTTCCACACCTCACGTACACTAACCCTCTCGTGTCCTACACTCCTAACTACAAAGATGATGAACAGGAATATACATTCATATTAAAACCACCCATGCCCTGTCCCGACGTTGAGCCAATGCCAACACATCAGACAGCCATAATTATATCTATGTATGTTCTTACATCCGAGAAGTAGATGTTATATATCTTAGAAGTTAAAACGCCCACGCTGTCCCTAGACCTCGTATATCATTTTCCATGACGAGTATAGATATATGTAACCCGTGCTCAGTCGCCCCTTGCATTGTTCCTCTAGTAACTAAGTCTATAATATTAACTGCCACCAGCATTGATACGACATAGCGGCACTGTCCTTGCTACAAAGATGATGAACAGGAATATACATTCATATTAAAAACATGCCCTGTCCCGACGTTGAGCCAATGCCAACACATCAGACAGCCATAATTATATCTATGTATGTTCTTACATCCGAGAAGTAGATGTTATATATCTTAGAAGTTCAAACACCCACGCTTGTCCCTAGACCTCGTATATCATTTTCCATGACGAGTATAGATATATGTAACCCGTGCTCAGTCGCCCCTTGCATTGTTCCTCTAGTAACTAAGTCTATAATATTAACTGCCACCAGCATTGATGCGACATAGCGGCACTGTCCTTGTGTCGTATTGTGCCAAGTACAGATCAACCAGGTTTCATCACCTTATTAGGACGACGACTATAATGTCATCGTTCATCGATGTATGCAATCCTTAGGTTAAGTATTTTTATCCGCCATTGTGTTCACCTTTTTCCATTTACTTTCCACAATTGTCATACGTCTTCCCCTTGCCTCCTTCGTATCCACAGTCCACACTACGCCAATTTACTTCGTGTCTTACACCTCTTACCCCAACCAGAGATTGTATAAGATAACCTGGTTACCAGTATCTGTCATAAGTACCCCGAAACAATAACTAAGTACCCCTACGAACTGCCGCTGTTGTTGGTATATTTATATTTAATAGAAAACGCAGTTCCCAGGGCCAACTAATAGTATCCATAACCCTCGGACTGATCACATAACTCTATCTTTTCCAGACTCATATACCACCCCATAGTTGCATTCCCCGGTAGCATTTGGCTAACGTATTCTACTGCCTTTTCAAACTTCCATATCAATTGTAGCCTAATGCCACCCCCACGCCCAGGGACCTTAGGGGCAAAATTTCCCTGTAGCCCTTGAACTCTCCCCCCCCTCTCATTAAGACACCCGCGCTTCTCGACTCTTGTCCGACCTAGCCTCTCTCTCATACCTCTTGAAGATCCTTGAATTGTCCATTGCTAATGCTCTCCAACCTTTTATATATATACTCCTATCCAGCCTACCTTCACTTAGTAGGCCAGAACAACATTAGAACTTTACTAGCCCCTTGCATGCCATCTATTCTCTTACAACACATTCACAACCCTGCACCCAATGGTTGTCGGTGCGAGGCTAGCCGCCCCGCCAGTAACTAACTTCTATTGCCATACTTCCAGATAAATGTGGCAGAGTTAGCAACCCAGTCTCCACCACATCCAGCAAACCCTACAATTAACAACCAGCCGAGTAAAACCAGCTAGCTAAGGCACCTTCGGTTTGGGTATTAAGGACACCCACATCTGTCTCATACACAGAGGGTTATTACAAACACTGGTGATATGGCAAGCCCCTAGCCACAGCCGCCGGACGACTATCACAGAGAGAGGGCGCCCAGCTCCCCCTTTTTGCCCACCCGAGGAGGGAGACCCCCACCCCCGCGGAGGTATACCTGGCCCCTGTTTTGACTTTCGAGTCATTGCCAGGTAGCACAGGAATTCTTCCTATCAATGAACTAACCATGCATGACTAACACCTTTACTAACCTCTATTAACTCACAATAAACCATTTACCTTTCTTGCATGCTCTGATCACTAAATTAGCACCTCAGCTATACCATAGAATGAAGATTGAACAATCTAGAGAGACGCTCCTATCACAGCTGTCCCCATCCTCCTCGCAAAGTAGATCCAGTCTCTCTCCCCTAAATACGTCCAGTATAGCCAAAATAGTACCTCTTACTAAGGCTCAGTTATATGAAAATATAAAGGCTTCCTATAGCCCTGTGCCACAACAGTAAATACCATCTTACCTAGTCCCCATATCTATTGAGAGCTCAATTAAGTCCATAAGACTCGAGATCCCTACTGTCTACAGGGTCCAGAACCGAGCCTATAAATCTAACTCCCGCCCCCAGTCAAATCAGTTGAAAGCTAGACACCAACCAGGGGTCACTACCCTGCAGTTAACTTCTAGCTCTGCCCTTGTGTTGTTCCGGAGTGAGATCCCAGAGCCGGCAGACTCCGTGGCAGATTTGGATAGAAGGACCTGCCCACGTATTTAAGAACTTCACACATATGGGCCCCCTGGACGGCCGCGGAACCAGTCGTTAGCCCCCAACATCATGGACGCAAGATAACCAGGACCAGACCCATCAGATGCTACCCAAGATTCCCTTTAGCAGTACTACATATTACTGTGCTGTTTAGAGATTCACTAATTAATATTTCTACGAAGTGGCTAAGACCTTGCCCAGTGTAATTCATACTTAACCATTCCATTTGGGACGTACTAAGCGATCAGTGCTCTTTAATTAACAGGCGACCTTGACTCTCGTAATTACCTTATTCAGATATTAAAACTCTAGTGATATCTAACGTTCGCCCACTGATTTGCGTTCTATGTATTTCTGAGACAAGGATATAAAACTTAGATCAGTACCCCCTGAGGTTACTAGAATTCCCGTGCTCTAAAATACGCGCGTCTAATCTAGTCTGTGAACTACTACTTGTGCACCAGAGCTACCAGTAATAAATCTAACAGTGAATATGAATCTATAAGTAACATTGATGGTCTTCGGTATATAAACCTGTGGAATCAAAGCCAGTGATCAGAAGATTAATACCTGAACGTTGGAAGTGGGAGACTAGGCTCCATCCAGATCCACTTATGCCAGTGTTGTTCAATTCTATTATATTGTCTTACACAAGTATTCTGCAGTGGTATATCAATAAACGTGATCATGTAACTTGCTACCATGTGTTTCTTTGTGTTCTCTATTCCTCATATCTTGTATTGTGCATGCAGCCTTATATACCCAGTCAATTTAGAACTCATATTACCCAAGTTAAACCTGTAGAAAAACAGGGCATAACATTACCTACCAAGTATAATAGAAGTATAAGAATACTGTAATATAATATATATGGATGATGGGTGCCCTTACCTACCAAGTATAATAGAAGTATATGAATACTGTAATATAATATATATGGATGATGGGTGCCCTTACCTACCAAGTATAATAGAAGTATAAGAATACTGTAATATAATATAAATGGATGATGGGTGCCCTTACCTACCAAGTATAATAGAAGTATAAGAATACTGTAATATATAATATATATGGATGATGGGTG
Organism: Paralithodes platypus; assembly: GCA_032716605.1. Classification (NCBI taxonomy): domain Eukaryota; kingdom Metazoa; phylum Arthropoda; class Malacostraca; order Decapoda; family Lithodidae; genus Paralithodes; species Paralithodes platypus. Next base: position 37,837,685 of record CM064504.1, on the reverse strand, counting down.
CCCTTACCTACCAAGTATAATAGAAGTATAAGAATACTGTAATATAATATATATGGATGATGGGTGCCCTTACCTACCAAGTATAATAGAAGTATAAGAATACTGTAATATAATATATATGGATGATGGGTGCCCTTACCTACCAAGTATAATAGAAGTATAAGAATACTGTAATATAATATAAATGGATGATGGGTGCCCTTACCTACCAAGTATAATAGAAGTATAAGAATACTGTAATATAATATATATGGATGATGGGTGCCCTTACCTACCAAGTATAATAGAAGTATAAGAATACTGTAATATAATATATATGGATGATGGGTGCCCTTACCTACCAAGTATAATAGAAGTATAAGAATACTGTAATATAATATATATGGATGATGGGTGCCCTTACCTACCAAGTATAATAGAAGTATAAGAATACTGTAATATAATATAAATGGATGATGGGTGCCCTTACCTACCAAGTATAATAGAAGTATAAGAATACTGTAATATAATATAAATGGATGATGGGTGCCCTTACCTACCAAGTATAATAGAAGTATAAGAATACTGTAATATAATATAAATGGATGATGGGTGCCCTTACCTACCAAGTATAATAGAAGTATAAGAATACTGTAATATAATATACCGGTATATGGATACCTTTACCTTTGGATACCTTTGGATGTGTTCGCCGCTCCTCTAGCGGCACCAAGGAGCGCGACGCCCCTCGTTATGGGTGGTGATTTGGTGCAGTAGACTGTTTGAAGCGACAGCTCGCTCCCTTGCGAGGATGGGCTAGTCTGGCACTTTTTGCAGTTCGACATCTAGGGCTCTCTTGAAGTTGTCTAACGAGATGTCCCTCATGTCTCTTACTCGCCGTGGGAGTTTGTTGAAGAGACGTGGGCCTCTGTGTGATAACCAGCCCTCTCGCAGAGAGCCCATAGCACCCCTGTTATTCATCCGGGGGATTTCGCATTCCCAGCCTCTCCTATCACTGAATTTCATGACTATCGGAGTATGTAGGTTTGGTACTAAACCCTCTGAGATTTTCCACGTGTATATTATTAGGTAACGTTCTCTTCTACGTTCCAGTGAGTACAGATTCAGTGCTCTTAAACGCTCCCAATAGTGTAGATGTTTTATCGAACTTATATGCGAAGTGAAATTTCTTTGTACACTCTCTACGTCATTTATTTCACCTGCTTTGTATGGGGATGTTAATACGCTACAGTATTCAAGCCGCGGTAGCACTAGAGATTTGAAGAGCGTTATCATAGGCAATTCACCGCGTGTTTTAAAAGTACGCAGAATCCAACCCGTTAGACGTTTCGCAGCCGCCACTTTGACCTGGTTATGTACTTTGAAACCCATATTTTCAGACATTAATACCCCAAGGTCTTTCACACTGTCTTTCCGTTCTATTATGTGGTTAGATTCTGTTAAGTAATTTGTAATTTCTTTAACACCATTATTATCTCCGTACCGTATTAATTGGAATTTTTCCTCATTGAATTGCATGTTGTTTTCCCTGGTCCACTGGAACACTACATTCATGTCTTCCTGCAGTCGGCCCGTGTCCTCTTGTGTGTTTACTATCTTGCTTAATTTTGTGTCATCAGCAAAAGACGACACCGTACTGTGTCTGGTGTTGGTATCTATGTCGCAAATTAGTATGAGGAACAGAAGGGGCGCTAGCACTGTTCCTTGGGCTTTTGACATCCGAAGGCTCAGAAGTGACTTGGTTTACTGCTACCGATTGTTTTCGGTTTACGAGGAAATTGTATATCCACCGTCCGATTTTCCCAGTTATACCTTTTGCTTTCAGTTTGTGGGCTATTATACCATGGTCACATTTATCAAATGCCTTAGCAAAATCGGTGTAAATGACATCCACGTTTTTCTTTTCTTCTAGCGCTTTAAGAATTTTGTCATAGTGTTCCAAAAGTTGTGAGAGACATGATCTTCCCGCTCTGAACCCATGTTGACCGGTGTTGTGTAGTTCATTTGTCTCCATGAATGTTGAAATTTTGCTTCGCAGGACTCGCTCGAAAACTTTAATGATGTGAGAGGTTAGAGCTACCGGGCGGTAGTTTTTTGGTAGTGCTTTACTCCCTCCTTTATGCAGTGGGGCAATTATTGCGTTTTTCAAGCTATCTGGTATGTCACCAGTGTCTAGACTCCTTCTCCACATTATAGCCAGGGGTTTTGAGAGGTTTTCCTTACATTTTTTCATTAGGATCGAATTCCAAGAGTCCGGGCCTGGTGCCGAGTGGGATGGCATGTTGGAAATGGCCTCTTCTATGTCTTTTGGACCGAAATCAATATCCAGCATCTGAGGGGTTTCCGTGGGGGAGGTTTCCATGAAAAATATATTTTTGGTCTCTGATGACTTTTGTTTCATCAGGCTCACTGAATGCCATTTCATACTGCCTGCTTAAGAGTTCGCTCATTTCCTTTTTGTCCCCTTTGTCCCCTTTGTCCCCTTTGCTCAGTGGGCCGATGTTTGATGTTGTTTTAGCCTTTTGTTTGGCGTATGAAAAGAAGTATTTGGAATTTTCCTTTATACCTGCAATAGCTTTCCTCTCCTCTTCCATATGTTGTAGTTCATATGATATTCTTAGCCTTTGTTCAATTTCCACAATTTCTCTATCTATTTCGACCTTTTGCCTATCCTGTAGATTTTGATGTGTGCGTCTTTGTGTGAGTAATTTTCTTCTTCTGTACAGCCTCCTCCTTTCCCGATCTTGTTTGCTTCTTCGTTTTGTTTGTCTTGCAGGTATATGGTGGCTACAGATTTGGGTCATGGTTTCTGTTATTAAGACTAGACATTCTGCTGGTGTCAGGTTATCCATTAAATCTTCCCAGTCTATTTCCTCCATTTCTTGATTTACCTCTTCCCACCTAATGTTTTTGTTATTGAAGTTAAATTTACTGAAGGGGCCGGTTTTTGTTCTCGATTCTGAGGTTGTCTGTACACTTTCTAAGGTTGTTTTGATCTCAATTAATTTATGATCTGAGTATGTTGTGTCCGATATGTTAATGCTGTGTACTAGAGAGTCGTTGTTAGTGAAGACCAGGTCTAAGATATTGTTTTCCCGTGTGGGTTCAGCAATATGTTGGGTAAGACTAAAAAAATCACAAAGTTCAAAAAGCTCTCTCGTATTAGTATTTGCTTCTCCGGTGTTATTTGCCACTAACTGGTTTTCTAGTTGTCTCCATTTAATGTTTGGTAGGTTAAAGTCTCCTAGCCATATAATATTTGGTGTTGGGTTCCCCAGGGTTTCCACTTCTGATTTTATTTTGTTGAGCTGGGTTTTGAATTCTTCTCGGGATGAGTCTGGAGGCCTGTATGTAACAATGACTGCTAAATTTAGGGATTCTATTTTAACTCCAAGTATTTCCACCACTTCATTACTGTTATTTAGGAATTCAGTACATATCAGTGAGTCATGTATGTACAAGGCTACACCTCCATGTGATCTATGCGTTCTGTCCGCCCTATGTAGGTTGTAACCAGGAATCCATACCTCACTATCTTCCTGATCTTTAATGTGAGTTTCTGTGAGAGCCGCAAATATAGCGTTTCCTTCTTCTAGCAGGCCCCTAATAAATGGTACTTTGTTCGTGGTTCTATTTTTTAGGCCTTGGATATTTGCAAACAAGATTGGGGAGGGATTGTTTGGAGTACTATGTGTACCTAATAGTCTTCGGGATGTATTGGCCACTCTTGGGAGGCCAGGAGGTGCTCGAGGTGTTCTATGTGCTCTTCCATCTCCCTCAGTCTCTTCATCTTCATCTGCCCTTTCCCTCCTTGCCTTTTTCCTCTGTCTCGTCCTCGCATAGCTAGAGAGTTTTTTGGGCTACCATTCGTGTTAGGTCTAGCATATCTCCAAGTCCCTCTAATATGAAAAGCTGGGCATTTCATATTGTAGCAGGTCTTGTTCTTAACCTCTGAAGTGCGCATGGGGGTAATTGGAAACGTCCCCCTGTGCTGACGTATTTGAGGTGTTTCCGTCACTAAAATATTCATTGTGCCATTAATAGCATTAATATTTATCCATATGCGCCTATTATGGGTTGATTATAAAGGTATTAACCTGAAACAACAATAAAACGAGTGAAAACAGCGTTTGGATGGTCAAAATCGGAGATATAGCCCGCGAGTTGTATAATGTATGGGTGAGGCAATCTGCTTTCCCGCCAATTTCCCCCAAGGCCACTGAGACACAGTCGATCGATACTCTCTCTCTCTCTCTCTTGCACTCGCTTGCTATCAGTGATGACCACACCCTCCATCGGATTTCTAATGTTAGCACGAAAATATACCTCAGAATAAGGGAATAACAGGAAAATAGGTGATAACTGAAGGAGAGGAGGAAAGTGGGGAAGGAGGGGAGGTAGAGGACTGAGATTTTGCATGGCCCAGGGGCCAAAAAAAAATAAAAAAATAAAAAAAAAAAAAAAAAAAATTTTTTTTTTTTTCGATGTCAAAAGTTTATTTATTTTCTCTGACTCTTAAGAGTCTTCCCGCAGTGCGCCGGGGGAACTCTTAAGAGTCTCCCCGCAGCTCCCGGGTTAAGTGATGTCTTGCAAAGGGATGGGTGGTGGTATTTGCAGGTTTCACCAAATCTACATTTTCCATGACTGGTTATGTTGTTGCAAATTTTGGGATGAGCAAATCTACATGAATTCCCATTATATTCGCCCTTTTGACCAAAGTAGCACCTTCTTTCCAGATAATATCTGCACACTGGTGTAGACAACCCCAGTAGGTGGGGCTGGGGCTGCAAGGGGTTATGTGGTGAGCTAAGTGTGGTTGTGGGTGATAGTAGGCTTGGTGTATGGGTGTGTGAGGCCTGCAGGGGGGTGGAGTTACGGGTCGGTTGTAGGTGGGCAGCTGGCAGTGGTGAGGGGGGAGACGATGTGGAAGGGGAGCCTGATATGGGGGCTTGTTGCATCCTACGTTCATCCTGCAATTGTATTTGATCAACAGCAGTAGGGTGGTCAATGGCCATAGATGGGATTAATGTGGGTGTTTTCTGGGTCTGGGGAGGTGTGGGGAGATGTGCGGCAGGGTTTGTGTATATGTAGGGTGCGAAAGGTTGTTGTTCGGCAGGCGATGTGTGTTGATGTGCAGGAGGCAATGTGGGCATTATCATGGGAAGGTGTGCGTGTGTGGGTTGTGATATTTGTATGGGCCCTGAGGCCCCAATAGTTCCCCATTTTCTGTGAAAGGTAGCTATGTCTTGGCAATATTTCAGTCTATCTTGTACTTCTGTATTTTCTACAGTCTGTATGACTTGCCATGTGATATCGAAACAACTATCGCAGAAATGGAGGTTCTTCCCTCTTGTATTGTACGCCTCATTTATTGGTGTCAATCCTATGCAAATCCAGTGGTATGGTTGCTTGCATATCCGACATGCGGTGCCTTCATGCATGTGTATATTCATCTTACAACTCGTACAGTTGTCTCTGGTAAAAAAAACAATTTTTTTTCCACCCGCCCTTACATGGGGGAGAGAGAGAGAGGGGGGGGGGGGGGCTTGAAGGACAAGGAGGTGTTTGTTAAGCGGTTTGTGGGGAGTGTGGGGGGGGGGGGGGGGAGGGCCACTCGTTTACACTCGTTATGTTTAAACTTTAAGTAACTTTAAGTAACACTTTCAATAATTATCTTATGAAACAGAAATCTCACTGGCACTCTAGGAAAATAACGAACTTTCCAGGCTACCTACAGTATATACAGTATAGTATCTATTTTAATTTTCATATTTTACCTATCAACTTGATTCAACACTGCTCAGGTTCGATGATTGCCCTTACCTACCAAGTATAATAGAAGTATAGAATACTGTAATATAATATATGGATGATGGGTGCTCTTACCTACCAAGTATAATAGAAGTATAAGAATACTGTAATATAATTATATGGATGGTGGGTGGCCTTACCTACCAAGGATAATAGAAGTATAAGAATACTGTAATATAATATAATGGATGATGGGTGCCCTTACCTACCAATATAATAGAAGTATAAGAATACTGAAAAATAATATATATGGATGGTGGGTGCCCTTACCTACCAAGTATAAAAGAAGTAAAAGAAGACTGAAATAAAATAATATGGATGATGGGTGCCCTTACCTACCAAGTATAATAGAAGTATAAGAATACTGTAATATAATATATATGGATGATGGGTGCCCTTACCTACCAAGTATAATAGAAGTATAAGAATACTGTAATATAATATAATGGATGGGTGCCCTTACCTACCAAGTATAATAGAAGTATAAGAATACTGTAATATAATATATATGGATGATGGGTGCCCTTACCTACCAAGTATAATAGAAGTATAAGAATACTGTAATATAATATAAATGGATGATGGGTGCCCTTACCTACCAAGTATAATAGAAGTATAAGAATACTGTAATATAATATAATGGATGATGGGTGCCCTTACCTACCAAGTATAATAGAAGTATAAGAATACTGTAATATAATATAAATGGATGATGGGTGCCCTTACCTACCAAGTATAATAGAAGTATAAGAATACTGTAATATAATATATGGATGATGGGTGCCCTTACCTACCAAGTATAATAGAAGTATAAGAATACTGTAATATAATATATGGATGATGGGTGCCCTTACCTACCAAGTATAATAGAAGTATAAGAATACTGTAATATAATATATGGATGATGGGTGCCCTTACCTACCAAGTATAATAAGTATAAGAATACTGTAATATAATATAAATGGATGATGGGTGCCCTTACCTACCAAGTATAATAGAAGTATAAGAATACTGTAATATAATATATATGGATGATGGGTGCCCTTACCTACCAAGTATAATAGAAGTATAAGAATACTGTAATATAATATATATGGATGATGGGTGCCCTTACCTACCAAGTATAATAGAAGTATAAGAATACTGTAATATAATATATATGGATGATGGGTGCCCTTACCTACCAAGTATAATAGAAGTATAAGAATACTGTAATATAATATATATGGATGATGGGTGCCCTTACCTACCAAGTATAATAGAAGTATAAGAATACTGTAATATAATATAAATGGATGATGGGTGCCCTTACCTACCAAGTATAATAGAAGTATAAGAATACTGTAATATATATATGGATGATGGGTGCCCTTACCTACCAAGTATAATAGAAGTATAAGAATACTGTATATAATATATGGATGATGGGTGCCCTTACCTACCAAGTATAATAGAAGTATAAGAATACTGTAATATAATATATATGGATGATGGGTGCCCTTACCTACCAAGTATAATAGAAGTATAAGAATACTGTAATATAATATATATGGATGATGGGTGCCCTTACCTACCAAGTATAATAGAACTATAAGAATACTGTAATATAATATTATTCAAAATATTGTTCTTTTCCGAGTTATTGCCTTCCTGCACAATCAGACTCATGTGCTAAAAATAAGTAACTGCTCGTTTGAGAACTTATTCAGGGTTGAGGTGGCTATTTAATTCAAACTACAGAGAAGGCATCATTATACTTAGTGTAGGACTACTGTTTATATGGAAATATATAATTTTCTTTAATCATATTTTCTTCCTTCTATTATTATACAAGATTTACTAATGCATCTTTTGACTTCAACTTTTGTTTAGTATTATATTATCATTATTATTGTAGTATTTCATTTTAATTCTGTTACGCTACTACTACTATGGGGGATAAATCGACTGTCATTTAGAAGTTCGTATATTTTATTTAACAGACTTCCTAACTACTCTAATAATAGGTTCTTGGCTCGGGCTGAGATGAGTTCAAGACACGGATTGAATATTACGTCGATTCATGATAGGTTGCACTTTGGACCCCTAAAGTACCCGTTACTCCCTAACTGAATTCCCGCTATTCAGGTATTGACTCAAGTCGGCTTCGATCCTACGACCCGTTATTAGTGATTAATCCTAAAAAGTTTAATCGGAGCCCTGCTGTGTCTTCTATGGAGACCAGGGCCTAATGAAACATTTGCTCTTTTTTACCTAACTAAAACAAAAGTAATATTCTTTCTTCTACTCTTAAGAATTACCCACGTTTACTAAGCCTTCTGTATCCTTTCTCAAGACCAAGGCCATAACACATATAATCTATTTCCTCAACACATAGAATCTATTTACTCCTTTGACACAACCGTCGTTACTACACAAGTACCTCAATAATGATATAAACTCGTACAAATTACCGACTGAGATTACAAGTTCCTTCTCATATATAATATTGGGTTCCGTCACCCAGTTACTTCAACAATATAGGTTTACAATCTTTACCTCAATGACACCTTCCGAATTTACCCTCATGTAACCCTATTACAAACACGCTATGTTTACCTTTCACCTAAATCAATAACCGTTCTAACAAAAGATAAACCTTGCCTCAAAACGCCTACACGGAATAGATTCACAATTATATTCCTTTACATGACTTCTGAGGAATTCTTTGTTATACGGGCACCCCTAACACTTTTCCCAGACTGTCTCTAGGAGTCTCTCGGTTTCTATGAATACAGCATCCCTTTTAAACTTAATAATCCCGTATTTAACATTGGACTAGTGTCCTTCTCAATAGTTTCCTTTTACACAACTTAATGAATGATTCATATGGACTAGTATCCTTCCCGAGCTATAGCTGATCTATCAGGCAACTAAACAACTGTTTCCCCCTTGAACTTACTGGTTTCCTCATTTACTAAAAGAATTATTCTTTCCCTCCCCTCTTTACTTTTACTCTTTAATCTTTAATCTCTCCTATCAGATCCTATATAATACTCTTTCGGCATGGCGCCGTTGCTAACAAAAAATAACTAATTAATACACATCATAATTTTTATGGATTCAGGGGAGTCTAAATTCTTTTTCCTTTAGTCTTGTCCTAGAAGGACACATCAATTTATATGGGAACCACCAGGTTAGTCAACAACATCTCTCTTTCTTCCTTTATCTTATGCGGGCCCAATATGGGTCCTTAGACAAATATATTCATGTATGCTGGATCAGGTGTGTGTGTGTCTGGAACTGTGCTTTACCACCTCAGAGCTGGCCAGTAGCTCTTCTGGAAATCCTCGCTTCCGTCCACCTTCTGTCGTCCCTCTTGAAGCGCTTGACTGTATGTGTGCAGACTAGCGACGTGACGACAGGCGGCAGGATACTGATGGTGCATCCTCCGAGTGGGCGAAAGTGAGGAGAGGTCAGGGGTGGTCTGTGTTGTGGCTTTAGTTGAGGGCAGGGTAACTGGAAAGGTGGGTTCCTGGTTCCCCTTTGTGCCCGGGCGAGAGAGAGCAAGTGGGTTGCAATGTGGTAACCCAGTGAGTTCCGAGGGGTGAGTGACCCCAGTAGCCCGTGCGCGGCAGCCTTTATAGTCACACCCCTTGCTCTCCCGTGCTGCGATTGGCTGGCTGGCATGCGCGGTAGCACGCTCGCCCTGAATTCTTGCTTCCTTCACCTCCTCTCTTTTCTCTTCAAAATAAGTCCCAGGAAGCTGATTATAAACCTCTTTTGGTGGCTTACGGGAGTACAGGGCTGGCACCGAGGTATTAGTTTGTGGATAATCAGAAGGAACTGCTCAGGAAGAGAAAGAGAGCAACTTTTGATGTGAAGTAAGAAGTCCAGCTTCACGCTCCGACAATGGAGGCCGCTGATTGGCTGGTGGGCAAGGTGTGGCATGTTGTAGCCGTGAGCTGTCAAAATCAGCTGACGGTGCAAGCAAGTAAAAGGGAGCGCGGTGATTGGCGGAGGGCTTTTCTACTTAAATTATTATTATTATTATTATTGTAGTACTGATTTTCTTATTCCAAATATACTACTACGGTGGGGGAAAATTCGACAGTTATTTAGAGGTTCGTATACTTTATTTAACCCACTGAGCCCCAGCGACGCAGGGTTTGCGTCCACAATGTATGTAACGCTAAACCCCAGCGACGCATTGTTTGCGTCCTGGCCGGTCCGGTCCTAATTACTCCGGTCCTATGGCACCCCGAGGGCTCAGATTTGTATGGGAACTGTGTAAGTATCCCATGCACCCATGCCGATGGTTGAAAACTCTCAAAGTCCAACCGCATGCGCGTGAGCGCGCAAAAACATGTTTTTTGGGGGAAATTGCCTTAAATTTTTTACTCTTGTAAAATCCGTTTTCAGGGGCTCTGTAGGACCATTTTTTGCACTTTTTGACAATTTTTTTTTTGTTTTTCTTCATTCCTAACCCATTCGCTATTGTTTCTGGAATAAAAAAAAAAAATCAGAATCAGCCGGTCCTGGGTGGTACATTTATTAATATTTAGCTGGTACTCAGCGGGTTAACAAAACTTACTACTACCCTAGTAACTATTTCTCTGTTCGGGTCGAGAGTTCAAGACACAGATTGAATATTTTCGTCGACCCACTATAGGTTGTACATTGGAACTCTAGAGCTCTAGACCTATTTGGATTTCCGCTATTCAGGTATTGACTCACTTCGACTTCGATCCTAAGTCACGTTACTAGTCTCTAAAATAATATAGTTTTACCGGGCCCTGCTGTGTCTACTCCAGAGACCAGGGCATTAATAAATCTAACCTTTATGTCCCTATATAGAACAGAGATTTATTCTTAACTAAATTTCAAAATAAGATAACTTTACCTGGCCTTACTGTGTCTTCCCAGAAACCCAGGGCGTTACTACCTCTGACACTTTTAGATTCTATATTCTCTTAACCCTATACAATATATCAACTCAAACGATCAGGGCGTTACTACACTCGTAGATTATATTATGCTCTCTTAACCTTATACAATATATTTACTCAAACGACCAGGGCATTACTACACTCTTAGATTATATGTTCTCTTAACCCTATTACCAATAAGTCATATGTCACATATACCACCTATTCAATAATAAAACTCAGTAAATGGCTTAATATGATCAGTACCTCAAACCCCTACGAGAACAAGATTCACCACTTTAATCCTCTACATAGATTATGTGATTACATTATTCTCATGGACTTAATGCTCGTAACGCTTACCACGAAACTGACCAAATATTCCATCAAACAATATAATTGATAATGTTTCCTTGATAACAAAAGATTTCGTAGATCATATGGACTAGTGTCCTTCCTACCTATTTCTCAAACTAAAGCTAAACTAATTGAAATGCTGGGTGTGAAGGGAATTTCATGGTCTCCTGAAATATCCCCAGGCTACCTTTAGGATCAACTTTTCCTGGTACCTGGCGCGGGGTACGAACCTCTGAAGGGAATTTAACCCCCCTAAAAACCCACAGGTTTTGAGATGCCTTGGGTGGGGTTCGAACCCTGGTTAGTGACCCAACCATCACCACCAGGCCCGCGCGCTAACCCACTGTACTACCACGGACGTACTAAAAGTATAGCAACCTTAGTCCGATTTTTAAGAACCAGGTGATAGTCTCGTAGTGTTATCACGTGATGAGTTTATTGGACTTACCATCTCCGACTATTTTACGCTATACCTGACGTCAACTCGGGTTAGTATTATTGTGGGTGCGGGACATTTTCGAGGGCATTACATTACATCCTTCTTTAACTGGGCTAGTCCCTAGCCTATTTTAAGGTCGTAAGGTATCGTAGCTGTATTACCTCAGCAATCTCAATATTGTTGGTATAGGGTTCGCGTGACGGGTGCTCCACGTAGCTACCTGGTCACGTTCCCTAGCTGCCACCAATGAAATGCTGGGTGTGAAGGGAATTTCTGGTCTCCTGAAATATCCCCAGGCTACCTTTAGGATCAACTTTTCCTGGTACCTGGCGCGGGGTACGAACCTCTGAAGGGAATTTAACCCCCCTAAAAACCCACAGGTTTTGAGATGCCTTGGGTGGGGTTCGAACCCTGGTTAGTGACCCAACCATCACCACCAGGCCCGCGCGCTAACCCACTGTACTACCACGGACGTACTAAAAGTATAGCAACCTTAGTCCGATTTTTAAGAACCAGGTGATAGTCTCGTAGTGTTATCACGTGATGAGTTTATTGGACTTACCATCTCCGACTATTTTACGCTATACCTGACGTCAACTCGGGTTAGTATTATTGTGGGTGCGGGACATTTTCGAGGGCATTACACTAATTGCAACAATTCTTTCTTTCCCCTGAGCCTTATAGTTGCTTATCTACTTAAGAATTTCCCCCTCTTACTTTAATGTTAATAACTAGTTGCTGTCCTATCAGATCCTATACTATTGATAGCTAATCGGCATGGAGCCTTCTCTATCAAGAATAACTAATATCCTATTAACACATCATCGTTTTATTTATATACATAAGTCTAGTATCTTTCTCTTTAGTTTGTCCTATAAGAATACATCAATTATTATGGATGGAACCACTGGGTTAGTCAAGCATTTTCTCTCTTTCTTTAAGTCTGGTTCGGGCCCAATATGGGTCCTTTAAAAAACTATGTAGTACTGCTAGGTGTTTACTGGAACAATTTCACCACCTCAGAGCTGGCCAATAGCTCAACTGGAAATCTTTGCTCCCATCTACAGTACTATCTGCTGTCCCTCTTGAACTGCTTTGCTGTAGGTATGCAAGCCAGCGATGTGACAGCAGGCGGCCGGACACTGAAGGTGTATCCGCCTAGTAGGGGAGATCGATGCTAGACCCGAGGTGGGCTTTACTGGAACAAGTGATGAGGGCTGGGAGGCTGGAATAAGTGGATCCGAGTTCCCTTCAGTGCCCAAGCGAGAGAGAGAATGTGGGTTGCAAGAAGTTAGCCCAGTGGCACCCAAGAGGTGAATGACCCCGGTAACCTCCCCCACCTCCTTGATATAGTCCCGCCTCCCGCTCTCCGGCGCTGTGATTGGCGGAGCGGTCCGCTCGGTCGTGCAACATTCTGGCCGCGCGCTTAGAATATTTCTACCCTTCGCCTCCACCCTTCTCTCTTCATAATACGTTCCTGGAAGCTGGTTGCGAATGTCTTTTAGTGGCTTACGGGAGTATAGGGCTGGCACTGATGCATTAGACTCATGGCAACCAGAGGAAACGGCCTGTGAAGAGAGCGAGAGCGAGTTTAAATGCGAGGCGGTACACGTAGCCGTCAGCTCCGAAAACGGAGACTTCTGATTGGTCGGCCGGGAGGGCGTGGCATGTTTACTTGGAGAGCCCGGAATGTCAAACTCAGCTGGCTTAAAGGGAAGGTTAAAGGGAGCGCGGTGATTGACGGATGGCCTTTTTACCTTAATTATTTTTATTATTATTATTATTATTATTATTATTATTATTATTCTTTGTTTTTGCAAATGTGTTTTATAGGAAGATGCTTTGTTGTGTTTCTTGTAAAGTTTAACAATTTCCTTTTTTTTTAGAACTTAATATATTTATATATATTTTTGTAAGAGTCTTAAAATGTTTTTAATATAATGTAATAGAACATGTATTGAAGATTTGGCTGGAGGAATGAAAATAATACATACAGTACATGGCAACTGAACTAACTATAGCCTAAGTATGATATATTTGAAGGGGCGGGAAGCTTGGAATCCTCCTCCCCTGCTAAAAGTAAAATTCACCTAATACACGTGATATGCGGCCTCAGAAGAAAATACCAGCACCAAAACCCCAAAACCAACACGCCATGCAGACTAGCCTCTATAAGGCATCTTTCCATACCACAACACAGTCATCCCTCCAGGCCCCGCCCACCATCCTCTTCGTCCTCTTCGACCACCATAGAAAACGGAGGAAATGAAGGGCCAACTAAGTTATCCCTAAAAAGTCAACACGCCGCCACCACTTCGTATCTTCTGGAGCCCTTCGATTTTACACAAAAGTCCCAGTGCTCCCCATGCATCACCAACCATGCCGTTTATGGTGCAACCACCAACACAAACCATCAGAGGCCCCCGCAACCCTCACATAAGGGACAAAACACGCAGAAGAGAGGGAAGCCGCAACACGTGGACATACCAGCACCACCAGCGAACCAGCCCAAGGCCCCGACTCCAGCACCTGCAGAAATAGTCAAAATCAAGAAAGCAACAGGTGTGCACCCCAGAAAACCCGACCAGAAGAGATGTGCCATTTCTGCCCGGAGATGCCCCTGCCGCGACATCCCAGGCAGAAGAGACACCACCTTAGCCAGCCTTGCCATCATAAAGAAGTCAGCCTGTTGGCTTAAAACCACTATTTGGTTGCTACACAGACAGTCCTAAGGATGGAAAGAACAAAACTAAGCCTAAGGTTGGAAAGGCTTGCCGTAGTACCAGCTGGGGATCAGAGCACAGCTGCCATTGCTAAGGCGTTCTGCCCCTTGGAGACGACATCCGACGACGTAACCTATAATGTTTGCTGCTCCGATCTTAACTCAGTGCACCCTCGCGTAACCTATAACGCTTGCTGTGGGTGCAAGGTACTTGACTTAGACTCAGGACCCAACTGGGAATCAGAGCACGTAACCTATAAAACTTACTGCTCTGATCTTAACTCAGTGCACCCTCGTGTAACATATAACGCTTGCCGTCGGTGCATGGTTACTGAGTCTGGCCCAGTAGCACTTCGTGTTCCTAGTGTGGCTCAGCTAACCTTGTCTAGTGCCGAGACCCCATTGAACACAAAGTCTGTGATAGAGACCACCCCTGACTCCCTGTCACTCCCCGGCCACTCTCTTGTCGCCCCCTGATGAGAAGCGACCAGGTCATGTCGGCTTATCAGTCATCCCTAAGGTGGGATTACCCCCAACACCAGGCACGACTCTGGTTGTTGCAGAGAAGCTGCCTTCTCTCCCCTGTTGTGTGTGTTGGAGAGCCAGCTGAGACGGGACGCCAGCCGACAGCCACCAGGACGAGGACCCCGGAAGAGCCGCTCGAGACCACCAGGCCCTGTGAGGAAGGTCCCCAACTCTCGGCGCCTATACGAGCTCTTCAGTCCTGACCCGAGCCTGTGACGAGTGCCAGCCTGTGTGTGACCAGCCCGAAATCTCCGAGTCTTCGACGCCATCCTGTGACTCCAAGAATTAGTGCTCTCTTTGACCCCCAGTGCTCTCCTATCCCATAATTTAGTGACCTTCTTCTTGTATGATACAAGTGATAAAATGAGGCCTTAGCCTAGATGTGCCGGAACTCTGTCTGTGAGTAATGTTGATTACCCAAAGATGTGCTTTGTGCCTTCCCTTGTGCTTTGCCCTCCAGTTGCTCCATTTGTTGGGGAACATATACACCTATACTACACCGGCTTTGTGCATAGATACTTCCTCGGGCCCGGGCTCCCGCGACCCCCAAAAGAGGAAATATAAATATAACATTGCCACTTCTTTGAACACACACTCTACACGTCATCCGAGAGTTCCTGCCGCATATCTGGGTGTATGCATATCGTATCAGATTGACTTAGGCACATAGAGTAAATTTTGTTCAAGGGTTAAATTTTGCATTCATGTTTTGGAGTTCACTTAAATCTGAACTCCTTGCGTTTATAAATTTTAGAAGCTACCGCTTCCTCTTTTAAGTACCTTTTACAATCAACCATGTTCTTATTTAACTTATGTATATTTGTCAGTGATAATTCATCCATCATACTTTAGGACAATTGTATGTTTGAGGCCTAGTTCGCCTCCTGATTTATTCTCATTGCTTATGTACGAGTGTCCTGTTTACTACCTTATTGTGTAAAATTATATGTTGCTCTGCGCCCTTGGTGTGTTGTGAATAAAATCCATGTACCCTCCATCGTGTTTCTGTTCTTTGCATGTCATCTGTTTGGTTCATGTTATACCAGGTTTTTACTGGGGTTGTATTGACTAATTAGGTAGGTTCTTACTTGACTTGGGAAAAGGAGACCAACACAAACACAAGTACGAAGGCAATAGAGGATACTATAACAAATAGTACAAACATAGATTACTCTTTTTCCACAGTAACATATGATTACAAATGCAATGTTACATCAGACATGGATAGGTAATTATATAACAGCGCGATCGAGGATCCACTAGGCGTTTCAAGGGGAAGATCTTTGGCAGGTTCTGACAGTCTCTGGGCGATATGGCTGCGTTGTATTCCTGTTGATGTCCTGGTCTGTGGTGGTGGTCCTGCCGTGTGATGGTTGCAGAGTTGGCGAAGGCTTCCTTGGGGTCTTCTGAAGATCTGCAGGGTTGAGGTCTTATACGGATATGAGCCGTTTCACCAGTGTCTTACGCTCACGTATCGTAGGACTTGAGTAGGGAGTTGTTTCACCAGTGTCTTACGCCTTCCACTATGAGTCCTTGACCTTGACTTCCTACATTAATCTCTGAAAGAACTTTGATGTTAAATCTTTGGTTTATACGAGTACGAGCCGTTTCGCCAGTGTCTTACGCTCTCGTATCGCGGACTTAAGTAGAGAGTTGTTTCACCAGTGTCTTACACCCTCCAATATGAGTCTCTAATGCAGACTTCCTACAGGAGTCTCTGAAAGAACTTTGATGTTGGATCTTGGGTTTAACGAGTATGAGCCGTTTCACCAGTGTCTTACGCTCTTGTATCGCAGACTTAAGTAGGGAGTTGTTTCACCAGTGTCTTAAACCCTCCACTACGAGTCCTGACTGAGAAGGAAGCCGTTTCACCAGTGTCTTGTGCTCTTCCAACCAGCCTTACTATTTTTGTAGGTTTACTAGAACCAGAGCGTTTGTCGGTACTGCATACTCTAATTATAGTAAATCCTGTACCAAGGCAATGTAAAGATGTTGGGTGCCACTAGTGTGGCCCAACAAGAATACTAGCAAATCCAAGGTAACTTTGAGAAATGCGTTGAGTAGTCCCACCAGTGTCTTACTCCCTCAAGGCAATTTCTCGGTTAATAGTCCCAAGTCTCCATGAATTTACACTTTCTCCTCCACAATGCAGAACTTCTGCTTATCAAAATTCATTTATCCCTAGAACTACTACTCTTTGGAATTAACTTCCCTCGAATTGCTTTCCACAAACTTACAATCTACAAAAGTTTAAATCCAGTTGTTACAAACATTTTATGAATGGAGGATGTCTTTAGGCACATGGACCTTTTTGTTTTATCTGTGTTTTTCCTTCCTCCGTTCATTGTCTCTTAAAAAAAAAAAAAAAAAAAAAAAAAACTATCCCTACTGGTGTGGTAATAGTATCTGTCCAACTCTACTGATGATGAGGTAGGCTGAGATGGTCTTACTACTTTCGTCGTTCTCCTCGGTGGGGCATTTCACGGCCAGAGGGGCGGCTGTGTATGGAGGAGGGCCTGGCACAGCTGCGGTAGCCCTTCTGGGAATCCGGGCCACGGCGGTGGTGCGTCTCAGAGCAAGAAGGGCGCGTGGTGTGTTGATCTTTATGCACGGTTTGTTTATCACAACGTCTTGAGAGGTTATCTTTGTTTGGTATATCATCAGTAGGTGCCGTCCTCACAGTTATGTTCTTTCCTGGGATCGGGGCGATGCAGGCGAACCGTGGTGAGGAATCGCTTGTGCCCTCTTTTCTTGGTGGTGGCAGTGGTTGTTGGTGCGTGTGGGGCCTCATCTCTGGTTATTCTCCTTGGTGCTTTTCTTCCCTGTCTCACTCTGTTCCCCAGGGTAATAGCCACGGCCTCGTGGCTGGATTTGGAAGATCCAGATGTCGACCTGGCGGGAGAAGCTTTTATGGCTTTCCAGGTATTTCCACCATGTGCGGGAGCAAGTGTCTGCTGGCCTGTTGGTGTTAGTATACACAATAAGATAGGAGGTCTGATGCGTGTATTCCAGGCCCATTTCCAATTCATCCTGGAATCTGATGGTGGATAAGGGGCGGTTTCTTCGCCCCACTACAACTTTTTGATGAAGGGGCAGCCATGGTCACTGTAGGAGCCGGAGTCGGGTAGTGGAGCCTTGACTATAGAATACATGGTGCGAAGGCTAGGTGGGGTGTCACATGGAGGTGTTGTGCAGGTGGTGGCTGGGGGGAGAGTGATGGTTTGTTGTCTGACAGGTCCTGTCTTAAGGCCACTTGCGAATGCAAAAGTACCCTTTGATCTCACTGGTGAGTTGATCTGGCAGTTGGTGATGGTAGAGGCTGGGCGAGTTGTGCTTCTTGTACTCGCTATTCTGTGTGCTGGTGCCCTAAGGAGTGAGTGAAGCAATAGGAGGGTGTGAGATAGTAGAGAAGAAGGTGAAGAGTTAGGAGATGGTGAAGAATTTGGAGAAAAACGAGTGGGGTGTTTCGAGAAACGGTCTGATCTTGTGCGAACAGGTGAAGGATGAAAAGAGGAGGAACGTGATAACAGTGAGGTAGGCATGCGAGGCAGTAGTGGGGCATGGTAGGGGAAGGTAGGAGGGGGGGTTGTGGGGGTAGGCCTAGGGTTGGGAGTGCGGGGTGAGGGAGGTGGAGAGAGAGAATGTGAGAGGATGATAGGATCTTAAACGGAAGATTTGGGTGGGTTTGGGGATCTGCTCGAGGGGTAGGGGCGTAGGGGTGGGACGAGGCGGTGGGGAATGAATGGGCGGGAAAAAGAGGGGGAAGAAGTAGAGGGTGAGGAAGAAGATGGTGTGGGGGAAATAGGGTTTTGTGTGTGAGTGGATGAAGGTTGTGAGGGTTGAGAAGATGGGAGTGAGGGTGCTGACGAAGGGGGTGAGGTAGACGAAGGTGAGGGTTGGTGAGGGACGGTGGGTTGAAAGCGTTTAAGCTTGGAAAGAGGGGTTATCAAAGGACGTTGGGGTAAGGCCCGGTAAGGAAGGAAGGGTGAGATGAGAGCGAGGGTGCAGAGAATATTTTGTGCGAGGGGGAATTGACGAAGGGGGGAGGCATTTGGGAAGGAAATGATCTGTGGGGTGTTGACGAGGAGGCAGGAAAGAAGGGTTAGCTGGAGAAGGTGAAAAAGAGGGGGAGAAAGGTGGTGATGGAGGGGGTCTAGAGGGATGAGGTGATGGTGGATAAGGTGAGGGGGCTAGGAACTCATGGTGGGTCTGGCGGAGAGGTAAGTTGAGCTGCGGCATTCTTGACGAAGTAGGGTTCTGTGGGGGCACCAACTTGTCCCCTTCCATAGTCAGAGGACGGTAAATCCTCATGAAGCGGTTTCGGTAAACTCGAGACTCTTTGTGATACTTCACGATAATTTGATATGGGCTGGGGACCTTCGTGACTTTGTAAGGGCCAACGTACCTGGGGCCTAGCTTGTTGGAGATAGGTAATTTGGCCAGCATGACTTGGTCATCCACGGCATAGCTCTGCGGGGGGGTGGTGTCTTGGTTACGTCCTGGCAGACTTGTGCAGTGTGGAGAATTTTTTTTAGGTGTTGTAGAGGGTCAGTGGAAACGGAGTGGCTAGGGGGTCTCGCCAAATTGCGGAGGGCAGCAGCAGGGGTGCCACACCATATAGTCTCTCGTGGGGGGTGATGCCATCTTCTCTAGGGCACGAATTCACTACCGTACCCACTGAATCATTTTTACCTGAGCAGGCAAATCTTGTGATTGAAGCCTGATCTGATTGTTGATCGTTTTGTGGCTCCTTTCGCAAATGCAGTTTCCTTGTGGCCAGTAGGGGCACGAGTGTGACACCTTGATGTCACAGTTGTTGGAGAAGTGTTCCCAGACTTGGCCAGAGAATTTGGGGGCATTATCGGAGAGTAGCACTGTAGGGAGGCCGAAGTTGGCAAATACTTCAGTGGCGAGGACTTCCGCTACTGTTAACCTATAAACGGCGAGGGGGGGTATTGAACTTGATGCCCATGCGCGAGCATATAGGCTCCATTCAGGCCTATAATCGTCATTTTACGATAAATATTGTTATTACTTATTCATATGAGCCTATTTTACCTTCACTATGAAGATAGTAACCTGTAACAACAATAAAACAAGTGAAAATATAATTTTTCTGGTCAAAATCGCGAATATACATGGAGCAGCCCATTCATGAATTATGGAGCTTATTGAGGCAACCCCTCCCTCCACAAGGCCTCAAGCCACACTGAGCCTACTCATCCACACTCGGTTGTGTAACACACTCGCTAGGCACGTAAGCACATCCTCCACACATTTTGCTAATGTTAGCACAAAAATATACCAACGAATTAGGGAATAACAGGGAAAATAGGTGATAATTGAAGGGGGAGGGGAAAGGGGGGAAGGAGGGGATGTGGAGGAGTGATATGAGGTATAGGGAAAAAACAAAAAAAAACAATTTTTTTTTAGTGCTACTGGGGCGTTTAAATTTTTTTTTTTAGGCCTCCCTCTTAAGAGCTTTGCCGCCCTCGCCCAGTAAAACTTCTTATGAGCTTTCTCGCCGTTACCGGGTTAAGGCCCTGTGTTCCTTGACGGGGCACGCGACTAAGAAACGGGAGTACATGTCCACGAAAGTTACCACATAATATTATCTCTTTCCCTGTTTGAGGGGAAAAGGGCCCATCACATCCAGGGACAGAATTTGCCAGCTGGTCCTGGAGTTCTGGTCCTATCCTTTCCCAGGCCGCAGGGTTTGCAGGCTTCGGCGACTCTTTTAGCTATGGTGGAAGGGCTGACGGTCCAGTATATTTGCTGAAAGACTTGCACAATTTTTGTTTGTCCCAGGTGGATGCCATTTCTCTCATGAATGATGAGGAAGATGTCCTGAGCCATCTGGGGGTCTACCTGGAGTTGTTTCGGCCATCTTCAATGGCCTCGGCGAGAGCTGTTCCCTCCGAGTATGTTTGCTGCCAGTGTTTGATGCAGCAGGCTATTCGAGGGGGCAGCTCTCACCCCCGCGAAGCATGACTGAATAAGCACCGACTTGAGATGGTTGTCCAAGGCTTGCTTGAAGACTTCCATTGGCACGTCCATCAGGTTTCTCACGTTCTCTGGCATTTTGTTGAAGAGGCTCGGACCCCAGTTTGTCAACCAGGAGTCCCTCAGTGTGCCCAGAGCTCCCCTACACTTTTGGAGTGGGATGTTACACTTCCTACCCACCCTGTCGCTCCAGTTCCATGATACTGTGGTGTGAAGAATTGGCACTAGACCCTCGACAATTTTCCATGTGTAAATTATCAAGTATCTCTCTCTTCTTCGCTCCAGTGAATATAAGATAAGAGCCTTCAGCCGATCCCAGTAGTGAAGATGTTTTACTGAGCTGATGTGGGACGTGAAGCTTCTTTGAACACTCTCTATTTCATATATTTCCCCGGCTTTGTGTGGAGATGTTAGCACACTACAATACTCCAGTCGTGGGATCACCAACGGTTTAAAAAGCGTTATCATTGGCCATTCTTCTCGTGTCTTGAAAGTGCATAGTATCCAACCTACAAGTTTCCTCGCCGCTACTGACTTGGCCTTATTATGTTCTTTGAAAGACATGTTTTCTGACATTATTACTCCACGATCTTTAACCTCTGTGTTGTGTTTTCTTTAATCTCTTCATTTCCTCCCTACCTTATTAGCTGAAATTTCTCTTCGTTAAATTGCATGTTGTTATCTTTGTTCCAGCGAAATACAGCGTTCATGTCTGCTTGAAAGATTTCTTTGTCTTCTATTGTGGTTATTCCTAGACTTAGTTTTGTGTCGTCTGCAAATGATGAGACACAGCTGTGTTGTACATTAGCATCGATATCACTAATTAGTATTAGGAAGAGTAAGGGTGCCAACACTGTACCCTGGGGAACAGAGCTTTTAACTTCTGAACCTTCCGATACCGCTTGATTTACTGCTACTGATTGTCTTCTATTAATGAGAAAATTATAGATCCACCTCCCCACCTTTCCGGTGATACCTTTTTCTTTCAGCTTATGTGCTATAATTCCATGATCACACTTATCAAATGCTTGGCAAGTCTGTGTATATGACATCTACATTTCTTTTCCCTTCCAGGTCATCTAGAACTTTTTCATAGTGTTGTAGCAGCTGCGAGAGACATGATCTTCCTGCTCTGAACCCGTGTGGCCAGACTCTGTATACAGTTGATCCCCGATCCGATGTAGATGGTAAAAGATGTCCTTGGGAATCCATTTTGGCTTTATTTTAGTTAACCATGAAGTGAGCAAGGTGGGGTTGTCATTTTCTTTGGCTTGGCCCGGGCGAGTTTACAGCGACGGTGTGTTTGGAGGGGTCACTAAACTGTTTAATTGGATGAGGTCTTTTACAGTATATCTGTACTGGTGATGGGTAAACAGGAGAGAGCATCAGTGTTGGTGTGGAGTTTTCCTGGTCTGTAATGGATTTCGAAATCGAATTCCTTCAGGGTTTCCTTTCAACGGACGAGGAGGGCACAGGTGGTTTCGGATCACCGTAACCATTGTGATGTCAACTTTTGTATCCAGGAGGAAAGACCGGAAAATGATTTAACGCCTAGATGACGCTGACGCATTCTATCTTCGAGGCATACTATCTTCATAGCTGCATATTTGCGTTGGGCGGCGTTCAAGGTGGAGCTGGCGCAGGCGATTATGTGCTCTCGCCTATCCTGCACTTGAGCAAAAACAGCTCCAATGGCGTATAGGGACACGTCCGTGTATAGGCGAAAGGGTTGTTTGTAGTCGGGGAATGCGACTGTAGGGGCTTTGACCAGGTGTTGTTTTAAGATGTTGAAAGCCTGGTCTCTCGCTGGGGTCAATTCGAAGGGCTCATCCTACTTAGTGAGTTCATGAAGAGGGCACGAAATTCTTCACGAATCTCCTGTAGTAAGTGGCGAGTCCCAGGAACGAGCGGATGCCCTTTACCATCCGAGGGGGCATCTGGGCTGCGATGGTGAAGAGCTTGTGAGGATCTGGGGAGATACCCTCGGCAGAGATGACGTGATCGAGGAACCCGACAGTGGTACGAGCCACCGAACATTTGGCAGGCTTGAGCTTTAGGCCAGCCGCTCGTATTCGCTCAAGGACTTGCCGTAGTCGAAACATGTGTTCCTCCCATGTTTTTTGCATAAACTATTACATCATCCAAGTAGGCCAGGCAGATTACCCAAGTGAGGCCTTTGAGGACAGATTCCAGTATCCTGCCTGTAGGTCCAACGTGGTGAACCATCGGGAACCATGTAGGGAGTCCAGGGAGTCGTCTATCCGGGGTAGGGGGGTAGCGACCTTGATGGTGACATCATTCAAGCGACGATAATCCACACAGAACCTGGTGGATCCGTCCTTCTTCTTTACTAAAACGACGGGGGACGACCAAGGGCTGACTGAAGGAGTTGCTATCCCCGTGTCTAACATATCCTGGACCTGGCGATCCTCTTCTTGACGTTGCAAGGGGTTCTTTCTCCTGGAGGGCTGATGGATGGGGGGGCCTGTGGTATGAATCAGGTGTTCGAGAGCTCTGTGGAACTTTGGGCGAACACGTCAGCAAATTCATGAAGGACTTCCAGGAGCTGCTGGTGTTGATCGTTGGTCAGCTCATCAGGGATGGAGGGAAGTATGAGTTGTGATGTGCTCGTAGGTGTTGGAGATGTGTCCGCATCAAATGTCTAGAGGTAAGGTGAGAGGCTCATCCGTGATGTTGGCAACCAGGGCGACATTACGGTGGGGAGGCACGATGGCAGGTTGAATTCGACATCTGTCAGCTCGGGGGTGGTCCAGCTGAGGAGTAAAAATCATGTGGGCGTCGGAAGTGTGACGCAAGGGTACCCATTGTTGATGTTGAACAGGGATCTGAGTGGTCTGTGTTGTCACTGCTGGAGCCACTATGGTGATGGGGGCAGGTATGTGTGATTCCTGCAGTTTGACACAAGTGGTGTTTGTTGTGATAGGTGGATGATGATTACACATTGGGGAAGTGGTTTTGGTAGGTGTCGAGCTTGGAATGGTCTTTGGGCTCTTCGACTTTCTCGGGACCCTATTCCTTGGGGTGTGTTTGGGTAGATTCACCGGTGGCTGACTTCTTTTATTTTTATTTTTTTCCCTAAATGTGAGCCTCCTTTGGCCGCAGTCTAATTGGTCTTGAAGCCGTTGCAGCACATCTAATCCCATGTAGCCATCATACTGCGTACATTCGGAGTAAAATACTACAAATGGATGATGGCAGGAGGCTTCTAGATCCGAGGTGGTGATGTGTAGGGGCGTGGTTTCTCCCCTGATGGGCAGAGGTGTGTCGCCAGCACTGATGAGTGTAGTGGTGGTGGCGTTCATCATGCCGAATCTACGACGATGCTTGTCATAATAGGTATTGAAGAGGCAGGACCTCGCAGCTGCAGTATCAATGAGGAGGTATACTGGTACTCTCTCAATCTTTGCAAGGTGGTAGATGGGTGGCAGCTTAATGATCGTTAGATTCCCCGCCGAGGCTATGAACGCTACCAATGAGCTGGAAACAATATTGGTGGTGTCTATGTAAAGGCCAAAACAGGTTCGTTTTTTCACATGTTTATTTGTCACAGTAATCCCTTCCTTTACAAATTTACAGTGAGTTTAAAAACACCCTAAATACCTAAAAATAGTCCGCTATTGGTGGAGGGGCGACCCAAAACAAATCGACCTTTAGGGGTTAAAACCTCAAACTTTGACAATTAATGCATAAATTAGGTTGAATTAAGACATGCTAGGCATGGAATTTAATACATTGGACTAAAAATGTTATATTTATATAAGATAAAATAGATAATTTGAGATAAGAAGTATTATGTTAACTCTTTCACTCACCAGAAGACGCCACTGCATCTTCCCATACCACCCTCTAAATCTAAATGCACCAAGCCGCGATTAGCATCTTCCGAAATAAAAAAAAAAAATAGCCATTAATCACCGAAAGGCGATATTTGTGCCTTCTGCCGGCTGTGAGAAGCTGAAGAAACACGGAATTATGTGATATAATTTGTAACACTGCAATTTGAGTCTACTGTATATACGATTTGAATTAATATATTTATCATTAATACTAACATATAAGTGCTTGGATATCGACACCATGTACGTGGCCAAGATGTTATCATCCCAGACATAATAAAAGGTAATGTAATATATACTTATTCCTGCTCTAACTGTTACTGGTATATACGAAGGCGAAACTATTCGTATAACGTCAAGTTTTAGTGCTAGAGACTTGGTTCTTGTTTTCAAAGCTTCCTTATTCATTGCGGTATATCCGGAACTACATTTCATAGCCGCATAGCTTTCCAGATGATGTGAAATGCGCGCATACTGTGAGGCGAATTATTATGTGATTACTCCTCGTATGACGGGAATGAAAATATTCCTATAACCTAAAATATTCATGGGACATAAATTTTTTATGATATTGATGGAAAGAGCACAACAGTACTATTTAATGCACTCCTAAAAATCCTATGTTGTCACTGAAAATGTCCTTAAAATTGTCCGTTCAATTATGCACGGATAACAATTATTTTAGGCATACATTTTCACGATGATAATTAAGAAGACCCTTTCCTAGTTTTATATATATATATATATATATATATATATATATATATATATATATATATATATATATATATATATATATATATGTATATATATATATATATACGGTATATATACTGTATATATATATATATATATATATATATATACAGTATATATATATATATATATATATATATATATATACTGTATATATATATATATACTGTATATATGTATACAGTATATATGTTATATATATACTGTATATATATATATACTACTTTCTATGTGTCATACAATTTTGAGACATCTCCCGGTACTGGCACGGTATTTAAAGGATTCTTTTTACACATATGTTTAACTATCGTGGCTTTTGGAAGAATTATCGCACATCCTGGGTTAAGCGTAACTAACCTTTCAATGGTCTAGGATGAAGACAGCCCGGCAGTGATGTGGGTCCACCCAACATCAGTCTGAAATACACAAGAGTACTGTCACATCTATACATACATCATATAGACAAGAATACTGTCACAACTATACATACATTATATACACATATCATAAAAAACACTAATATTACTCGGCTCTTTTTTTTTCTTTTAACCCAACAGCACCCTGAAAAAAAAAAAAAAAACGCCTACTGGTTGAAATAAACAAACACTCTTATCACAATATATTATACGAACACTTAAGATAGGCATTATTCTACACTGACAACTCCATCACAGTGACAATATTTTAATTGTATACTGGCTAACAATAATTATGTAATGCTGTATCTGGAAGCTCAGGTCCAGAAGATTATAACAACAAACCACAAGCTCTATGGAGACAGAACCAACAGCTCTGTCTTCTGCTACTCTGGCCCGCCCTAGCTGGAACCGGTAACACGCCCAAAGGGGTTAGCTACACCTCCTAAGACCCCGGGGAATTCTGGAGCTGGGCCACCTGTGCTGCTGCCTCTCATCTCACTACTCCCCAAGACTTTTGAATGAGACCGGCCTAAACGCCCATATTCCAGGTAGCAGCAGAGTGACCTTCTTGCCCGGAAGAAGAGGACTACCAAACAAAGAAGAAAAATTTATGACCTCTTCGGCAGTGAGACGGACTGCAGCTCAACTTACGAACAGCAACAGCCCCCTCTCTAGCTATTCCATGAGGTAGGTCCGAGATACTCGACCACACCTACCTTTCGTGAGATACTCCATCCCTCTGGTTATGAGGTATCTTGAGTAGCTCATTCGGGTTAAGTCAAGCTATTCCAAAATGGATATGAGTACCTCCCTCCAACCTGTTGTTGCAGTTATCTAACCCCTGTCTTAAGTATATCATTCAGGTAGGCATGAGGTTTTTGGCCAACGGCGTGAGCATCTACGCCCCTCTGTTTACGAGGTACCGTACCCTAACCTCTCTCTTGAGTAGCATCCGTTCCAGAGCCGTTGCTCTCACCATCGGCCAACCTCAAGTAAACCTGTTCCTCAAGCACACAGAGTCACCCATACTCAGTCAGAGAAGGAGACAGGTAGTCCACAGGAACAAGAGTTTCTGTATGGGGCAAAAGAGAAATTTTTGGTTCTATGTGTATGAAGGAGACAAAAGGCAGGTTGCTTGTAATGAGTGTTTCCCCCAAAGACAAAAGAGTGACAGGGACAAATTTAAGAGACGTTGGAGTCAAAATGCCTAGACACAAGAAGTTTATAGCTGTGTAAGTCATAGGATGAAGGAAAGACTGATTGAGGAAGAGTTCCAGAGTTCACTTGTTGAGTGGAAGAAAACAGAGAAAATTTGCCAATTCTTGGGTTAGCGAGCTAAAATATGCAGTCTCAAATTTAACGTTATTCTGTACACAAGTAATTGAAAATTATCATGCTGTATTGTAAGATTTAATTATTTATTAATGTGACGATACACACAAAACAAAAAAAATAATGTCATTGCAGTATCGAAAATTTTACTTGAGAACAAAAAACAAAGACGATAGTTGTCAAATAATTTGTATTAACTCCTTCAGTACCAGATACGTCCTTTTCATTATATTCTGGCAACTATTATACAATTTTATTCAGTTTAGGAAGGACCTCTAGCCACAATAAGGTTTCAAACTATCTCGACCAACCCTTTTAACTACCACAGATCCTTTCTACGTTGCATAATGATAATATCGTATAGGCTACATGTAACTAGAATAAAATGTATCACACGTCGCTGGTACTCAAAGGGTTTAATATACTGCCCACAATAAGTGTACAGTCTCGTATAATAGGCGGTCGGTAATTTCAAAAGCGAGACTAATACTACCAACCATACACAGTCCGAGATTTACAAGTTTAATTAATACAAGACATAAAACAATAATATTAAAACAAGGCTTGTAGAAAACAATGAATAGCTTTAAGGGGGAGGTAGTCACTTTTTCTGGCCCTTCTTCTCTCTCATGTTTAGCATGCTTACTTGTGTTACTTGTGTTGAGTTCGCCACTGCTAGTGGCACCGAGGAGCGCACCGCCCCTCGTTCTGGGTGGTGATTTGGTGCAGCAGACTGTTCGAAGAGGCAGCACGCTCCCCTGCGAAGATGGGCTCGTCTGGCACTTTTTGCAGTTCGACATCGAGGGCTCTCTTGAAGTTGTCTAATGAGACACCCCTCATGTCTCTTACTCGCCGCGGGAGTTTGTTGAAGAGACGTGGGCCTCTATGTGATAACCAGCCCTCTCGCAGAGAGCCCATAGCACCCCTGTTATTCATCCGGGGGATATCGCATTCCCAACCTCTCTTATCGCTGAATTTCATGGCTATCGGGGTATGCATGTTTGGCACTAAACCCTCTGCGATTTTCCACGTGTATATTAATATTAGGTAACGTTCTCTTCTACGCTCCAACGATAACAGTTTCAGTGTTTTTAAACGCTCCCAATAGTGTAACTGTTTTACCGAACTTATATGCGAAGCAAATTCCTTTGTACACTCTTTAAGTCATTTATTTCACATGCTTTGTACGGGGATGTTAATACGCTACAGTATTCAAGCCGCGGTAGCACTAGAGATTTAAAGAGCGTTATCATAGGTAATTCACCGCGTGTTTTAAATGAAATGTACGCAGAATCCAACCCGTTAGACGTTTCGCAGCCGCAACTTTGACCTGGTTAAGTTCTTTGAAACCCATA
The DNA here is from genome assembly GCA_032716605.1 of Paralithodes platypus. Taxonomy (NCBI): domain Eukaryota; kingdom Metazoa; phylum Arthropoda; class Malacostraca; order Decapoda; family Lithodidae; genus Paralithodes; species Paralithodes platypus. Next base: position 37,809,202 of record CM064504.1, on the reverse strand, counting down.
TTTTCAGACATTAACACCCCAAGGTCTTTCACACTGTCTTTCCTTTCTGTTATGTGGTTAGATTCTGTTACGTAGTTCGTATTCTCTTTAACAACATTATTTTCTCCGTATCTTATTAATAGACATTTTTCTTCATTGAATTGCATGTTGTTTTCCGTGGTCCACTGAAACACTACATTTATGTCTTTTTGCAGCCGGCCCATGTCCTCTTGTGTGTTTACTATCTTCCTTAATTTTGTGTCATCGGCAAAAGAAGACACCGTACTGTGTCTTGTGTTGGCATCTATGTCGTAAATTAGAATGAGGAAAAGAAGGGGCGCTAGCACTGTTCCTTGGGGAACTGAGCTTTTGACATCCGAAGGCTCTGACGTGACTTGGTTACTGCTACTTGTTTCCGGTTTACCAGGAAGTTGTATATCCACCGTCCGATTTTCCCAGTTATACCTTTTGCTTATAGTTTGTGGGCTATTATACCATGGTCACATTTATCAAATGCCTTAGCAAACTCACTGTTCATATTTGCTATACTGCACAATAATTGTCGTGTCTGTTATATATATTCGTGAGTTATATGCTATACTGCTATATTGCTCTCACCACTATTTTCACTTCCACTAGTTCAAACAGTCACCTTTTTTCCAACACTTCCGATGCAACCCAGCCGCTGCTTATAATAATATAATATATAATTATAATAATAATTATAATAAAAATATTCGTTCTTAACCCTTGTCGGACGGAAACATTTGTTACTTTTACATCCTGTGTGGCAGGCAGATTTACCTTAAACGAGCATCATTCCATGCTCTTTTTCATGCATAAACAAGAGCCAGAGCGTAATACAATTATGTATCCGTGAAAGGGCGATAATAGAGCTTTCCAATGACACCTGAATCATCTTTGTACGACAATGGGTTCACTTGCAGCGATGGTGCAACGCGAGTACAAAAACCCCAAAATACGGTAATTTCCCGAGATTTTACCCTATCTAGCGAGACGAGGGATATGTACACATGTTGTGGTGATATCAGTGGCGGGACTAGGTCCACGCTGAACGGTCAGAGCCTGCCTGCAGTCCTCCCACCCCATGGACTCTCTCTCATAATGCCGATAATGTGCGCAACATCCCTTGCTACTTAAGTCGTCAGCCGCTCTTTGGGCCTAGGTTCTCTAAGCCAACTTAAGTCGTCAGCCGCTCTTTGAGGGTTAAACCTAGCGCATGCTAAGCAAGCTGAGAATAGCCCAATAAGCCCGATTAGGCGTATTTCCATTGGGGTCCTGTACTACTACCCCATCCCCTTTCTCATGTGGGACGGTAACGACTCAGTGCTTCTAAAGAACCCTTTAATGCACCGAGCGTGGGCGCGATCCTGGGACCTTCTGGGTGGAAGTCTAAGACGCTAGTCACTACACCAGCGAGCCGCCCAACCTGTCCTCGGGATGCCATGCAGGGACATGGGGATTGTTGCCTCCATGCGGCGTGTTATACGACTAACGAACACTTATTAGTTTTGAGATTTTAAGACGATCGTTCCATTAGTTTGTAGATTTTAAGACCTTTTGCCCCATTTCTTTGTCAATATTAAGACCTTTCGTGTTATTTAGGTGTCGATTTTTTCATGGCGAGCGATAGCTAACATGTAATTTCAGAAAGAACCTGCTTTCAGCCGGAATATTTTTCTACCAAAAAATGTACAAATTTATCTTGAAAGGGGGTTTAGGGAGTGCTATATAAATCTTGATGAAGATCTAGCGAGGATACTCAAAACACATAAATTAATATATATATAGACCAAAAAACAAGCCCTACCCCCTTAAGGTTTCTATATAATATTCGCATAGGGAGCGTGCTGCCCCTTCGAACAGTCTGTTGCACCAAATCACCACCCAGAACAAGGGGAGGCGCGCTCCTCGGTGTTACTAGGAGAGTGGCGAACACGACCTTAGGTGACCTTAGGTAGGTGACCCACGAAAATATATAAAGAAAACTATGGTCCTGTCCCGATCCGAATAGAAAACGGAGTGTAAACCTGATTCAGTAATGTTTGCTTAAAAGAAGTTTCAACTGAACTTGACTTATATAACTGCTATGATAATAGGTCTACTATACTAACATAATGCAATTAATATATTATCTTATACAAAAACAGGTTGACGGGAGAAATTATATGGGAATTCGAACACTAAATCATCAACTATCAGACGGAGTATATGATTTTAGCTTCATAACAAGGGTGTCATATTTATCGTAATTAAATATAAAAAATGGGCTTAAATTATCTAACAAATGATCTCAAAATGATCTTAATTACTTCACAATTCATTTCAACTTACCTTCTACAGAGGGTTTTATCTAAACACAACACAAAAGAAAATTTAGACGGAGTTTAGCCGAATATCTTTCCTTCAGTCCCGGCTGTAATTTAAGGCGGTGTCACACGAGCTATTTTTCCGTCAATTTTTAGGAGCAATTGTTGCCTGGCAGCTTCTAAATTCAAGTTATATCATAATTCAACCACCTAGCATAATTCAAGTTATATCATAATTCAGCCACCTAGCATAATTCAAGTTATATCATAATTCAGCCACCTAGCATAATTCAAGTTATATCATAATTCAGCCACCTAGCATAATTCAAGTTATATCATAATTCAGCCACCTAGCATAATTCAAGTTATATCATAATTCAGCCACCTAGCATAATTCAAGTTATATCATAATTCAGCCACCTAGCATAATTAAAGTTATATCATAATTCAGCCACCTAGCATAATTCAAGTTATATCATAATTCAGCCACCTAGCATAATTCAAGTTATATCATAATTCAGCCACCTAGCATAATTCAAGTTATATCATAATTCAGCCACCTAGCATAATTCAAGTTATATCATAATTCAGCCACCTAGCATAATTCAAGTTATATCATAATTCAGCCACCTAGCATAATTCAAGTTATATCATAATTCAGCCACCTAGCATAATTCAAGTTATATCATAATTCAGCCACCTAGCATAATTCAAGTTATATCATAATTCAGCCACCTAGCATAATTCAAGTTATATCATAATTCAGCCACCTAGCATAATTCAAGTTATATCATAATTCAGCCACCTAGCATAATTCAAGTTATATCATAATTCAGCCACCTAGCATAATTCAAGTTATATCATAATTCAGCCACCTAGCATAATTCAAGTTATATCATAATTCAGCCACCTAGCATAATCTACCTTCAGTCTAGCTTCCGATGTCAATGTGAAAGAGCCTCAAAATAGTAAGAGAACAAAACTTGCTCATCGAAAATTGCCGGAAAAAGCGCTCGTGTGACACTGGCTTAAGGGGAGATTTCCACTTGAGGGACTTTTTTCTTGGCCCCTTTCTCCCTCATGTCTAGCCCCATTGCTTTTGAGATTTTAAGACGTTTGCCCCATTAGTTTGGTTATTTTAAGAATTTCTGCCCCATTCTGTCAAATTTAAGACCTTTCGTGCCATTTAGGTGTCGATTAGGCGAGCGATAGAGAGCCTGTAATTTAAGAGTAATCGGCCTTCGGCCGGGACATTTGTCTAACGAAAAATTTACAAATTTGTCTTGAAAGGGGGTCAAGGGGGTGAAATTTTAAGATTGCTGAAGGAGTAGGAAACAAACTAAAAACCTCCCCTTAAGGGAATGAGGGCACCTTTTGGCGCCGAGGTTGTGTAGGCACGTACGTAGGACTCTGGGGTCAACGTCCTTTGGCATAAGAACATAAGAAAATGGGAGTCTGCAGAAAGCCGATTGGCCCACACAAGGCAGATCCCTCTCACACTCAACCCTAATTATAAGGCCTAATTATAGTAAGGTTTAGGGGAGTTTTTTAGTTTGTTCCCTATACCTCCATCAAACTTAAAATTACAACCCCTTGAAGATAAATTTGTACATTTTTCGGTAGAAAAATGTCCCGTTCGAAGGCCGGATCCTCTTAAATTACAGGGTCGCTATCGCTCCCCAGCATAATATCGACACCTAAATGGCACGAAAGGTCTTAAAATTTACAGAAATGGGGCGAAAGTTCTTAAAATCGCCAAACTAATGGGCCGAACGTCATAACATCTTAATAGCAATAGGGCTAAACATGAGGGGAAAAGGGGTTCAGAAAATAATCCCTCAACCATTACATTACATTGGTTATATGAGCTTTTTAATTAACTACCATTACAATATGACTTTTAAAGGATACTTGAATTACTTTTATATAATTATGATATAGGCGAAATTCATGTACAAATATTCACTATTACGAAATGCAATGTACTATAGTTATATGACCCATAAATTTCGACCTGTTAAGCCCCTCGAGGTGAGGCACTGTTGATAAGGCCTCCGAAATCAGGGTATCACACGAGAGATATTTCTTCCTGGCGAGCGATAGCGCGCCAGCATTGTATGGAGAATTCGGAAATTATTCTATCGAAAAATTTACAAATTTAGCTTGCTGTCAAAAACAAATATATATATGCTGGCTCGCTACCGCTCGCCAGGAAAATATTGACATAGCATATACCTGTATAGCATATATATATATATATATATTTTGTTTTGACAGCAAGCTAAAATTGTACATTTTTCGATAGAAAAATTTCTCCGGCGAAGCCGGATTTCTCCATACAATGCTGGCTCGCTATCGCTCGCCAGGAAGAAATCGACACCTGGTTGGGGATAAACGTCTTAAAACAGTTTGCTGCATGGGGCCGAATGGATACAAGCCAGGGAAAGAGAGAAAAGGAGAGAAAGATAAAAACAAAATCTGGTGACCCCCCTTAATGATTATTTGAGGATTACAGTATGTTCGTTATTAGCATTTTCGAGTAATATATATTTATATATAATATCTTATATATAATATTAATCCTTCATTAAAAACCCCAATGTAATTGAATACATCAATGAAAGCATTATGATCCTTCCCGGGATCTGAACTCGGAACACCACACCCAGAACATAAGCACCTAAACCATCACACCACCAATAACCAAAACACGCACCCCCCCCCCCCCCCCCCCCTCACCCCTGTGCTGGTCAAGTCTTGCACATGTGTTAAGGGGAGACGGTTCACTTTCTGGTCGATTTTTGTCATTTATTAATGGCCAATCCAATTACTGGTAAAGATATTCATGAGATTATCTGTTATATGACCAATGCCCTGTCTAGATTTTCCTCAATTAATACCCCATATTGTAACATATCCAATTTTCTCTGTGTTGATTGGGAAGATATCATAACAACTTATTGTTTTGGTGGGGATATTGCATCGCTATTACAGTGGGCCTTTACAAATATGAAAAGACGCCAACGTAAATACGAGACGGAAATGTATGACACCCTAGAACAGTTCTATTCCTTTTTTGGACTTGGTTACGATGCTAACAAAACAGTTGGTATTGAACGTTATAAAATGTAGGCAAAAATCGACAGCTAAAAAGGCACGAAAGGTCTTAAAATCAACATAAAATAGGGCGAAAGTTCTTAAAATCGTCAAAATAATGGGCTGAACGTCTTAAAATCTCAAAAGCAATGGGGCTAAACATGAGGGTCCAGAAAAAAGTATCCCTCAAGTGGTAATCTCCCCTTAACAACCCATCTGTTCCCTACTAACAAGTTGACGATATGCAACACAATCTAGATAAATTGTCATGTTGGGCCCAAATTTGGCAAATGAGTTTCAATGCGGATAAATGTAAAGTACTACATATCGGATACCTAAATGAGAAAGCAAACTATTCGATGAATGGCACTCAGCTTAAGAATGTAAACAGAGAAACCGATCTGGGAGTAACAATATCGAGTAACCTAAAACCGAGTCAACAATGTTCAGAAGTTGTTAAGAAGGCAAACAAAATAATTGGCTTTATAGGCAGGTCATTTGAGCATAAATCCAAAGAAGTTATCCTAACCCTTTACAATTCCTTTGTCCGCCCTCTTCTGGAATACTGCGTTCAATCCTGGTGCCCTTATTACCAAAAAGATATAAACAAGCTAGAACGAGTTCAACGTAGAGTTACCAAAATGATACCTAGCCTAAAGAACAAACCATACGAAGAGCGTCTTAGAGAAATAAAATCTATTTCCTTTAACCCAGCGCAGATTAAGAGGTGACTTAATTCAAGTGTTCAAAATCATCAAAGGCATCGACAATATGAACTGTAGTAAGTACTTCACTATCGACCAATCTAATTACACGCGGGGAAACGGTTGCAAAATTATTGGTAAATCTTTTAACTCACACGAATCTAAGAATTTCTTCTTCAATCGAGTTGTCAACTTGTGGAATGGGCTTCCCCGAGACGTTATAGACTGCAGCACCGTTGATTCATTTAAACTCCGCTTAGACAAATATCTCGCATCAAACCCGCGACTGACTGCGTTTGTAAATGAATAACTTTATTTTATCCCCCCATCTGTCCCCTACTAACTTCCTAATCCTGCCACGGACATTAGTTCTAGGGCAGTAGTTCCCTTTCCAATGTTCCCTTACCCACTCTAAACCACTGTTTGGACACTTGATCCTCAGTGTTTTGGAGGGCAAGCAGCCTAGAAGGGTCACTAGACCTGTTGTTGCTTGATTTCCTTTGTACTCCTTTGTACTCCTAATCCTGCCACAGCCATTAGTCCCAGGGCATTAGTTACCTTTCCAATTTTCCTTTACCCTCTCTAAATCACTGTTTTTGGACACCTGTTCAGAGGGCAAGATGCCTTGAGGGGTCGATAGATCTGTTGTTGTTTTGATTTCCTTTGTACTTATTTGTACACACACACACACACACACACACAGACACTCTCTTTCCGTGTACATATTTATGTGTACATATTGTGTGTACACATGACCTATATATATATACCGTATATATTATTTATGCATACAATCTGGGTAGTGATTATATCCAGGTGTGGGAGGTGTGGTGGAGTGGTCTTGCCACTGGCCTGGTAATCCAAAGGTCCCGGGTTCAAATCCCGATGTATCAATGGGAAGATATTATTGGGATGGAATTTGTGCTGTACCTAGTACCAGTGCATTACCACAAGCCCACCGAAACGTCAATAAAATACCCTCATTGTTCCCTGATTAAATAGCACTGTATGAATATTCCCATATTCAAAATATGCTATAGGGGTGCAATGCCTGGTGAGTTATCTGCTCAACAGGTGGCGTTGTGTGTGTGTAAGTGATAGAGTCCGAGTGTAGGGGGTGAGACAGTGAAGCACGGGAACGAGGTGGCTTCAGAGATGGGGTCGTTTCGGGCCATGAGTGAGCACCGTGCCTCATGTGAAGGCAAGATGGCAGGTGCTCGTTGTACTCTACGTGCTTCACATGTCTCACTCCCTAGACTGGAACAAGACCTCACGGGCTTCACTGTTCATTGTAAAGCGGTGAATGTTAAGGCTCTCAGCCTATGCCCGAGAGGAAGTAAGTTGGAATATAGAAAAAAAAAAAAAAAAAAAAAAAAATTATCTTGTCAAGGACAGGCAATTTATGACTTTTTTAATGGTGGGTAAATTATACTCCCACGATAAATATATATAGGCTATATATATATATATATATATATATATATATATATAGAATATACGTGAGCCACTAAATGTTTCTAGTCTCTCAGTGGGGATCGAACCATCGACCATAGCCGACGCTTTAATCAAATAAACCACGGCAGCCATATTTGTGTGACAACCCCTTCAGTACCATGACGTCTTTTTACCTTTAGATTCTAGCTAAATATTATGAACTGTAACAAGTAATTCACTATCGACTATTCAAATTACACACAGGAAATAGTTGCAAAATTATTGGTAAATCTTTTAACTCACACGAGTCTAAGAATTTCTATTTCAATCGAGTTGTCAACTTGTGGAATGGGCTTCCCGAGACGTTATAGACTGCAGCACCGTTGATTCTTTCAAATTTTACCTAGACAAATACCTTGCCTTAAGGGGAGGTATTTAGTTTGTTCCCTAGACCTCCAGCAAGCTTAAAATCACACACCCTTGAGTCCCTTTCAAGATTAATTTGTACATTTTTCGGTAGAAAAATGTCCCGGCCAAAGGTCGTTTCCTCTTAAGTTACAGGCTCGCTATCGCTCGCCAAGATAAAATAGACACCTGAATGGCACAAAAAGGTCCTAAAAATGGGGTGAAAGTTTTTAAAATCGCCAAACTAACGGGGAAACATCTTAAAATCTCAAAAGCAATGGGGCTAGACATGAGAGAGAAAGGGGTCAAGAAAAAAAGTCCCTCAAGTGGGTGGATAATTATCTCCCCTTAACTCAAGTGGGTGGATAATTATCTCCCCTTAACTCAAGTGGGTGGATAATTATCTCCCCTTAACTCAAGTGGGTGGATAATTATCTCCCCTTAACTCAAGTGGGTGGATAATTATCTCCCCTTAACTCCGCGACTGATTGCATTTGTAAATGAATAACTATATTTGCGTGCATAGATACACGAAAGATCACTTATAACTATGTTGTGTGATGGGGGGTGGGGGTCTTTAGTTTGTTCCTTAGACCTCCATCAAGCTTATAATTACAGTCCCTAGACCCCTTTTCAAGATAAATTTGTAAATTTTTCGGTAGAGAAATGTCCAGGCCGAAGGCCGGTTCCTCTTATATTACAGACTCGCTATCGCTCGTCAGGCAAAAATCGACAGCTAAAAAGGCACGAAAGGTCTTAAAATCAACATAAAATAGGACGAAAGTTCTTAAAATCGTCAAAATAATGGGCTGAACGTCTTAAAATCTCAAAAGCAATGGGGCTAAACATATATTTCTAGTTTCCTCTGTAGACCAACATCAAACTTATAAAAAAACATCCATTAGATCCCCCTTCTAGATTAATGTGTACATTTTTCGGTAGAAAAATTTCACGGCCAAAGGCCGGTTCCTACAAAATCACAGGCTCAAGATATCGTTCGCCAGGAAAAAAAATCGACACCTAAATAGCACGAAAGGTCTTAATGTTGACAAGAAAATGAGGCGAAAGGTTTTAAAATCGACAAACAAATGGGGCAAACATCTTAAAATCTGAAAACTAATGGGGCTAAACATGAAGGAGAAGGGGGTCTAGAAAACCGGGCCATCTGCCCTTAACCAGCAACAGTGAGCACACAACAGGCATGGTCAGTCAACACTCAGTATACAGTCACCCGAGTCAGCAGTATACGAGGAGTAACAAACCACCACCAACCCTACTATCAGATCAGATTAAGTATTGAGGGATAAGCCTTTACAACGGCACCTCTTATATACATTCTACTTTTCCTATTTTTCTGAAGAGTGTAGAGAGGGGAGAAGGGGTGTTGGAGAGAGAGGAAGCTGCTGGAGTGGCTTTGTTATGTGTACTATTACAAGTACACAGCAGTACATAGTTATATTACAAGTGCGCTGACAACCCTTAAACAACACATATATACATACTGGGCGAACATACACACACACACACACTCAATTACAAAACACTTACACACACATCTACTTGCATACACACACACATACACAAACACTTACACACACACAATTACAAACAAATCTACTTGCATACACACACACACACACACACAATTACAAACACTTACACACAAATCTACTTGCATACACACACACACACACACACAATTACAAACACTTACACACACATCTACTTGCATACACACACAATTACAAACACTTACACACATAATTACAAAACACTTACACACACACATACACAAGCGCATGCCCACATTCACGTTCACTATTTTGACCATGGTTAAGGGGAGGCAGACCGTTTGACCATGGTTAAGGGGAGGCAGACCGTTTTTCTGGACCCCCTTCTCCCTAATGTTTAGCTCCACTAGTTTTGAGATGATAAGACGTTCGGCCCATTAGTTTGGCGATTTTAACACCTTTCGCCCCATTTCGTTGTGAATGTTAAGACCTTTCGTTCCATTTAGGTGTTGATTTTTTTCCTGGCGAGCGATAGCAAGCCTGCAATTTTAAGAGGAACCGGCCCCGGGACACTTTTCTACCGAAAAATTTACAAATTTATCTTGAAGGGGGGTCTAGGGGGTGTTTTTCTAAGCTTGATGGAGGTCTAGGGAGGAACTAAAAACTATACGAATAAATGAATGAATAGACCAAACAAAGGGCCAGTCTCCCCTTAATAGTATCATCATTATTCACCAACACAATATCCACAGTAATAATATCTCATCAGTCAGGGGGGTTGGTCGGCTCTTTCACTGTAAACATATAAAGGTTAAGGGAATCAAGTTGGGTACCATTTTATCCTTGTGTTATATGGGTCTATCACTACCAATACACGTTTAATGGGGTACTGCTAGGTTTATCCTTGTGTTATATGGGTCTATCACTACCAATACACGTTTAATGGGGTACTGCTAGGTTTATCCTTGTGTTATATGGGTCTATCATTACCAATACACGTTTAATGGGGTACTGCTAGGTTTATCCTTGTGTTATATGGGTCTATCACTACCAATACACGTTTAATGGGGTACTGCTAGGTTTATCCTTGTGTTATATGGGTCTATCACTACCAATACACGTTTAATGGGGTACTGCTAGGTTTATCCTTGTGTTATATGGGTCTATCACTACCAATACACGTTTAATGGGGTACTGCTAGGTTTATCCTTGTGTTATATGGGTCTATCACTACCAATACACGTTTAATGGGGTACTGCTAGGTTTATCCTTGTGTTATATGGGTCTATCACTACCAATACACGTTTAATGGGGTACTGCTAGGTTTATCCTTGTGTTATATGGGTCTATCACTACCAATACACGTTTAATGGGGTACTGCTAGGTTTATCCTTGTGTTATATGGGTCTATCACTACCAATACACGTTTAATGGGGTACTGCTAGGTTTATCCTTGTGTTATATGGGTCTATCACTACCAATACACGTTTAATGGGGTACTGCTAGGTTTATCCTTGTGTTATATGGGTCTATCACTACCAATACACGTTTAATGGGGTACTGCTAGGTTTATCCTTGTGTTATATGGGTCTATCACTACCAATACACGTTTAATGGGGTACTGCTAGGTTTATCCTTGTGTTATATGGGTCTATCACTACCAATACACGTTAATGGGGTACTGCTAGGTTTATCCTTGTGTTATATGGGTCTATCACTACCAATACACGTTTAATGGGGTACTGCTAGGTTTATCCTTGTGTTATATGGGTCTATCACTACCAATACACGTTTAATGGGGTACTGCTAGGTTTTTGGTCTATATATTTATTGATTTATATAGTTTTGAGCTTCCTCGCTAGACCTCCATCAAGCTTAGAAAAACACCCCCTAGACTTCCTTTCAAGATAAATTTGTAAATTTTTCGGTAGAAACATTTCCCGGCCGAAGGCCGGTCCCTTCTTAAATTAGAGGCTTGCTATCGCTCGCCAGGAAAAATATCGACACCTGAAAGACGCGAAAAGTCTTAATATTGACAACAAAATTAAGCGAAAGTTCTCAAAATCGCCAAACTAACGGAACGAAAGTCTAAAAACCTCAAATACTAATATGCTAAACATGAGGGAGAAGGGGGTCCAGAAAAAGTACAAATATATCTTGAAGGGAGGTCTAGGGGGTGTTTTTTTAAGTTTGATGGAGGTCTAGGGAGGAAACTAGGAAAATAGTAAATAAATGAAAAAATCGACCAAAACGTGACCCTTCCCCCCTTAATCTTTGGTGTCCCTTTGATTCACAAGACGATTACTGTACTATAGGACATCTAACAAGTAGGTCACTATTAACCCTACTGTTAGAAAGTATAGCCACGCATAAATTTTCCTTCCTTCTTTCTCCCTCGTGGTCAGTTTCGACCGTGGGAGCGTTTGATAGAATCTCCCCTTGGGTAAACAGTAAATACTTTTTCCCATCGCTAGTGTAGGCTACACTCATCAACAACAACAACAACAACAACTCTCATTGTTCATTATCTTTAGATTATACAATTTCGGCTATCGAGAAGTAATTGTGTTCCATCAATTTCGGCTATCGAGAAGTAATTGTGTTCCATCAATTTCGGCTATCGAGAAGTAATTGTGTTTCATCAATTTCGGCTATCGAGAAGTAATTGTGTTCCATCAATTTCGGCTATCGAGAAGTAATTGTGTTCCATCAATTTCGGCTATCGAGAAGTAATTGTGTTCCATCAATTTCGGCTATCGAGAAGTAATTGTGTTCCATCAATTTCGGCTATCGAGAAGTAATTGTGTTCCATCAATTTGTTTTCGCTTGTCAATAATTGATCTCTTTGCAATTTTGTTTTGTGTTGTGATTGTCGCAACAAATTTAGTTCTGGGTGTGATTTTCTTTTTCTTTCGTCCAATCGTTTATCGTACGCAAGGCTGCGATTGTCCGACTAAATGGGGGAAGGGGATTGTAATCTAACTGTTGTCTGTTTTCATATATTTTTTTCTCTCACTCTGGGTTCGTAATTCTTGCGCAGTTGCTGTTATAGGGGTCATTTGCGTGTCGGGCATGAATTTTGTTATTCTTCTTTGTGTTCCACCCACTTCTTTATATCCGTTGTTTCTCTTATCAATTCCTTCTTTTATTCCTCCTTCACATAACTCGTTCCAGAGGTAACGGAACCGAGCTATCTTAACTTTCCTTTGTTGTTCGTTGTTCATCTCAGATTAGGCTGATAGGATAGGGCTTGCTGGTTCTTTGTTCCTTTCGGTGCTATTTTATTAGGCTGATAGGATAGGGCTTGCTGTTCTTAGTTCCTTTCACTCTTCGAGGGTACAATGGCATCAATTAGGGAGATCTATGAAGAAGCATCTTCTCTAGGCCTCATCGACGATAGGCTAGACAGCTAGATAATCAGTAGAAAAGAGGAGGAGGAAGAAAAGAGGGAGAGGGAGAAACGAGCACTGGATAGGGAGGATGCTAAGGCAGCGAGGGAACACGAGGCAGTTATGGCTGAGAAGGCTAGGGAGGCTCATAGGGAAAAGGTGGAAGAGGCAGAGAGAGAGCATCAAAGGAAGCTTGATCTTGCTAAAGCTCAATCAGGGGGTAGGAGTATCAACAGTCATGGGGATGCTCCTATGGGGTTGCCACGCATCAAGCAGCCATGTATAAGGAGGGTGACGATATAGAACCCTTCATAATGAGGTTCGATAGAACCGCGGCGGCATATATTTTTGACGCGACAGCCAAGGAAATACAATTCCTTTCACTCTTTGAAGGTCCGGCGCTCACACTGTTGAATCGTTTAGGGTCCGACAAGTCCAGCTATGTCGATATTTAGGCTGCGTTGGGCTCACGGCACAGGCTGCCCGACGGCAATTCATATCTGCCAGGTTAAGTGAACAGGAAACCGGTACTCAGTTCCTAGCTAGACTCGAGGGTTATCTGGATGTCTGGGTAAACAAGGATAAGACTCCCGACACCAGAAATGGGTTACGTGATCTCTTCCTGCGAACGCAGTTTGAGAAGTCGGCTCCAAATGACCTCGTGGCCCAGTTCAAACTGAGCAAGGTTACCTCGGCTAAGAGTATGGCAACTGAGGCAGATGCATATTTTGAGGCCCACGGATATCAGCGGCGGAGAACGTTACCCGAGGGCAGTAACAAAGGCAAAGGCAACCCTGACCCGGCCACCAAACAGGCCTAAGCAGGGGCACACGGGAAGTCCAAGGGTCAGGGACTACAGAAGCCGCAACTTCACTCCAACTTAAGGAGTCAACCAGGTCAACGGTGGTCTGGAGAGAACCGTCACCAAAGTTCGGCCGCTGCTTCTCAAACTGTAAAGGCAGACAGGAATAATGGGGCGCCTACTATATCGCAAAGCACGTCCCACGACTTGTGACTAGTAGCCGGGGGCACCTGGATGGAAAAACGAAACACAGGTTTCTTGGTGCAGCCAGGTAGGTTGTGTGTGTGTGGGGGGGGGGGGGGGGGAGGTATCTGTCGAGGTGCTCAGAGACAATGGGTCGTCTGGGTGTATCGTGCGGGACTCTCTGGTCAAGGACTACCAATCCACTGGACAGGGGATCAACGTTCGCATGATCGATGGTTCCACCACCACAGTTCCCGAGGCGAGGGTGGAGATCGAATCCCCGTTTCCCTCTGGTAGCATCACGGCAGCCGTAATGCATGATCCGATCTATGACTTGATTGTGGGGAATGTCCGGGGAGCCAAGTATGGCCCCTAAAGCGAGATAGCCACCCAGACGGGGGCTGCAGCAGTCACTAGGGGTGTGGACAAGGCACGGGTAGACCCGAAGCCGCTGGCGGTCACGACTCCCGCAGAGCTTGCGGAGAGTCAGGATGTTGTCCATGAACAGCAGCAAGACGTATCCTTGGCAAGCGTTAGGGCAAAGCTTAGTAAGGCCGTCGTTGAAGGTGATCAGGGGCGTAAGTCATGGATTGCAGAGAAGGAAGGTCGGATCTGTCGTGTAGTGCAGTACCCTCACTCCGAGGAGCAGTGGTAGTTTGTGGTTCCCCTGAAATATAGGACCGCCATCCTCAGGATGGGCCATGAGGGTAGCCTCGGTGGTCACATGGGTAGGCAGAAGACGCAGGATACGGTTCAGGCGGAGTTTAATTGGCCTGGAATCGCGAGCGACGTTCGCAGATGGATTTGCTCCTGTGATGTGTGCCAGATGACCTGCGACCATGGTCGAGTCAAGCCCGCACCTCTGAATCCGTCATCACGACACCCTTTGAGCAGGTAGGGGTGGACATTGTGGGTCCGATTCACCCTAGAGCCAGTGATGGAATCCGATTCATCCTCACGCTAGTCAATTTCGAAACGAGGTGGCCAGAGGCGGTCACCCTGAAGAATATCGAGACTACAACTGTTGCCGAGGAGATGCTGGAGATCCTTTGTCGAGTAGGGATTCCCAAGCAGATACTATCTGACAGGGACGCAGTTCACCTCTGCAACGATGGAGGAAGTACTCAGGTTGCTGTCTGTGAAGGGCCTGAAGACAACTCCGTACCACCCACAATGTAACGGGCTGGTCGAGCGTTTCAATGGGACATTCAAGAAGATGCTGCGGCGGATGACAGTAGATGACATTTTTGACGAATCCGCCAATGACAAATCCGCCAATACCAAATCCGCCAATATCCTAACCTATAACCTAACCTAACCTAACTACTAATCCTAATATCATAACCTAACCTCACCTAGCCTAACCTAACCTCGCCTAGCCTAACCTAACTACTAATCCTTAGCCTAACCTAACCTAACCTCACCTCACCCAGCCTAACCTAACCTAACCTAACTACTAATCCTAATATCGTAACCTAACTACTAATCCTAATACACCATTTCTCCACATGGTGTAATATCACACACACACACACACACACACACACACCCTCCAATGTCAAATACGCCATTTCTCCACATGGTGTAATATCCTAACCTAACCTAACCCAGCCTAGCCTAACCTAACCTAACCTAACCTAACCCAGCCTAGCCTAACCTAACCTAACCTAACCTAACCCAGCCTCGAAATAATTTTGGAACACCTGCCCCTCATACATCACTCTGACAGCGACCGTTTATTTCTTTCACCATATTTTTCCCCGCTAATCAAGAGTTTCTGGCTATGGGTAATTGGATGCCGCGCTTAATTACCATATATACAAGCACGCCAGACCTCCCAACATCGAAAATATTTATGGAACACCTGCCCCCATATATCAATTTCACCCATCTCCATACCCGAAATACTTTTGGTTCGCTCACGCCCATAAAACAATTAATTATCGGTCTGACAGCTCTCACACACACACTCGCTTCTGGCCTCATTCGTTATTATCCCCACTATTCGCAGAGGCCCATATTTTATATATATATGCGTTCAAACCTCGTAAAGGCATTTAGCCTAGCCTAACCTAACACCCTGTTCCAAATAACTAGGCCAAAACTCTTGAACAGAGTACGGTAATCCAGCTATTATTTCTTCCAATTGGGAAGAGTAACCGAGGAAATAGGTGTGGAAATGTACAATCCATTTGCTCTAGCCCTTTTTTGAGTAAAGAAAACGGTCTGTTGGTAACACACACACACACACACACACAAACTCAGCCCCCCCCCCCCCACCCACACACACCCACACAAACAAACTCACCCACACACACACACCCACACTCGGTTCTCGTCCTCTGAGGCTCATCCGTGATTAAGCGGCAAGATAGAAAATTCCTTTCCTTCTCCGAATAATGTAGGTAAAAGGTAGCTGCACATACACAAAGACACTCGCACACAAACACGCACGCACACAAACACGCACACACACAAACACACACACACACTCGGTGCTCCTCCTCCTCTGGACCTCATTCGTGATTAAGTGCCAAGATAAAAAATAAAATAATAATAAAATAAATCCTTTCCTTCTGCTAATGTCTTGGAAATCAGTATTGCCCGCCCCAGTGACCCCGTTATTAACCCCTTCTCTACCGGTGACGGCTTTTTAATTTTCTTTTAGCTATATTTACACGATTGTATGCAGTTTAAGAAGGATCTGTCTTAGTAAAAATGGTCAAGTGAGATAGTTTGAAGCCTGTTAAGTGCTGGAGGCCCCTTTTAAACTGAATACATCGTCTAATAGTGGCCAGAATAAAGCTAAAAGGACGGTACACTATTATTATTATTCTTTTATAGTGTTAACCCCGACGAGCTTTATTGTAAAAAAAACCCCACTATAATGGAAATTCCGTGAATACAGTACATGCTAAACACACATTTCTTAGAACACAGTTTCAATAACCTTATTAGTAACTTACATGTCTATATTTTCCTTTTACTTTCGCTCACTTTTCAGTGTCTCTCATTTCATCCTCATATACTTTTGCATATGTTTTCGTACAAGCTCTGATTTACCAGAATTGCTATATCCTACAATCATAAAGATATATACCAACCCTATTTTCGTATACCATGCGTGTGACAGCGTTATTTCTTATATTTTTTTATGGGCAATATTGTCTACCAAAGTCCGTTTTTGGGTGATATTCAAAATATGTGTATCAATTTGGTTGTCAGTACCACTTGTTTAATCTTCACCGGAGTTTATAGGGTGATGAAGTGAGCGATGGCCGTCCACAAAAAGAAAACTTCAAAAACAAATATGAACCTAGCCTATTGTGCGATATTTGTCAAAATGAAAATGAAAATCAAATGCACCTGTTCAACTGCGAATCATACGAAGACCTATACAAAGATCTGAGAGGCAGGGACAACTTGAGGGAAATATTTGAACACAATGACTTAGCTGGTGAAATGGGGGTACTAGAGCTTCTCATTGGTGACCATTCCTAGCCCATAAGGTTACACTTCATCCTATTTTATGGTACGACTTTTTAGCTGTAGGCGGCAGAGAGTAGGGAGAGTGCCATTTACATTGCTGTCCTATTCTTCTGCTACTAATGGGGATGGCGAGGTCAGGTTGGTTTGAGTATCTGTGTAACTCTCTCTCATCTATGGTCATCGGGATAAACTGAAGTTATAAACCTAGGGCGGGATATACAGTATATAATGTTGCAAAATTTTGCTAAGAATTTAAACAAATTCAACTTAACTTAGCAAAATACATTAAAATATTGTTATAAACGTGCTAAGTCATTTACTGGGCAAACATTTCGGTACGGTATAACAAGCAGTTTAGAGACAAATCATGAACTGCACGATATAATAATATATATATATATATATATATATATATATATATATATATATATATATATATATATATATATATATATATATGAATGTAAACTAGGCCTATACAAATATTTAATTATGAGAACCGCAATGCTTTTGCAATAATTTCGTCTACTGATTTTTCGGAGAAGTAACTCTAAACTATATCAAACCATGTATGTCAGATGGTGAATTACTATACTAAACCATGTATGTCAGATGGTGAATTACTATACTAGACCTCTGAAGTGCGCATGGGGGGTATGAGACACCACACTCCTGTGCTGACGTATTTGAGCTGCTCCCATCACTAACATCGTTATTTTACCATAAATAGCATTAATACTTATCCATATGCGCCTATTATAGGTTGATTATAAAGGTATTAACCTGTTACAACAATAAAACAAGTGGAAACAGCATTGTTTGGATGGTCAAAATCGGCGATACAGGCCGGGAGTTACATAATGTATGGCTGAGGCAACCTCACTTCCCACCACTTTTCTCCACCTCTGGAGAGAGACTGTCGATCGATACTCTCTCTCTCTCTCTCTTGCACTCGCTTGTGATGACAATGCCCTGCTTGCAACTCGCTAATGTTAGCACGAAAATATACCACAGAATAAGGGAATAACAGGGAAAATAGGTGATAACTGAAGGAGGGGAGGAAAGTGGGGAAGGAGGGGAGGTGGAGGAGTGATATTTGGCATGGCCCAGGGGCAATACATTTTTTTTTTTTTTTTTTTTTTTTTTTTTTTGGTGTTTTAAATGGATTTTTTTTCCCCTGACTCTTAAGTCTTCCCGCAGTCCGCCGGGGGAACTCTTAAGAGTCTTCCCGCAGTTCCCGGGTTAACCCTTACTTTTTGGCCATATCTATTTTCTTTGACCCGGCCTGAAGTTCAAGGTCATAGATTATGGAGGAAATCATGCGTTTTATACCCATGCACTGGTCGTAGATCACTGTGAAAAGGAAGGCTAATTCTAATATATCCTCGTACAAAGATGAACAGTAAGCTTCCCCTACTCGGTGTACATAAAAAGTTTGTACTGCTACTTAAAAAACTTACCCCAAGGAAAGGAAGAACCTCATTAACCCTCTCGCATCTTTAGTACGCGATCGCGTCATAACGCCACCCCTCGAAGAGTGCTCGTATGATGCAATCGCGTCATAATGCCACCTGTAAGTTAGAAATATTCGCCAAAAATAAGTTTATGACTCGATTTTGACCCAATTTGGACTGGTAAGTTAGGCATTAGTAAGTTACAAAAGGAAGTATCTAGCAACCCCATAGCGTCCCTCTCTGAGGAGCCCGGGCCTTTGTAAAGTCAGTAGTTTCTCGGCCCCCAGACTGTGAGGCAGGGTCCCGGCCCTTTAAATTCTGGGCTCCCTCCCTCTGGCCCACCATGCCTAGCTATAGGCAGGCAATTATGGATTATTTCATCTACCCAGTGAAAGTGTTTAGTGAATAATTTGAACTATATATGTATATAAGATGTTACTTGTGACTTTGGTGACTGAGGGGAGTGAATCTTGGTTAACCCCTTGAGTATTGATGCAGTTTTGTCTAGGTATCATTGATGACTTTACACTATTTTTTGCTTGAAGGACAAATATATTTATCAATAAATACTGCCTACAAAATAAATACATTATAATCACGAAGATGTCACAGTAATGCTTACAGGAAGTATGGGAAGTACTCTATGGAATTTTAGTTATATTACAGTATATATATTATTTTATATAATTATATATATATATATATTATATATAGCCTATAATTATACAGTATATAACAGCCCCAAGGTCCCGAGCAAGCCCAAGGCCCATAATCAAGTATTTATATTATTATTATATTTTGTATTTTATTTAAATATTTATTTATTTTATTTATTATTGTTTTATTTATTTTATTTTATTTATTTCATTTTATTTATGTTTATTTTATTTATTTTATATTTATATACTGTACATACCATATATATTTGTTTTGTTATTCCTGTTCCCCAGGGTGTCTAGCGGATCAGCCCCAAGGTCCCGAGCAAGCCCAAGGCCCATAATCGAGTATTTATATTATTATTATATTTTGTATTTTATTTATTTTATTTATATATTATATATATATATATATATATATATATATATATATATATATATATATATATATATATACGGTACCCGGTATATATATATTTATTTATTTTTATTTTTTATTCCTGTTCCCCAGGGTGTCTAGCGGATCAGCCCCAAGGTCCCGAGCAAGCCCAAGGCCCATAATCGAGTATTTATATTATTATTACATTTCTATTTTATTTATATATTTATTTATTTGATTTGAATTATTTCATTTTATTTATATTTTTATTTCATTTATTTTATATATATATATATATATATATATATATATATATATATATATATACAGTATATATATATATATATATATATATATATATATATATACTGTATATATATATATTTATATATATATTTTTTTATTCCTGTTGCCCAGGGTATCTAGCGGATCAGCCCCAAGGTCCCGAGCAAGCCCAAGGGCCATAATCGAGTATTTATATTATTATTATATTATTATTTTATTTATATATTTATTTATTTTATTTATTACTGTTGTTATTTATTTTATTTTATTTATTTCATTTTATTTTTATTTTTATTTTATTTATTTTATATATATATATACCACATAAATATATATATATATTTATGACACCTTGTATGTATACTGTATATATATTTATATATATATATATATACCGGGTATATATTTATATATATATACCGGTATATATATATATATATATATCTATATATATATATATATATATATATATACAGTATATATAGATACCCACACACACATACACATATTTTTATTATCATTCATTATATTTTGTTTGACACCTTGTATATATATATATATATATATATATATATATATATATATATATATTTATATATTTATATAAGTGCTGTACATTGTGGCAAAGATATATAACTGAATAAACATTCTCATATATTTACATAACAATAACAATGCATGGAAACAATTGCGCATAGCTCGCGAACCAATTACGCTATATTATTTTTGTTTTCACCATTAGAAAGAGCATAATTTTCCGATGACGGTGATATAAACAGTTATATACGTATCCGAGCAAATAAACCAACGCCGAGGTGGGGAACAGCTCGGAACCCGGCTAGCATAGGCGGAACTGAGACGGGTGAAGCGTAAATATTCGCATTTTGGCTCTTCATTTCAAATATTCATAGCGCAAAAAGTATTTGTCGTAGGAACTTCTAGTTTGTTTTATACTCATCAGCATTATATGCCGTATTCATACAGCCTAAATTTAAGACCATACACTTCGTAGCAACGAAATAAATCGAAAATGTTATAAACCATATCAATCAAAATCATATATTTTTTTTTTCGGTCACTGCATGGAAATAATTGTGCATAGCTCGCGAACCAATTACGCTATATTATTTTAGTTTTCACCATTAGAAAGAGCATAATTTTCCGATGACGGTGATATAAACAGTTATATATGTATCCTAGCAAATAACGCAACCACGAGGTGGGGAACAGCTCGGAACCCGGCTAGCATCGCCGGAACAGAGATGGGTGAAGCGTAAATATTCGCATTTTGGCTCTTCATTTCAAATATTCATAGCGCAAAAAGTATTTGTCCTAGGAATTTCTAGTTTGTTTTATACTCATCAGCATTATTTTCCGTATTCATACAGCCTAAATTTAAAACCATACACTTCGTAGCAACGAAATAAATCGAAAATGTTATAAACCATATAAATCAAAATCATAGTTTTTATTTTTTCGGTCACTGGTTGAGAACTATTGAAGATAAACAATTTCTATTTTCAGATTTGGAAAGAGGAGAAAAAATACTATTATTTGAGCAAAACAAAATATATGGTCATCACTCACAATTTAGAGCTAGGACGGTGTGAAGACAATTGCATGGGAAATAATTGTATTCCGGACTCATTTACACTTTCATATTTCGATTTATTTACATTTTGTTTTGTTTTATCATGTACTATAAATATTCCTCTTTCCATTGACATATGATACATCACAATAAACAGCATTCTGGTGGATGAAAATACAGAAAAACACAAGGCTTCGAAAACTTGCCCAGCCTGGTATTTCATGGCAAATTTAGAGAAGGTCTTACCATAAGTTACATATTTAACCCTCTCACATCCTTATGATGTAGAGGTTGCCAGATTAGCAATAAGAAATAGATTACTCTCACTCTTATAATTACCTCTCCAAAATTAGTTTTCTGCCCACAGCTAACTCAAAGACAACTGCAGAGGTTGAAGTAAATAAACTAAAGGTTTATAAATACCCCTGACGGTAACAAAGGTTTTAAAGTATCCCTAATAGGCTAAAAAATTGCGTCAGGACGTGAGAGGGTTAAGTTACTGAATGCGGGAGGGTTAAACAACTAGGGAGCGAGCATTAAAATTGTATTTCTGAGATATTCTCCAACTTTCTAAAGAAACATCTCACCCTGAATAGTAAAATTATAAGAAAGCTACAACACTATTGTGAGGATATACGAGCCATTGCCCGGAAGAAAACATCTCTGACCAAAAAGAGATTAATTCTAACTAGTAAACCTGGAGGTAATATATTAGCCGCCCTTCTCCCTGCAGTTGCCGGTCTACTTTCAAAACTGTTCTCATAATGCGTAGTTATTATCTCCTCCAAGAATCCACTGCCAAACGCGTTTTAACAAGCATCGAGGGTTCCTCTACTCCGCCCTCGCCCTCCCCCTCTCTTTCCAGCAAGCTCGGCCTCCCACCTCCCCCCACAGCCCGCTCCTAAGACCCTCCCGAGGAAAAAGAGAAAGAAATCTACGCCGTGTTCACGTAATAACAAGAAATCAACGAGGTCTATGCGCAAAACCAAACTCCCACCACCCATGCTAATGAAAGCCACTTCTGTAATGGGAAATACTTCCAAAAATCCCAGTCTAGATCATCTCCTGCCCGTCCACGTAAAATATAATGAAACACCATACGCTGGCAACCCAACCGCTCGTGGGGGTATTAAAGCCTCCCGAGACAGCCCAGACCCGTCATACTCTCTTACCCCCACAGTGAGCCAACCCCGGCAGTTCCAGCCGACAAGACCTCCACCCTTGGGTAGGAGCTATTATCCACGCATGTTGAATATAGTTTGGAGATTAAGGTTTGTGTCTTTGTGGGGATGTACGCTTTTACACTTATGTATTTTTTTTTAAGTATTTTTGCACCTAAGTTTTTTCATTTATAGGTTTATATAGTTCTGGTATTGTTTTGCGTGCTTCGCATTAATGCACTTCTACACTTTTGTGCTCATGTAAGTGTTTTGCATGCATGTAGTTTCATACAATGTGATTATGCATCTCTGTGTTTATTAGTTTTGCATTTATAAGTTTATGCTACCCACTCCATCTAAAGATTCACTTTCAAAATAAGAGGCAAGTTATTCCGTCAGATCACTAGCAATAGCTGTATGATATGGATCACTATGAAGTATATGCATGTATGGAGACTATCAAGAAAAGTGGCTAAAATTACACAGTTTATGAGCAATAATGTCAACACATTTACAACTGCAACATGTATTTTTTCAGGATCTGTACCTCAAGAATGGCTGAAATCTCACTCAACGCACACATCTCTGAGACTCGATCCAAGAAGTTTGTTTCGTATGACAGTCTAAGATTCGAGAAGGAGCGGCTGGAAACGTTCATTGACTGGCGTGTGTGTGTGTGTGTGTGTGTGTGTGTGTGTGTGTGTGTGTGTTACCAGCGTAGTGTTTTCTTTACTCAAAAAGGCCTAGAGCAAATGGACTGTTGGACTGTACATTTCCACATCTATTTCCTGGGTGACTCTTCCCAATTGGAAGAAATAATAGCTGGATTACTCTGTTAGGTTAGGTTAGGCTAGGCTAGGCTGGGTTAGGTTAGGTTAGGTTAGGTTAGGTTAGATTAGGTTAGGCTAGGCTAGGCTAGGCTGGGTTAGGTTAGGTTAGGCTAGGCTGGGTTAGATTAGGTTAGGATATTACACCATGTGGAGAAATGGCGTATTTGACATTGGAGGGTGTGTGTGTGTGTGTGTGATATTACACCATGTGGAGAAATGGTGTATTAGGATTAGTAGTTAGGTTAGGTGAGGTTAGGATATTAGGATTAGTAGTTAGGTTAGGTTAGGTTAGGCTAGGTGAGGTGAGGTTAGTCTAGGCGAGGTTAGGTTAGGTTAGGTGAGGTTAGGGTAGGTTAGGTTAGGTTAGGTTAGGTTAGGTTAGGCTAAGGATTAGTAGTTAGGTTAGGCACTGCACGGTTAGGTTAGGCTAGGTGAGGTTAGGTTAGGTTAGGTTAGGATATTAGGATTAGTAGTTAGGTTAGGTTAGGTTAGGATATTGGCGGATTTGGTAATGGCGGATTTGGTATTGGCGGATTTGTCATTGGCGGATTCGGCAAAAATTTCATCTACTGATGACAGCCAACCAACCAAAAGACTGGCCTAGGTTCATTACTCCATTGCTCTTTGCATACTGGGAGGCTCCCCAGAGTTCATTGAAGTTCTCTCCCTTCGAGCTTGTGTACGGTCATGCAGTCCGGGGTCCGTTGCAGGTGTTGCGAGAACTTTGGGACAGTGGCGAGCCCAGCGAGGAAGTGAAGACCACTTACACCTATGTTCTCGATCTGGCTGAAAGGCTGAAGTCAACATGTGAACTAGCCAAAATCGAGCTGACAAAGGCGAGGGAGGTGCAGAAGTCTCACTTCGATAAGAAGGCTAAGGTGCGCAGATTGGAGCCAGCTAGCAAATGCTTGCTCCTTCTGCCCATTGCCCATAACAAACTGCTGGCCCAAACTGCTGGAAGGGTCCATATACAGTCATTGAGAGGGCATCTGACGTCAACTACATCGTTCAGGTCTGAAACCTAAAGAAGAGATTTCACATCAACATGCTCAAAGAGTACCACACGAGAGAAGTGAGTGGAGCTGCGATGATGGAAGGCTCGTGGAGGCAGCAGGTCGCTACTCCCGAGATGGCGAAAGCCATAGATCTGGTGAGGGGTCACTATACTAGCGGGGAGGGTCATGTCACAGCCGCAGCGGCAGTCATCTTGGAAGTTGACGGTGATGGTCCCGAGACAGTCCAGGTAGGGCAAGAGGAAGGTCTATCACAGGTTTGTCGGGGCGCTGAGTTGTCAAGTCAGGAGGGGCGTCAATTGGATTCGCTCCTTAGAAGGTACAGGGGCATTTTCTCGGATCGGCCCGGACTCACACGAGTCGAGAGTCACACCATTGAGCTGACCAGTTCGGTTCCGGTACGAGTAAAGCCGTATCCCATTCCGCTCCGTCTTCACGACCAAGTCCGGCAGGAGATCAGAGAAATGGAGATAGCAGGTATCACTGAGAAATCCTATTCTCAGTACTGTAGTCCCATGGTGGTTGTCAAGAAAAAGGAGGGCGGTGTACGCATCTGTGGGGATTACCGCCGGCTGAATGCTTTCACAAGGGTTGATGCAGAACCTATGTGCGACCTCCGTGCAATCTTTGCCAGGCTTGCAGGTTCGAGGATCTTTTCCAAATTAGATCTCACCGAGGAGTTCTTCCAGATACCTCTGGATAATAATAATAATAATAATAATAAACGGTTTATTAAAGAATGGCAGCCTCATGAGCTGAAAATACACATTTTACAATTTAGTGGATGAACATGAGATGTACAGATATGAGGATGGTAAGCTTAGTTTACAAACAAAATAAATAAATACAATAATGATGCATGTGCGGAATACAAATTATCATAAAATAACCATGAGAGTAAGTGATATACAGTACATATACACATTTATTTGCTTACTCATATACAGAACATACGTATATACACGTACGTGCGCACATACATATACATACATATATAGGAACATAAGAACATGCAGTAAGTGTGCACATGTCCGTATACACAAACGCTCACGTATGCACACAAACATACATACATACAGAAACTGTTTTGGTATGGTCAGGGTAAAGAGGGTGCAGGTACTACAATGGGAGGTTAATCCTCGGTAGTTACTCAGTTACTTGTTCGTCAAGGGGAATCCACGCAATGCGAGCTAAGCTCATTATTATCGCGCCTCCTTAACTGGGAATGTAATGCGTGAAATGCATGTTAAGTGTTTTATGTATCGTTGGAATGGCTGTGGATGTGTGTGTAGTCTGTATTTTAGCCAATTGGCGACATCTGGATACGAAGGCTTAGGGTTAATCTGTACGGTACCATTCTCACTACGGTACCAGTCTCACCCGAAGGCTTAGGTTGACCAGTAGCTTAGGTTGACCAGTACGCTACCCATCTCGCCTTGTAACCTATCACCAACCCCAGATGGGACGTCACAACTTCGTCCACTTATTCCAGGTTCCTATTTATACTGCTAGGTGAACAGAGGCTACACCGTTAGGAGACTTGCCCAAATGTCTCTTCCCTGCCCGGGTCTCGAACCCGGGACCTTCTGGTTGTGAGCCAGACGCGCTATCAGTTACGCCACGGGTATGTGTGTGTGTGTGTGTGTGTGTGTGTGTGTGTGTGTGTGTGTGTGTGTGTGTGTGACAGAAGGCGAAATATGGAAGAGCTGGGCGTTCTATTGTTAAGGGTGGAAATACATGGATGAAGATACGCGAACACTTAATAATAGATAATGCTTATGCATAGATTTATAATCAGAAGTTGCGCTAGTGAGCAATATGTTCTCGCTCATATGTACGTATATTTACATACATATGTGCATATGACCATATAAATACACGTACAGTACATATATATATTATACCTTATATTCTCAACCGGGCTCGAACCATTGACAGCACATACACACAGACATACATATACATAAATATATGCACATTACATGCATATATGCTCTTCTCTTATCCTACCTGATACTCTCAGCCGGGCTCGAACCACAAACAGTATACACTATAGACACATATATATACATAAATAACGCATACATACATACACATATACGCACACATACATACACATATACTGCACATACATAGATACATATATACACATATACATAAACAAACTCAAGCAAATACATACATAATTATATTCTAATACACACACACACACACTTATGCATATATTATTAAAGGTGGGCGCGTATATATGGTGTGACAGGCCGTTATTACACATTATTAATAATATTAACAATGGTTGGGATAGGACTATTTTTATATCTGTCAGTTCTTGCTCTTATTGGTTGGAGTGTGTTGAAATGACGAGCTGCACGTGTAGGTCTAGGGGCGTCTGGTGGAAGTAAGTTTCTGTGTCGTGGGTGAACAAGCAGCTTAGATGCAAACTGTTTGAGTGTGTTGTAGTGGTGGGTTGAGAGTGCAGGTATGCTAAGGGTGGTGAGAGCTTCCTCGTACCCTGGATATGTGCCACCCAGGATGATCCTGCATGCCCTCCTCTGAACTCTCTCCAGTTGACGTTGTTGTGTTAGGGTTAGAGAGGAGGACAAGGCGGGAGAGGCATAGATGAGCTTAGGGAGTATGAAGGTGTTATATATACTCTTCAGCTCATTCTCCGGCGCCCCCAGGGATCTCAACCGCCTTAGCATAAACAACTTGTAAGTGGCGGTCCTGACTGTGGTAGTTACATGTTTCTTCCAGTTCAGTTTGTTGTCCACAGTGATTCCGAGGAGTTTGGTGGACTCAACAAGCTGAAGGGGATGAGGACCAATTGTGACAGTGGGTGGAGGAAGGTCGGTAACGGAAGTGTTGATGTGCATGACCACTGTCTTGTCATGATTGATAGTCACATGATTGTCTGTGGTCCAGGCTTGAAGACGGTCGAGGATGTCTTGTAGGGGGTCATAGTTAGGGGAGGTGTTATCGACAGTAATGCCGACTGTCGAGTTGTCCACGTACTTCCAGTGGAATGGGGTGTCCTTTAGGGCATCATTAATCAAGATGAGGAACAATAGAGGCCCCATCTTTGTGCCCTGTGGGACTCCACATGTGATGTCTAGGAAGGTGGAGATGAAGCCTTGGTATCGCACTGCTTGTCGTCTGTCACTAAGGAAGTCGGTCAACCACGCAACCAGGGTAGGATGTAGCCCCAACTTTATGGCTTTGTTGATGATGATGGTGTGGTCAACAAGGTCAAATGCTTTCCTGAAGTCAATAAAGGCAAGGGCGAGGGAAGTCTTTCTCTTCTCAAGATTTGTGTAAATATAATCTAGGAAGCTAATAAGACAGTGAGTGGTGGAGGAGGTTTTTACGTTGCCAAACTGTTGGGGATCTATCAAGTGACGGATTTGTGAGTAAGCCCAGGTGAATACAAAGTCCTCACAGATTAGACTAGGGATGGGCGTAATGGCAATTGGTCTAAGTTCATTAAGAGAATGTGGGGAGGGGGTTTTGGGGATTGGAGTGACGTATGAAGTTTTCCAGTCTGCAGGGCATTTACTTTGCCTTAAGGAGGCATTAATTATCGAGCAAAGGGGGGTGGCAAATTCCACCGAAAATTCTTTGTATATTTTCATGGGTAGGTCTACTGGGGTTGTTGATCTTTTTTATTTGAAACTGGAAAGCTTTTTGGCCACTTCAAATTCTTGAACAGTTACTGGGGGGGAAGGGGATGGGAGGAAGGCAGGGAGGTTGGTGCGGTCTAGTTTGGGGAGGGTTTGGCAGATGGTAGAGAAGTGATTATTTATCAGTTCAGGTGCATCTACACGAGGGACATGGGAAACACAGGGGATCGAAGGAGTCCCACTACTTAAGCCACAAAGATTCTTAATTTTAGAGTACCACTGACTGATACAGCTAGGCTCAAGGTCACCGCTTTTGGTACGCCTGATGGCATCAGATCCTCATTGACACAAAGGGTATGAATAACTGTTATGTATCACCTGTATCTATGTACATTACTGTGTATCAATAAAGTCTTTTGAATTGAATTGAATTGAATTGAATTGAATTGAATTGAATTGAGAGAGAGAGAGAGAGAGAGAGAGAGCGCGCGCAAGGAAATAAACATTCGTATTTGGGGTGTATTGTTAACCTCTGAAGTGCGCATGGGGGTAATTGGAAACGTCCCCCTGTGCTGACGTATTTGAGGTGTTTCCGTCACTAAAATATTCATTGTGCCATTAATAGCATTAATATTTATCCATATGCGCCTATTATGGGTTGATTATAAAGGTATTAACCTGAAACAACAATAAAACGAGTGAAAACAGCGTTTGGATGGTCAAAATCGGAGATATAGCCCGCGAGTTGTATAATGTATGGGTGAGGCAATCTGCTTTCCCGCCAATTTCCCCCAAGGCCACTGAGACGCAGTCGATCGATACTCTCTCTCTCTCTCTTGCACTCGCTTGCTATCAGTGATGACCACACCCTCCAATCGGATTTCTAATGTTAGCACGAAAATTATCCTCAGAATAAGGGAATAACAGGGAAAATAGGTGATAACTGAAGGAGAGGAGGAAAGTGGGGAAGGAGGGGAGGTAGAGGACTGAGATTTTGCATGGCCCAGGGGCCAAAAAAAAATAAAAAAAAAAAAAAAAAAAAAATATAAATTTTTTTTTTTTTTTCGATGTCAAAAGTTGATTTTTATTTTCTCTGACTCTTAAGAGTCTTCCCGCAGTGCGCCGGGGGAACTCTTAAGAGTCTCCCCGCAGCTCCCGGGTTAATCGCTTTGGGATATGATGATGCATTTCTATTTTGTTTTCTGGCTATGTTGAATTAACAGTGAGGGATCTGTGTGTAGCTTGAAACGATACTGTCACCCACATTGTTATTTTCACGTACTCAAATATATCGTTCCCAGCTCCCTTCTGGTCAACCGCCGCCATTCTGGATCCTTCTCCGTAGTAAGTGATATTACACCACGTTGGAAAAAATTGTGTTGTTCATTGGTGTATACATTTAGGCTTGTAGGGGAAGATTAAACAAGTGGTACTGACAACTAAATTGATTCATATTTTGAATATCACCCCAAAACGGACTTTGGAAGACAATATTGCCCATACAAAATATAAGAAATAACATGGTCACACGCATGGTATACGAAAATAGGGTTGGTATAATTATCTTTACGATTGTAGGATATAGCAATTCTGGTAAATCAGAGCTTGTACGAAAACATATGCAAAAGTATATGAGGATGAAATGAGAGACACTGAAAAGTGAGCGAGAGTAAGAGGAAAATATAGACATGTAAGTTACTGATAAGGTTATTGAAACTGTATTTTTTAATCTGGATTGTTAATAACGGAATAGCTGGGGTGGGCAATACTGATTTCCAAGACAGTAGCAGAAGGAAAGGATTTGTTTTTGTTTTTGTTTTCTTTATCTTGACACTTAATCAGAATGAGGTCCAGAGGAGGAGCACCGATTGTGTGTGTGTGTGTGTGTGTGTGTGTGTGTGTGTGGGGGGGGGGGGGGGGAGTGTGTTTGTGTGTGTGTGTGCGTGTTTGCGTGTGTGTGTATGTGCAGCTACCCTTTACCTATATTATTTGGAGAAGGAAAGGATCTTTTTATCGTGTCACTTAATGAGGAATGAGGCCCCAAAGCAAGGGAAGCAGCGATGATATCCCAGATAATACAGGTATTCGAAGAAAGTATTTGGACAACTGTGGCCATTTTGGCCCAGTTGTATTGTTTACTGTTGTTTACATTAAAGTCTGAAGGGAAGGATTGAAAATATTGCCCATAAACATTGCTAGAAACGGATTGGTACTGTCACACGTTTATTAGGTCGGGTTCCTCCCCTTGCCACACCTGGTATTCTACTGTTGATGTTGTTTTTTGTTGTTCTCCGGTATCTATATTCTGTATCCTTCTCCGTAGTAAGCGATATTACACCATGTTGGAGATTTTTTTGTTTTTGTTTTTTTCTATATTCCAACTACTCCCTCTCGGGCATAGGCTGAGAGCCTGTACATTCCACCGCTCAACACGGTGAAGCCCGTGAGGTCTTGTTCCAGTCTGGGGAGTGAGACATGTGAAGCATCCATCATGGCTCGAAGCAGCTCCATCTCTGAAGCGGCCGGTTGCTTCGCTCAAGTGCTTCACCGTCTCACCCTCCAGACTCAGACCCTCACTCTCAGAACGCCACCTATTGAGCAGTGAACTCACTAGGCATTGTCCCCCTGTAACATATTTTGAATATGGGAATATTCATACAGTGTTATTTAATCAGGGAACAATGAGGGTATTTTTTTGGCATTTCGGTGGGCTTTGTGGTAATGCACTGATACTAGGTACAGCACAAATTCAATCCCAATAATATCTTCCCATTGACATATCGGTATTTGAACCAGGGTCCATTGGATTACCAATCCAGTGGCATGACCACTCCACCACACCTCCCCTAAATTGTTCATTGGTGTACCGGTATACATTAAGGCTCGTATGGACAGAAAAAAACATATGGTCCTGAAAACCAATTAATAAAAAATATAAGAATGGCAACACGCTTGGAAACAACACGATGAGAGAGAGAGAGAGAGAGAGAGAGAGAGAGAGAGAGAGAGAGAGAGAGAGCGCGAAAGCGAGCGAGAGAAAGAGAGAGAGTGCATGTGTGTGTGTGTGTGTGTCCGGTTTGACATGTGGTTGTTTTGACAAGTGGCCGATTTGACATGTGTGTGTGTGTAGTGCGTGTGCGTGCGTGCGTGTGTGATAGAAAATCCTATACCCAGGCGGTCTATTAGGGGCCAACCTAATTGACTTGATGGAGGTCTAGCAAGGAAAAAAAAAAAAAAAATGGACCAAAAAGTGAAGGATCTCCCCTTAACAGTAATTGTATTGCAATATATAGCTTCCAGTGCTAATACTATATGGGTCTATCACTACCAGTACCTAGACTATTATAGGCTACAATATTATGGACACCTTAATTACCTTTTTTATTCCGTCTTTATATCCCTCCTTAACACCTAACGAGCGGCCTAGGCGGTAATTAATATGTACCGCCCAGCGGGGTGTTTTTACCCAAAATAGGGTTGTTTACGTGATCATTTTCATGTCTAAATAAGACCCAGAGCGTAAAACAAGTATCTATCCCTGAAAAGGCATAAACAGAGCTTTCCAATGACACCCAACGATCCTTGTACGACCGCTAGTTTTCTTGCAACAATCGCGCAACACGAGTGCAAAAACCATGTAATTCGGTACTTTCCCTACATAATTCACTGTGTAGCGAGTGTGAGAGGGTGGAGGAGGGTGGGATTCATGTCAGTTGGTCCACCGCGGTGGTCTGGAGCAGTCATACGCTCGCTACTCTCCTGCCACCACATATCTCTCTCTCTCAGCAACATTACGTGCTGAAAATGGCACACGACTTATGTTGTGAGCCGCCACATAGTCCAAATTTCTTTCACTCGACATATGTTGCGCGCCGCCAGTTAAGGGTTAAAGTGTATATTATAGGCTGACACACCATTCTCACCTGAACCTTCGTACGTACTTGTTAAGGGAGCCCACCTCGCTTTTTTTCTCTTTCTCTCCCTCTATCTTTGGCTTGAATCCATTCGGCCCCATTCAGCCTACTGTTTTGAGACATTTACCCCCATCAAGGTGTCAATAATCTCCAAGCGAGCGGTAGCGAGTCAGCATATATATATTTTTGTTTTGACAGCAATTTGTACATTTTTCGATAGAAAAATGTCTCCGGCGAAGCCGGATTTTTCCATACATTCCTGGCTCGCTATCGCT
This sequence comes from Paralithodes platypus, assembly GCA_032716605.1. NCBI lineage: Eukaryota > Metazoa > Arthropoda > Malacostraca > Decapoda > Lithodidae > Paralithodes > Paralithodes platypus. The sequence goes on along the minus strand of CM064504.1, from coordinate 37,776,706 downwards.
CGCCAGGAAGAAATCGACACCTAGATGGGGATAAACGTTTTAAAACAGTTGGCTGAATGGGGCCGAATGGATACAAGCCAGGGAAAGAGAGAAAATGAAAGAAAGAACAAAAAAGCCGGTGACCCCCCTTAAGTCTCAGCAATGTGTATGCAGGACATATGTGATTTAGAATTAACCCCTTCCGTACCGCAACGTCCTCTTAACCTTATTCTGGCTACTATTAGACGATTTTATTCAGTTAAAAAAGGGCCTCCCAGCAATCCACAGGCATCAAACTATCTCCCTTTACCCTTCTTACTACCTCAGATCCTTCTTAAACTGTATGAAATCGTCTAAATACACCTAAAAATATAATTAAAAAGACGTCGCCGGTACAGAATGGGTTAATGCGGCTTTACTTTCATATAATAAATCAGCGGTCCGTTTGTTAGCTTGGTGGTGTAATGGTTAAGGTGTCTAAAAATCTGTGTGTGATAACCCAGGTTCGAATCCCGGTGGATCACATAATTATATGCTTCCATTAATTTCATTGGAGGTGTTTGGTGGTGTGGTGAAATTAATAAAACATATTTTTATATGTGCAGCAAGTCAAGGAGGAGGCGGAGGAAATGGAGAAGATAAGGAAGAAGCTTAAGGGGAGATTTCCACTTGAGGGATTTTTTTCTGGACCCCTTTCTCCCTCATGTTTAGCCCCATTGCTGTTGAGCCTTCGCCCTAGTAGTTTGGATATTTTAAGACATGTTGCCCCATTTTTGTCAATTTTAAGACCTTTCGTGCCGTTAAGGTGTCGATTTTTTCCTGGCGAGCGATAGCGAGCCTGTAATTTAAGAGCAACCGGCCTCCGGCCGGGAAATTTTTCTACCGAAAAATGTACAAATTTATCTTGAAAGGGGGTCTAGGGGGTGTAATTTTAAGCTTGATGAAAAAGTAAGGAACAAACTAAATACCTCCCCTTAAGGGAGCCCACCTCGCCTTTTTTTTTATCTTTCTCTCCCTCTCTCTTTGGCTTGTATCCATTCGGCCCCATTCAGCCTACTGTTTTAAGACGTTTACCCCCATCCAGGTGTCAATATTTTACCAGCATATATATACTGTATATGTTTGCTTTGACGGCAAGCTAAATTTGTACATTTTTCGATAGAAAAATTTCTCCGGCGAAGCCGGATTTCTTCATACAATGCTGGCTCGCTATTGCTCGCTAGGAAGAAATCTACACCTGGATGGGGATAAACGTCTTAAAACAGTTGGCTGAATGGGGCCGAATGGATACAAGCCAGGGAAAGAGAGAAAAGGAGAGAAAGATACAAAAAAAGCCGGTGACCCCCCCTTAAACATCGGTCGGTGTGGACGAGGCCGTGGTTTCTACGGCAACAGAAATTTGGGTGTTACGAGAACCTCATGAAGGAAATTGTAGCACAGGATCCTGCAGACTTCAAAAGCTTTATGAGAATGGACCCAGCCCTCATTCAAAGAGATCCTTGGGAAAGTGGAACCATGGATACCCAAAACAGACACATACGTAAATTGTTACATGTGCTTTCTGCTTGGCAATTCTCCGTCCACAATCCCTACCTTTGACTTGGCTCTCCCGTGTGAACACTTTTTGAGTTTCGCCGGGAATTTTACAGCAACTCTCCCCGAGTCCCCCGTCCTGGAAGGATGGGGGGAGAGAATTGGAAACAAAAACTGTCCGTGTGAACCGGCCTTAAATTAGGCTACTCTCGACTGGGAGAGGACTGACCTTAACTCTATCTACATCAAACAGATGACATAAAATGCACAGAAACACGATGGTAGGTTCCAATTTTGGTGTCCTTATTACAGAATGGACATAGATTCATTGGAGAAAGTACAGCGTAGAATGACAACAATGATCCATAATATTAGAAATCTTCCGTATGAAGAAAGGTTGAAGAAATTAGGTTTACATTCGTTAGAGAGACGCAGAGTTAGAGGGGATATGATAGAGGTGTTCAAGTGGGTTAGTGGGATTAACAAAGGGGACATGACAAATGTACTAAAGCTCAGTGATAGCGAAAGAACTCGTACCAATGGTTTCAAATTAGATAAATTTCGTTTCAGAAAAGATATAGGCAAATATTGGTTTGGTAACAGAGTTGTAGATGGGTGGAATGGACTACCAAGTGCTATAGTGGGATCAAAAACGGTAGGGAGCTTTAAGATATAATTGGATAAGCATATGGACGAGAAGGGTTGGGTGTGAAGGGGGATCAGCCGGGTTGGGCCAATCAGTGCTCTGCAGACCCCCATAATCCTGCATTAATTTCTAACCGTTTTGGTAAGATGATCCTCAGGGTATTAGAGTGTTGAACCTATAATTGGGCTTTGTAATTGGGGTTGTGTGGGACAGGGCCTTGCTTAGGCCAATCGGCTTTCTGCAGACTCCCACTTTCTTATGTTCTTATGTAGGTACAATGGTTTTTATTCACAACACTTGGATAGGCACACAGACATATAAATTATACAGAGGGTTGTTCAGCGGGACACTCGTACACAGGATAAATTAGATAAACTCAAGAGGCGGAATAAACCTCTAACAAACAAATGTCCTAAAAGTACGGTAAATGGGTTAGCTTGAACACATGTAGGTCTAATTAGTTTAAAAGAACACAGGATGATTGTAACTGGTAAATAAACGAGGAAAAGGTAGATTCCCAAAATGATAAATACAAAGAGTTCGAATGACAAGGAACTCTAAAGCATAAATGCAACTCTTAACTCTGGAATTAAATACACTATAATGCCTAAGTCTCAATGATATGATATGCGTAAACCCAGATATGCGGCAGAAACTCTCGGTTGACGTGTAGAGTGCATGTTAAAATAAAGTGGCAATATTGTATCTACATTTCCTCTTCAGGGGGTCACGGGAGCCCGGGCCCGAGGATGTATCTATATATTTCGGTATATTTCGCTACATTCCGGTCTTGTTCATACTTTAGTGACATCCTGGGAAAAGAATATACATTGGAGTGGTTTATGAGTTTCGAACCAAGGTGCAAATAATGCCTTTTAGACTATTAAACATAGTGGTGACGAAACGGGTCTGAATTTTGGTGATGAAACGGGTTTTTGGGGACGAACCGGGTAGTGACGAAACGGAATGGTGACGAAACGTCCATACCACACACATATATATATATATATATATTGTTTGTTATATCGTAAAACACAACAAAAAGCGTATAATATTATATATATATATATATACCGTATATATATATATATATACAGTATATATATATATATATATATATATAAAACATGAAAAATATTGATTCTTGTGGTAAAAATATATGCGAATATGCTTCCACACTAAAGGTGTGTAGAAAAGGGTAAGTTCACGGCACAAAGTTTAAAAAATGTTAGTGCTAAAATTAAATTGCATCTAAAATATATTGCATGCACAAAATAAGGGTTTAAAAAGTATGTCCGAGTATCTTATTAGAAGGCTCGGACTGTTGTGTACATATTAAAATAATGTTTATGTAAAAGTGTTAAAAGGCATTTCTCTACTTTCGTAGATCTTCTGTTATTATAAAAATTTGCAAGAGTGCAAGAGTGCTTCTTAAGCAAACTGAACCCGTAATCCCTCCTAAGTTCAGAGAAAAACCTATTCCTGGGCAAAGTGAAAACCACACAAAGAGACAAAAAAAGTTAGAAATAGCAAAAGTCAAAACTGAAATTGAACGATTAGATGAACAAACAGAGAAACAGCTACAAATCATGGAGGAAGCAGACAACCAAATAAAAACCTTGGTAAACCGACACGAATCCCCCGAGGTAAGGCAAAACCTCATAGCAAATTGGCTTTCAGACATTAAGAAGGAAGAAGACCTCTCTAACAGAATATGGGAGAAAAAGCAAACTTTCTTCCAAGACATGAACAACAACCAAGACAAAACTGAAAGTAATACGCACATTTCTAATGCCCCAAGAAACATCAACAGGAAGCCAAATACTTATAGCAATACACATAAGAATACACATTATCAGAAGCAGAATACAGCAAAACCAAGCTATGCAAATTCTCAACATGAACCAACCCTCCAAAGTTTAGGCACTGCAATCTCCCAACTAAATGCAGCTGTTCAAGGTATACTCCAACCAAATGACAAGCCAGACAGCAGAGGTAATTTTTTCGGGAATCGTCATTGGCGGAAAATTCCAAAATAGACCCAAAAGTAATCAAGCTTTCCACAGTAAATTTTAGTGATGTTGAACACTCTATACTTGCTAAGGGCTTAAAATTTTGTCCCACACTCAAGGATCAAAATAGAGAAGAGCTTAACAATGATATCGATTACTTTTGCCGAAAACTAAGGCTAAAAGAATACTTTCATGACAAACCAATGGAAAACATTTCACTGGTTAAAGGTAAGTCTTCATGGGAACCTCCGAGTGGCCTAAACCAGACTTTGGACAAAACCATAACTTTCCTTAAACTTACTAAAACTATTACGAATGACCCCAAATGCAAAAAATCCAATCTTAAATATGATGAACGCAGAGCAATAGCTTCTCTAAAAAATCAAACTGACGTAACTATAAAAGAAGCAGATAAAGGATCAGCAGTCGTCCTAATGGACAGTATTTTCTATGAACATAAAATTATGGAAATATTGAACGATCACGAAACATATAAAAGGATCCCTAACAATGTTGATAAAACCACCATCAACAAAATCAAAACTGCATTAAAAAAATACGAAAGCTCCCTAACTAAAGATGAAATAAAGTACCTTACAAATTTCGAATATAAAACTAGTTTATTTTATGGCCTTCCAAAAAATACACGAATCAAAATCCATAATCAAGGCTATCGAAGAAGGGAATTCAGAGTATATAATTATCGGTCCCGAACCCTTCAGATTTAAAGATTAGGCCTATTGTTGCTGGTCCTGCTTGCCCTACCCACAGACTCAGTCACCTCCTGGATATTTTACTACAACCTTTTCTAAAACTCATCCCTGCATACATAAAGAATAATCTAGACTTTTTAAATAAAATCCCTTCTCAGCTGAGTGACTCTGAAATGTTTGTGACTCTAGACGTAGTTAGCCTATATAGCAACATCCGTCATGAATTGGGATACAAAGCCATAAATTATTGGCTTGAAAATCATTATGAACAAACAAACCGTTTACCCTCTAGCCTGATTTCGGACGGGTGCAAATTGATCCTCGAAAATAACTCCTTTGAGTTTAATGGATCCAATTATCTACAAGTATCTGGAACAGCAAGGGAACGAAGTTTGCCCCAAATTATGCAAATCTGGTCCTGGGATATTTGGAGAATACCTTATATTATAAAATACTCTCCTCGTTTGGCGAATCCACTGCCAATAAAATAAAGAACAACTATATGAGATATTTAGATGATGTCTTCATGGTATGGGATGAAAGAGATGGTGATGTATACACGCTAATAGATTTGATGAATTAGCTTGATCCCAAAATTAATTTCACCTGTGATAAAATAGGAGATACGGTAACTTTCTTGGATGTTAAAATTATGAAGCAAAAAATGCAGTGATAACAGATGTCCACTATAAAGCTACTGACACAAAACAATATCTGGAATATAACTCGATCCACCCGAGACACGTAAAAAACAACATTCCATTCAACTTAGCACGCAGAATTTGCACAATTGTTTCAGAACCTACTCTGAGAGATATTAGATTAAGTGAATTAAAAGACTTTTTATTGGCTCGTAATTATCCTAAAGGCATAATAAATAATGGAATAAGGCGCGCAAAGCAGATCTCCATCAGCGTACTACGCACCAGTGATAAAGCAACTGACAATACATCCAATGATATACTACCATACATAAGTACATACAATCCAAACTTCGATGATCATTTCAGTGGAGCAAAATCCGCAGTTGCCCTATTAAAAACCTCTCAAGAAACTAAGCATATATTTAAAGATGTTTCATTAATAAAGTCGAAGAAACAACCCAGTAACTGTTATGCCCTGTTTTTCTACAGGTTTAACTTGGGTAATGTGAGTTCTAATTGACTGGGTATATAAGGCTGCATGCACAATACAAGATATGAGGAATAGAGAACACAAAGAAACACATGGTAGCAAGTTACACGATCACGTTTATTTATATACCACTGCAGAATACTCGTGCAAGACAATATAATAGAATCGAACAACACTAGCATTAGTGGATCTGGATGGAGCCAAGTCTCCCACTTCCAACGTTCAGGTATTAATCTTCTGATCACTGGCTTTAATTCAACAGGTTTATATACCGAAGACCATCAATGTTACTTATAGAATCATATTCACTGTTAGATTTATTACTGGTAGCTCTGGTGTACAAGTAGTAGTTCACAGACTAGATTAGACACGCGTATTTTAGAGCACGGGAATTCTAGTAACCTCAGGGGGTACTGATCTAAGTTTTATATTCTTGTCTCAGAAATACATAGAACGCAAATCAGTGGGCGAACCTTCAGATATCACTAGGGTTTCCTTCTAGGTATTAATATCTGGGCATATGGTTGATTACGAGAGTTAGTATCGCCTGTTAAATAATGAACACTGATACGCTTAGCACTTCCTAATTGAATGGTTATATGAATTATACTGGGGCAAAGAGATAGCCACTTCATAGAAATATTAATTAGTGAATCTCTAAACAGCACTGTAACATGTAGGCCTAGTACTGATAAAGGGAATCTTGGGTAGTATCTGATGGGTCTGGTCCTGGTTATCTTGCGTCCATGATGTTGGGGGCTAACGACTGGTTCCGCGGCCGTCCAGGGGGTCCATATGTGCGAAGTTCTCAAATACGTGGGCAGGTCCTTCTATCCAAATCTGCCACGGAGTCTGCCGGCTCTGGGATCTCACTCCGGAACAACACAAGGGCAGAGCTAGAAGTCAACTGCAGGGCAGTGACCACTGGTTGGTGTCTAGCTTTCAACTGATTTGACTGGGGGCGGGAGTTAGATTTATAGGCTCGGTTCTGGACCCTGTAGACAGTAGGGATCTCGAGTCTTATGGACTTATTTGAGCTCTCAATAGATATGGGGACTAGGTAAGATGGTATTTACTGTGGTGGCACATGGCTATAGGAAGCCTTTATATTTTCATATAACTGAGCCTTAGTAAGAGGTACTATTTTGGCTCTACTGGAAGTATTTAGGGGAGAGAGACTGGATCTACTTTGCGAGGAGGATGGGGACAGCTGTGCTAGGAGCGTCTCTCTTAGATTGTTCAATCTTCATTCTATGGTATAGCTGAGGTGCTAATTTAGTGATCAGAGTATGCAAGAAAGGTAAATGGTTTATTGTGAGTTAATAGAGGTTAGTAAAGGTGTTAGTCATGCATGGTTAGTTCATTGATAGGAAGAATTCCTGTGCTACCTGGCAATGACTCGGAAGTCAAAACAGGGGCCAGGTATACCTCCGCGGGGGTGGGGGTCTCCCTCCTCGGGTGGGCAAAAAGGGGGAGCTGGGCGCCCTCTCTCTGTGATAGTCGTCCGGCGGCTGTGGCTAGGGGCTTGCCATATCACCAGTGTTTGTAATAACCCTCTGTGTATGAGACAGATGTGAGTGTCCTTAATACCAAAACCGAAGGTGCCTTGGCTAGCTGGTTTTACTCGGCTGGTTGTTAATTGTAGGGTTTGCTGGATGTGGTAGAGACTGGGTTGCTAACTCTGCCACATTTATCTGGAAGTATGGCAATAGAAGTTAGTTACTGGCGAGGCGGCTAGCCTCACACCGACGACCATTGGGTGCAGGGTTGTGAATGGGTTGTAAGAGAAATAGATGGCATGCAAGGGGCTAGTAAAGTTCTAATGTTGTTCTGGCCTACTAAGTGAAGGTAGGCTGGATAGGAGTATATATATAAAAGGTTGGAGAGCGTTAGCAACGGACAATTCAAGGATCTTCAAGAGGTATGAGAGAGAGGCTAGGTCGGACAACAGTAGAGAAGCGCAGGGGGGCTATAGGGGAATTTGACCCTAAGGTCTCTGGGCGTGGGGGTGGCATTAGGCTGCAGTTGATATATGGGAGTTTGAAAAGGCAGTAGAATACGTTAGCCAAATGCTACCGGGGAATGCAACTATGGGGTGGTATATGAGTCTGGAAAAGATAGAGTTATGTGATCAGTCCGAGGGGTTATGGATCTATTAGTTGGCCCTGGGAACTGCGTTTTCTATGATATATATATATACCAACAACAGCGGCAGTTCGTAGGGGTACTTAGTTATTGTTTCGGGGTACTTATGACAGATACTGGTAACAATGTTATCTTATACAATCTCTGGTTGGGGTAAGAGGTGTATGACACGAAGTAAATTGGCGTAGTGTGGACTGTGGATACGAAGGAGGCAAGGGGAAGACGTATGACAATTGTGGAAAAGTAAATGGAAATAGGTGAACACAATGGCGGATAAAAATACTTAACCTAAGGATTGAATACATAGATTTATGGGGCGATGGGTCTTCAGAAGCTTAGTCTGGCAAGACAAGATGTTAGGGAATGTTAATATTTATACTTAAACTAAGGATTGCATACATCGATGAATGACGACCTTATAGTCGTCGTCCTAATAAGGTGATGAAACCTGGTTGATCTGTACTTGGCACAATACGACACAAGGACAGTGCCGCTATGTCGTATCCATACTGGTGGCAGTTAATATTATAGAGACACTTAGTTACTAGAGGAACAATGCAAGGGGGTGACTGAGCATGGATTACATATATCTATACTCATCATGGGAAATGATATACAAGGTCTAGGGACAGGCATGGGTGTTTTAACTTCTAAGATATATAACATCTACTTCTCGGATGTAAGAACATACATAGATATAATTATGGCTGTCTGATGTGTTGGCATTGGCTCAACGTCGGGACAGGGCATGGGTGTTTTTAATATGAATGTATATTCCTGTTCATCATCTTTGTAGTTAGGAGTGTAGGACACGAGGGGGTAGTGTACATGAGGTGTGGAAAAATGGTCAGTTTAGAAGGGGTATCTAGGTGCGGCCTGGAGCTGCTTAGCCCTGCGGGCTTGGGCCTGTCTGAATTGGCTGGCTCGGTCAGCTGGTCCTTTCGTTCTGTGGACCTTTCCTTTGGGTGTTTCTGTGTGGTGTTCGTTCGTGGCTTCTGTGGTGGGCTTCTCGTTCTGGGGCATTTTAGTAACCTTAAGAATTTGCTAACCAAGGCCAGATTCAATACGGTATAAAATCAAGGGGTGACGAAATGTGGTAACCCAAGATGCAAATTATGCACACAAATAATAGAACGGAATCAATTCAAATTTGTAGATACTAATTACACATTTGAAATTAATCATAATATGAATTGTTCCACGCTCAATTGTATCTACGTGATTCGTTGTAATGGCTGTAATTCCATCTACATTGGCGAGACTTCGAATCTTAGACTTAGAACAAACCTGCACAGGGACCACATTAGACATAATACAGGGCTATATGTTAGTACTCACATATCAAAATGTGCTAAAGATAAATCTCCTAATTTTAATATAATGCCCTTTTACAAAGTAAACAAAGATGACGTTGCTTTGAGAAAGAGTAAAGAAAGTCACTTCATAAATAAATTCAAGCCTCATTTGAATAAAGAACTATAAATAGACTCTGAACGAAAAACAATATTGGAACAAGAACGAAGTATTTTTTTAACTATCATAACCTAAGACAAACATTTTATTGTCTAAACCAGTGACTGGAAATCCACAGAAGAGTACAGAACAAATACCTGCCTCTGGAGCCAGCCACTCTTGCAAATTTGTATACTAACTGAAGATTTACGAAAGTAGAGAAATGCATTTTAACACTTTTACATAAACACTATTTTAATATGTACACAACAGTCCGAGCCTTCTAATAAGATACTCGGACATACTTTTTAAACCCTTATTTTGTGCATGCAATATATTTTAGATGCAATTTAATTTTAGCACTAACATTTTTTAAACTTTGTGCAGTGAACTTACCCTTTTCTACACACCTTTAGTGTGGAAGCGCATATTCGCATATATATATATATTATATATATATATATATTATATATATTCATTGATATTTTTCAAACAAATAACCCCAAGCTTTATCAAAGTATAAAATATACCACAGGAATTTAGATGCAAATGAGTAATAAGCAACATTTTGGATTTCAAGGGAATAAGCCATCAAGGTGTGCCCTCCCCTTAATAAGCCATCAAGGTGTGCCCTCCCCTTAATCCTTTCCTTTCTGTACCGGCGACGTCTGCTTCATATTATTTAAGCTATATTTAGACGATTCTGTGCGGTTTAAGAAGGATCTGTGGTACCGGTAGTAAAAAGGGTTAAGTGAGATAGTTCGAAGCCTGATAATTGCTGGAGACCTTTTTGAAACATCGTCTAATAGTAGCCAGAATATAGTTCAAAGGACGTTCCCGGTACGGAAGAGGTTAAGTAGAGTGCACTATCACACCACTCCAACCCAGTTTAAGTATTCCGACCCCACTATAGTCCAACCGATCTAAACAGGCAGTTTTACCAGCAGTTACTAATTTTACATTGGTGCCACATGTATAATCCCTAACAACGAAAATATATTATTTTCGGTATTAAGTACCGTAAGTCGGTTTGAAATGCTCAGGCTATTTCTACATGTACAAAAAAGCTTTGTTGTTTTTATAATTAATTCGCTTATTAGTAAATTCAATGGACATTGTATACAGCTTGGCAGAATGGCTACCGCGACTTGTCAGACGTCGGCCAAAAAAACTCATCACAAATTTCACGTGATGGCGCGCTGCCAGGCGCACGAAATTTATACTCTCACTTCATTTCATTCCTAACTTTGACACCATCCACAATGGAAGCCGCTCCAAATCGCCCCACCCACTTGCATAGTCAGACAAAACAGATGGCATATAACATTCACCAATACTTCAAGACAGAGAAGGAGATTGGACGCACTTTTATTGCTGTAACAAACGCTACTTCTCGACAGCTGCAGCCACAAAACTGGGTGAAAGAACAATTGCAAGAATAAACAAAGAAGCAAGGATTAATGAAGAAAGCAATGAATCGCCCAAATTTATGTCACCCAAGAAAGGACAACGCCCACGAAGCAAATGAGAGCATCACAGAGGAAAACTGGACAAAGGCTGTTAAACATGCGGAACACATACAAGCAGATGATGCAAACAAAGATGTGGTGATTGATAAATTCATAGATTCTTTCATCATCACTCTCACATCTTCTGATGAGGATTCTGAATAACATTATGTACCTTTGAAACACATAATATAGAGGAATATGCCTCCAGGGGAAACCTCTTAAAAATAAATGCGCCGAAACTTTTACCTCTTGGGTGGTAAAATGCCCCAGAACAAGAAGCCCACCACAGAAGTCATGAGCGAACACCACACAGAAACACCCGAAAGAAAGGTCCACAGAACGAAAGGACCAGCTGCCCGAGCCAGCCAATTCAGACAGGCCCAAGCCCGCAGGTCTAAGCAGCTCCAGGCTGCACCTACATACCCCTTCTAAACTGACCATTTTCCACACCTCACGTACACTACCCCCTCGTGTCCTACACTTCTAACTACAATGATGATGAACAGGAATATACATTCATATTAAAAACACCCATGCCCTGTCCCTACGTTGAGCCAATGCCAACAAATCAGACAGCCATAATTATATCTATGTATGTTCTTACATCCGAGAAGTAGATGTTATATACCTTAGAAGTTAATACACCCATGCTGTCCCTAGGTTTAAGATATACATATTAACATACTCTAACATATCTTGTCTTGCCAGACTAAGTTTCTGAAGACCCATCGCCCCATAAAATCTATGTATTTAATCCTTAGTTTAAGTATTAATGTTAACATTCCATAACATATCTTGTCTTGCCAGACTAAGTTTCTAAAGACTCATCGCCCATAAAATCTATGTATTCAATCCTTAGGTTAAGTATCTTTATTCGCCATTGTGTTCACCTTTTTCCATTTACTTTTCCACAATTGTCATACGTCTTCCACTTACCTCCTTCGTATCCACAGTCCACACTACGCCATATTACTTCGTGTCCTACACCTCTTACCCGCCCGATTCTACCTACACGATGATGAACAAGAATATACATTCATATTAAAAACATCCATGCCCTGTCCCTGAGTTGAGCTAACGCCAACCAATCCGACAGCCCTATATCTATGTATGTTCTTACATCCGAGAAATAGATGTTAAAAAGAAACCACATGTCCAAACTCATAAGAAATTTAAGATACCCACGGGTACACCAAGATATAGAACCATTGCCCCCATAAGACTTAGACAGCCATGACTACAGATGTTAGCCACCATGCTGTAACGTAATCCTTACCCCAACCAGAGATTGTATAGATAACCTTTGTTACCAGTATCTATCATAGTACCTCGAAACAATAACGCAGTACCCCTACGAACTGCCGCTTTCCTTTGGTCTATATTTCATAGAAAACGCAGTTCCCAGGGACACCTAGACGTACAAAAAAGCGTGTCAAATAATAGGTCCATAACCCCTCGTACGTACGAGAAATAATACACCATGTTTTTCCTTACTTTATCCACAGTCAAGCACACAATTACAGTTAACCTCCTTCTCCTCCACCGCCCCACAGTCCACATGATTCTATCTTTTCCAGACTCATATACCACCCCGTATTTGCATCCCCCGGTAGCATTTGACTAACGTACTTTCACTGTCCTTTCAAACTCCAATATCAATTGTAGCCTAATGCCACCCCCACGCCCAGGGACCTTAGGGTCAAATTTCCCTGTAGCCCCTGAGCTTCCCCCCCCTCTCATTAAGATACCCGCGCTTCTCGACTCTTGTCCGACCTAGCCTCTCTCTCATACCTCTTGAAGATCCTTGATTTTTCCATTGCTAACGCTCTCCAACCTTTTATATATATACTCCTATCCAGCCTACCTTCACTTAGTAGGCCAGAACAACATTATAACTTTACTAACCCCTTGCATGCCATCTATTCTCTTACAACCTATTCACAACCCTGCACCCAATGGTCGTCGGTGCGAGGCTAGCCGCCTCACCAGTAACTAACTTCTATTGCCATACTTCCAGATAAATGTGGCAGAGTTAGCAACCCGTCTCCACCACATCCAGCAAACCATACAATTAACAACCAACCGATTAAAACCAGCTAGCCAAGGCACCTTCGGTTTTGGTATTAAGGACACCCACATCTGTCTCATAAACAGAGGGTTATTACAAACACTGGTGATATGGCAAGCCCCTAGCCACAGCCGCCGGACGACCATCCCAGAGAGAGGGCGACCAGCTACCCCTTTTTACCCACCCGAGGAGGGAGACCCCCACCCCTGCGGAGGTGTACCTGACCCTTGTTTTGACTTCCGGGTCATTGCCAGGTAGCACAGGAATTCTTCCTATCAATGAACTAACCATGCATGACTAACCCCTTTACTAACCTTTATTAAACCACAATAACCCATTTACCTTTCTTGCACACTCTGATCACTAAATTAGCACCTCAGCTATACCATAGAATGAAGACTGAACAATCTAAGAGAGACGCTCCTATCACAGCTGTCCCCATCCTCCTCGCAAAGTAGATCCAGTCTCTCTCCCATAAATACTTCCAGTATAGCCAAAATAGTACCTCTTACTAAGGCTCAGTTATATCATATTATGAGGGCTTCCTATAGCCATGTGCCACAACAGTAATCACCACCTTACCTAGTCCCCGTATCTATTGAGAGCTCAAATAAGTCCATAAGACTCGAGATCCCTATGGCCTACAGGGCCCAAAACCGAGCCTATAAACCCAGTTCCAGGCCCCAGTAAAATCAGTTGAAAGATAGACACCAACCCAGGTTGGTCACCAGAGTTAACCTTGAGCTCTATCCATGCTAGTTACTGAGAAGTAAGTTCCAGAGCTGGCAGACTCCGTGGCAGATTTGGATAGAAGGACCTGTGTAGGGTGAGTGAGAGAGAGAGATAAATAGTAATATAATTTATTATAGTAATAATATTCTATGCATTCATGTGGGCTACACAGTCTTACACATACATTATATAGAGAGAGAGCCGATCTCCCTACATTGACCTCTGAACTGGGGGAGGTAGCGAGGCGAGACAGTCTCGCCTCGCTACCTCTCGCTGCGAGAGTAATTTGGAAAGGTTGTCTTACGGAAACGGTCAAGTGGACAGGTGGCACCAGTGTACGCAGAGCCGACGCCGCCCATAACTGCCTGTTTAGATCAAAGGACGTTGCCGGTACGGAAGGGGTTAAGTAGAGTGCAATATCACACCACTCCAACCCAGTTTAAGTATTCCGACCCCACTAATAACTAACCAGGGAAAACAATACTTACCGCCTCCCAAGAAAACCTTCCCCACAGCAGAATGTTAGGTCCAGCAGTTACCGATACCACCGACACACACACACACACACACAGAGTATAGTCCACTCCCACAATGATAGACCGTGGCCAGCCTATAATCCTTAGCCTGCCGTGTCTCGTACCAAACTGCCGTACTACATGTCTACATCTTTTCAAGTTTCCATACACCCCGCAGCCTCAGCTCTGTCCTCCCCCCCCCCCCCCCCCCCTCCTCCTCCTCCTTCCTGAGTCCCTCCCCTACTCCCACACCAACACGCAGGATATTGTTATTATTATTTTAATTATTATTATTATTATTATTATTATTATTATTTAAACTTTTTATTTTATTTATTTATTATTTATTATTTTTATTATAATTATTATTATTACTTATTGTTTTAATTTTTTACTTGTATTACTATAGTGATGTACTATAATTAACTAGCTACTATCTACAATTTACAAGTCGCCAAAATATGGGTAGCTATATACAGTAGGTATATCCATAGGTATAATTAAAAAGTAATAAATAAGTTTGTCCTAAAGTTGAAGAAGAGAGTAGATAGTATTTTGCACACTGTAAAGAGTGTAGTGCACTAAAATGTCTCTCTCCTTCCAATTCCAGTATCTCCTCGGAATGGACCGCAAAGTCTCTGAGATACTAACTATTCATTGTAACTCATTGTAACCCACTCTCTCTCTCTCCCCCATCCTTTGATCTCTTCCTGGTAACCAAAGAGCCGAGTAGTATCTTTGAGCCCTCACAGAGTACTCTACTGAATAACTGTTTGCAGTGAGAGTGAGAGTGAGAATGAGAGAGAGATATATATATATATATATATATATATATAATCTCTGCTAATGACACCAGGTGGGCTGGGGGGCGGTCCGGTTTCCTCGTTAAGAGAAAATTTCTTGGAGGGGTTCGAGTGTGAATCCTTAGGATTTTCTTGAGGTTTATGGAATTTATTTTAGAATTGATTTGCACTACCTTGTAATAATTTTATTTGCAACGTTGAGTGTGTGAATGTATTCTATATTTTCCTAAGATTGGCCATAGGAAATGCATTATTTTGAAAAACGGGTAGCTCCCGGTTGAAAAGATTTATTACAATTTTAGTTGAATATTCTATGTGATGTTATTTGCGCAATTATTTTTTTCCAGATTAGGAAGGTATTATATTACACTCCACGGGATTGTGGCTTGCTGTGTTTAATATTGATATATATCATATTCCTATAGATAGGATGTTTCTTCCTTATTAATTTTTGTTCATTAGATATTAACTATTTTTTTTTTTTTTTTTGGTTTTCATTCGGTTTTATCAAACTTGGAAGTTTTATATTGTTTATTTTTATTATAAACTTGGATGGTACTCATATTACATACCACGGGATGTGGATTATTGTGTTAAATATTGATGTGTATTCCTTTATGAATTTTATTTTGAGCAATGAATTTTTTTCAGAATAGGAAGGTACTCATATTACATACCACATGATGTGGATGGCTGTGTTACATACAGTATTGATGTATCTATTTCCTTGAGTTTACATTGATTTATTTTTTATTTTTTTATTTTTTTATATATATAAACTAGATAGTATTAAGACACATATCACGGGTTTGTGGAGTTGTGTTTATTGATATTTGGTGGGTTTTCCTATGGGTAGGAATATTATTTTATTTTATTTTACTACAATTGTGTTTGTAAAAAAAATCCCTAGATTTATTTATTTTTTTGCAGCTGTATATTTATTTATTTTTTCTTATTTTATATCAATATACAGTATTTCTTTACTTTGTTACTCGATCTACAACAGACACCATAATTATAATGTGTTTGTTTTTGTACTTTTTGGGTTTCTTATTGAAATTTGTTTGAAAATAATACCTATAGTATTTTACTTTATACAATTTTTGTTTTTGTTCATTGTCTTTGCATTTTTATTTGCTTTGTTCAATTTGTAATCCGTTCTTTATAATTTTACTATAACTTTATATTTTATTTAACAAAATACTTAGAAAAATTTCCAATTCCACTTTCAATTTTTATCTTCAACTTAAAATTTATTTACTTACAGTAGATGACTATTCATCTTTTCTTTTTATTGTAGCTTCATGTACTTCCGCCTGCTTCGCTATTAGGCCTACCTTTGTATTCTGTAGTCACCCAGACATTGTTAATTTGCCAATAATGAATCGTGTTGCAGGGGGCTACGAGGGGACCATAGGAGAGCCGAGAGGTAATGTGCGAGGGATGGAGTTAGTTAGATTCATACCTTACTCATTTCAACTGTAGTTTGCTTAACTCTCATATCATTTTAAGTGCTACCTTGCTGTGGGAAGCAAGAATCTTAGTGGGGGCGTATTACATCTCAAGATTATACTATTTATTATGAAATCCTTATAACCATCTATCATATAATTTTAAGGTGTTTTAGTTACAGTATCTAGATCTATATGGGGGACTGTACATTACAGAGGTCAGAAGATCATTTACCCCTATGACGTATTGTCTGGTCAGATCCTGTCACACACATTCAGCTGAGATGACACTCCCTGTACCTTCTACAACGCCATCTTGTAACCACGGGTAGCCATCTTGTAACCGGGAGGTGAATTATAGGTGTGGCTTAGATTGATTTTGATTTTGCCCCGAGGGGCGAGTTTATTGAGCAGCGCCCCCCATCCTGTGAGGGGACAACCACTAGTAAGGCGATACATACTACTCAAAGAGCCATTATTCCACTGAAACAACAGCATCGTCATCTGGTTACATTCATATTTGTGTTTATAAGTCAGGTTGGCATTATTCAGATGCGTTATTATAGTTTCCTCATTTAATTGTCACATGGTCTGTATATACGTATTTCATTAAAAAAAAAAAAAAAAAAAAAAAAAAAAAAAAAAAAAAAAACAAGCAAGCTTGTAGTGACTGAATTATTAATTGACAGGTTGTAAATAATAGCACTACAGAACTAGTGCAATCGTATGAGGAGACTATTCATATTTTCATTACATCAATGATTATTGAGATCATAGTTAGCTGAATACAATTATTACAAAAATAAGCAATGGTATAAGTCAACATAAATACATAATTTAATACAGGCGGACATAATCATGATCCGGTTCGTTGTGCACTGGGAGCTAAGGTGTCTTGAGATCGCCTCGTACCCATACACAACGAACGTATTATAGTCTGCATGGTTGGTATCTAATTGAATATACTTAGTGGGTATTTCAAGAATGTCAGGGGGTAAGGAAATGTGATTTGTATATTAGAAGACTGTGATTAACGAGACGTGTAACATGTGGAGGGAGGTGGTAGAAAGAGAGGGATCTCGTTGGGGGTGGAAGTTTCGCTCCCAGGAATTTTCGTTCCTGTGGTATTTCAATAATAATAATAAAATAATAATAATAATAATAAGGGGACAACCACTGGTAAGGCAATACATACTGCTCAAAGAGCCATTATTCTACTGTAACAACAGTATCGTCGTCTGGTGTTATTATAGTTTCCTCATTTGATTGCCACATATGCTGTATATACGTGCTCATGGAAAAAAAAAAAAAAAAAAAAAAAAAAGTGACTGAATTATTAATTGACAGGTAAATAATAGCACTACAAAACTAGTGCAATCATATGAGGAGGCTATTCATGTTTTCTTACATCAATGGTTATTGAGATCATAGGTAGCTGAATACAATTATTACATACAAGATGTGACTAATATTTCGAACTACATTAATTATTATGCAATAATAGTACCACAAATATATTACAATCATATGAGGGACACTTCACATTCTTCATTACATCAACGGTTATTGAGGTCATAGTTAGCTGAATACAAGAGTCACATACATAATGTGACTAATATTACCAACTACCGAAGTTATAATGGAATTATAGTAATACAAATATTTTACAAAGATGAGTTACATGGTTCAAATTCTTATTACAATAATGGTTATTGAGGGGATAGTTAGCGCAATATGACCAGTGGAGAAGTTTACATGCCGATAGTAATATAATATTTAGTAGGGTGTGTGGTTATGGGAGAGAGGGAGGGGGGTTGTAGGAGGTAGAGGAATGGGTGGGAGAGGAGGAGGAGTAGGGGGGGGGGGGAGGGGGGGGGGGGAGGAGGAGGTAAGGTACTCCAGGGAGGAGGAAAGTGTGAGAGGGGAGGTGTGTGTGTGTGTATGTCCCTTCTTAAACATCCTAGAGGGACCCTACCCGTCGTGACCCAGTCACCAGACCCCAGCCAATGCCTTCTCTATACATAATTATGTATAGAGAAGAGGTGGTGAGAAGGTGAGAGATAGGGAGAGCAGCAGATAGAATCGAACATCCAGGGTGATAACATATACCCAGAGATACCCTCTTGAGTTAGAGTTTACTCTTATATTACTTTATAGTACTTCTGTATATCTTTCAGATTGTTACTTAAATATATCAAAGTGGTATTGGATCAGAGATCTTTAATTATATTCCCTTTACCTATACCTATCAATATATAATAGGTATATGGTAATCGGTGGTGGCAGCTTTTATACCTATCTATTAAATCAATCAATCTACAAGCAGAGAACTCAGCCTCTACACTACAACTTCTACAATCATCATACAACCTACAGTAACCTATTGCTCATAGGAGACACCTTAAGTCTTCCTACATCGAGTAAAAGGTTAACCCTTATCATAAATATAGGATCGTAACTCAAAACGTCCTAATACTCCTGAGTCCTGTCTGGAGTTAACCCCATGAATACATTTGACTTCTAATAGTCTTACGTAACAGATGTTTCCCCCGTTAGTTTGGCGATTTTAAAAACTTTCACCCCATTTTAAGACCTTTTGTGCCATTCAGGTGTCTATTTTATCCTGGCGAGCGATAGCGAGCCTGTAACTTAAGAGGAAACGACCTTTGGCCGGGACATTTTTCTACCGAAAAATGTATAATTTAATCTTGAAAGGGACTCAAGGGGGTGTAATTTTAAGCTTGCTGGAGGTCTAGGGAACAAACTAAATACCTCCCCTTAAGGCAAGGTATTTGTCTAGGTAAAATTTGAAAGAATCAACGGTGCTGCAGTCTATAACGTCTCGGGAAGCCCATTCCACAAGTTGACAACTCGATTGAAGTAGAAATTCTTAGACTCGTGTGAGTTAAAAGATTTACCAATAATTTTGCAACTATTTCCTGTGTGTAATTTGAATAGTCGATAGTGAATTACTTGTTACAGTTCATAATATTTAGCTAGAATCTAAAGGTAAAAAGACGTCATGGTACTGAAGGGGTTGTCACACAAATATGGCTGCCGTGGTTTATTTGATTAAAGCGTCGGCTATGGTCGATGGTTCGATCCCCACTGAGAGACTAGAAACATTTAGTGGCTCACGTATATTCTATATATATATACCGGTATATATATTTATCGTGGGAGTATAATTTACCCACCATTAAAAAAAGTCATAAATTGCCTCTCCTTGACAAGATAATTAGCCACATCTGGATATAATCACTACACACATGTTATGCATAAATAATATAGGTCACGTGTATATATATATATATATATATATATATATATATATATATATATATATATATATATATTTATCATCAGGGTATAATTTACCACCATTAAAAAGTTGTTTTTTGTTTTATGTTGTTTTTGTGTTTTCCCTGTTCTTGCTCTGTCTTGAGTCGGCTACCCCCAAAATGGGGATTGGGCCTGAGCATATAGATAGATAGATAGATAGATTAAAAAGTCATACATTACCCCTTCTTGACAAGATAATTAGCCACATCTGGATATAATCACTACCCATATTTTATGCATAAATAATATAGGTCATGTGTACACACAATATGTACACATAATATGTACACGGAGAGAGAGTGCCTGTGTGGGTGTGTGTGTGTGTGTGTGTGTGTGTGTACAAATAAGTACAAAGGAAATCAAACAACAACATATCTATCGACCCCTCAAGGCATCTTGCCCTCTAAAACACCGATGAACAGGTGTCCAAACAGTGATTTAGAGAGGGTAAAGGAAAATTGGAAAGGTAACTAATGCCCTGGGACTAATGGCTGTGGCAGATTAGGAGATGTTAGTAGGGAACAGATGGGTTGTTAAGGGGAGATTTCCTCTTGAGGGATACTTTTTCTGGACCCCCTTTACCCTCATGTTTAGCGCTCGCCAGGATAAAATAGACACCTGAATGGCACAAAAGGTCTTAAAATGGGGTGAAAGTTTTTTCTCTTAAATTACAGACTCGCTATCGCTCGTCAGGCAAAAATCGACAGCTAAAAGACACGAAAGGTCTTAAAATCAACATAAAGAGGGCGAAAGTTCTTAAAATCGTCAAAATAATGGGCTGAACGTCTTAAAATCTCAAAAGCAATGGGGCTGGGATCGTAAGGTCAGTGAAGTTATGTAAATCTATGTACATCTTCCTCCCCTAACCCCTTCAGTACCATGACGCATTTTTACCTTTAGATTCTTGTGGAATGGGCTTCCCGAGACGTTATAGACTGCAGCACCGTTGATTCTTTCAAATTTTACTTAGACCAATACCTTGACTTAGGGAGTATAATTTACCACCATTAAAAAGTCATAAATTGCCTCTCCTTGACAAGATAAGTAGCCACATCTGGATATAGTCACTACCCACATTTTATGCATAAATAATATAGGGGACTAATGGCTGTGGCAGGATTAGGAGATGTTAGTAGGGAACAGATGGTTTGTTAAGGGGAGATTTCCACTACGTATATATATATATATATATATATATATATATATATATATATTTATCATCAGAGTATAATTTACCACCATTAAAAAGTCATAAATTGCCCCTTCTTGACAAGATAATTAGCCACATCTGGATATAATCACTACACATATTTTATGCATACATAATATAGGTCATGTGTACACACAATATGTACACGGAGAGAGAGAGAGAGAGAGTGTCTGTGTGTGTGTGTGTGTGTGTATGCACTTGCTTGTTCGTCAAGGAGAATCCACGCAATGCGAGGTAAGCTCATTATTATCGCACCTCCTTAACTGGGAATGTATTGCATGAAATGCATGTTAAGTGTTTATGTATCGTTGGAATGGCTGTGGATGTGTGTGTAGTCTGTAATTTAGCCAATTGGCGACATCTGGAAACGAAGGCTTAGGGTTAATCTGTACGATACCATTCTCACTACGGTACCAGTCTCACCGGAAGGCTTAGGTTGACCAGTAGCTTAGGTAGACCAGTACGATACCCATCTCACCTTGTAACCGATCACCAACCCCAGATGAGACGTCACAACTTCGTCCACTTATACCAGGTTCCGATTTATACTGCTAGGTGAACAGAGGCTACACTGTTAGGAGACTTGCCCAAATGTCTCTTCCCCGCCCGGGTCTCGAACCCGGGACCTTCTGGTTGTGAGCCAGACGCGCTATCAGTTACGCCACGGGGAGGTGTGTGTGTGTGTGTGTGTGTGTTTATGGACAAGCACCTTAAGCCCCGCCCCCTCCCGTCACTCGTATTTCACTGTTGTTTGTTGTTTTTGGCTTAACCGTCTTTCTTACCACCCCACCCCACCCACTCCCCCTATAGTCTATTCGCCGTAAGTAGGCGAGAAATCAGGACCTCTATCCTCTGTAACTCAAATAGGGCTTGAGCAAATTGACTGCAAATTTCCACATCTATTCCTTGACTGACTCTTCCCAAATGGTAGACATATTAGCTCGATTACTATAGTTGTTTTTGAGTTACAGAGGTTAGAGGTTATGATTTCTCGCCTACTTACTGAGAATAGACTATAGGCACCCCAGAAGACTGTTGGAGGGAACATTGCCCATAATAATTGCTAGAAATGGTACAGTCACACGTGTGTGTGTGTGTGTAAGAGAGAGAGTGAGATTGGAGGTAGTACATAACGTTTGACTGTGCCTGTACAGCTGTTTATGATAGTAAGTGTTATTACACCACGTTGGTAAGATAGTTGATGAAGAGTCACTGTGGTGTGAATGGGCTGCGGTTATTCTGACCCAGATTAGCCCTTTGCGTACCAGCGACGTGTGTTATATTGTATTCTAGCTATATTTAGACGATATTATGCAGCTTGGGAAGGATCTGTGGTTGTTGAAAAGGTTGGTTGAGATAGTTTGAAGCCTTATTATTGCTAGAGATCCTTCCTAAGCTGAATATAATCGTCTAGTAGTTGCCATAATATTATCAAAAGGACGTCCCTGGTACTGTAAGGGTTAGAGATTGGAGGTATGACAAAACTTTTGAGAGTGCCTGTACGTGATCTTACACCATCGAAGGTGGGTTACCGCATGGTTACAAGTCAATACCCGGATTAGAAAGATAGATAAAGGATAAACCCTTCTACGGTATGTGTATAGCTATGGGTTGCAATCGAATTGGGTCATGCTGTCGAATAAGGTGGTGACCGGTCAACTCAACCAGTAGACCATTTCAACCTGTAGCTCTCAACCAGTACCAAATCAACCAATACAGTTAGGTTAGGTTAGTACTATATTTTGGCACTGGTTTTGTTGGTCTGGGTTAAATTGGCACTGGTTGAGAGCTACTGGTTGAAATGGTCTACTGGTTGAGATGACATGGAACCGAATAAGGTAAGTGATCGAATCTGCACCATCTCCAAGTCTGATTCAACTCTACAGTAGTCCAAGAACCACAAGAAAGAAAAAACTAAATAATAATTAAAACCGAAACAGTGTGCCGAGTATCAATACACATTCTGCTCGATTTCCCAGAGGAAAAACAAATATAATAAATCAATAGAAGTGACCCGGCCTATATAATCTAGAGACATAAACCAGCCCCTTAACCTCCAGGCTCTCTCCTTCACCGTGGCGTCAACACCATGATGTTCGGGAATGACTTTTAAGGGGAGGTATTTAGTTTGTTCCCTAGACCTCCATAAAGTTTAAAATTACACCCCCTAGACCCCCTTTCAAGATAAATTTGTACATTTTTCGGTAGAAAAATGTCCCGACCGTAGGCCGATTCCTCTTAAATTACAGGCTCGCTATCGCTCGCCAGGGAAAAATCGACGCATATATGGCATGAAAGGTCTTAAAATTGACAGAAATGGGGCGAAAGTTCTCAAACTAATTGGGCGAATGTCTTAAAATCTCAAAATCAATGGGGCTAAACACGAGGGAGACAGGGGTTCCGAAAAAATCCCCCAAGTGGAATTATTCTCCCCTTAACTTCGGGGGAGTAGTTCTCCCCTTAACTTCGGGGGAGTAGTTCTTTGAAAACGCTTGCTCGATCGTAGTTCTTTGAAAACGCTTGCTCGATCGTAGTTCTTTGAAAACGCTTGCTCGATCGTAGTTCTTTGAAAACGCTTGCTCGATCGTAGTTCTTTGAAAACGCTTGCTCGATCGTAGTTCTTTGAAAACGCTTGCTCGATCGTAGTTCTTTGAAAACGCTTGCTCGATCGTAGTTCTTTGAAAACGCTTGCTCGATCGTAGTTCTTTGAAAACGCTTGCTCGATCGTAGTTCTTTGAAAACGCTTGCTCGATCGTAGTTCTTTGAAAACGCTTGCTCGATCGTAGTTCTTTGAAAACGCTTGCTCGATCGTAGTTCTTTGAAAACGCTTGCTCGATCGTAGTTCTTTGAAAACGCTTGCTCGATCGTAGTTCTTTGAAAACGCTTGCTCGATCGTAGTTCTTCTAAAAGGACCAAAACAAACCCTTTCATCTACCTTCCATAAAGCCGGAGTCACACGAGCCGTTTTTCGATCAATTTTTACGGGCAATTATGGTCTGGCAGCTTCACAAATTATACTTTATCATAATTCAAGCGCCTAACATACTCTACCTTCAGTCTAGTTACCGATTCCAGTGCAAAAAAGTCCCGAAATATAACGAGAAAAACTTGCTCATGGAAAATTGAGGGAAAAATTGCTCGTGTGACAGCGGCTTTACCTAATTAATTATCTCCCATACTCCCAGCTTGGTCTATAGTTCTGGCCCTACACTTCAGGAGAGGATATGGCGTCAATATGCTCAGGGATATATTATTCAAATGTGAGGGATAATGAAGGACGTGTTTGTTTAAAGGATTCATGAGTGTGTGGCCCTTGTCGCGCGGCTTTGTTAATATATGCACCTTTGTTCCCCCCCCCCCTCCCTTTGTCCTATATTCCTCCTATTCACCTATCCCCTCCCACCCCCTAAACACCCTCCCCCACTCCCCTCCCTCCCCTATTCGTGGGTCGACTGCCTCTGACAGAGAGAGAGAGAGGGAGACAAGGCAGTGGATTGCAAAGGGTGATAAGATGATAACTGTGACCAAATTATAACTTCACCTCATTGCCGGCATATGGCGATGCAAAGTCAGCTGCAATCAGAAACAAACAAACGCGATTCATACCTTATAGGCTTGCATTCATTAGAAAGACGTAGAGTTAGAGGGGATATGATAGAGGTGTTCAAATGGGTAAGTGGGATTAATAAAGCGAACATGAGATATACTGAAGCTCAGTGATAGCGAGAGAACTCGTACGAATTGTTGTAAATTTAATCAATTTAGTTTCAGAAAAGGCATAGGCAAATACTGGTTTGCTAAAAGGGTTGTAGATATGTGGAATAGGCTATCGAGTGCTATAGTAGGATCAAGAACGATAGAGAGATTCAAGATAAAAGTAAATAGACACATGGACGAAGTGCGAAAGGGATCTGCCTTGTGTGGATCAATTGGCTTTCTGCAGACACCCTTTCTCTTATGTTCTTATGTTATATCCTGGCTTAAATATCCAGCAGGGTTGGTAACCACTAAGCTCTCTTTTTACTAAGTATACAAATGTGTGTATTTTACACCAATATTATAGATTTCAAAGAATACAGTAATCTCATTTACACAGCTCATAGCAATTTTTCCTTGAACAGTGATATATGAAAACAAAAAACTTGAGATTGGAAAGCGGTAATAATATTGGTAGTTAGTTAAAATAGTACTTCAGAGGATATGAACCCTCAAGTATTGTTAAACCGGCACATCAGGTCATTTAAGTCTGTAGTGTCAATTGAGAAGTCCAGTCCCTTGAAACTTGGTTTATGTTAGCACACACTCTCTCTCTCTGACGTATGCTAAACCAGGTCAGAAAACGTGCAATATATGTTAGCTTACATACTTTAGAAGGTAACACTGTTGTGTTTCGCCATTCGCTTTTACTCGTCTCTATAACAAGTTATCCGTAGGTGAGGAGTCTGAGGACTTTATCCCTTTCGGTACGGAAGATGCCTATTTTATTTAATAATTGCAGCTATATTTAGACGAGTTTATGTAGTTTTAAAAGGATATGTGGTAACTATAAGGTATTACACTGTATGGAGATGTGGGAGGTGACAGTGGTGTAGTGGTATTGCCACTGGACTGATAATCCTAAGGTCCCGGGTTCGAATCATGATGTATCAATGGAAAGATATTATCGGGATGGAATTTGTGCTGTACTTGGTATCAGTGCATTACCAATTGCTATATATAAGGTGCCTGTTCACTAGTGCTGTGCTCCAGCCGGTTTATTAAACCGGGAACCACCGGTTATTCCACTCCGGTCCAGGCTTGGTCAGTTTCAGGTCTGTCATATGTAGGCCTACCGGAAATGAACTGGGCAACTATTTTCCTTTCAGTTAAATTAAATATAGTGGATTAGTTTCGAAATGGTTCATTATTGTACACCAGCAGCAGAACAGAAACTACTAAGGTATAATGAATATATAAGAATAAATAAACCAAAAAGCGCAGAAATACTAAACAAGAACAAATCGTAAATGAGGTCACCGCTTGTCATTTGTTTACATTTCTCATTATCATTTTCCCTGTCATCTACTTTCGCTCTCTATTATATATATTTATATCTACTGTATGTAATAATATCTGTATATAGTTATCTCCCTTAGTATGAACATATACCTGTATATATATATGTTATTTGGTCTCTATGGAATCTGTGAATCATTTCGGATGTGATGGGCTTCAAAAATAATTATTCCACTAACTAATATGATTAAAAAATAAACAATTCAATTAACCCTTTGGCTGCGGCTATGTTTGGGCTATTTAGGGCATATTCAGGCACTCCTGAATTATAAATCAAGCATCTGCATTAAATTAAGTGTATTCTGCCGAAAACTAGGCGAAAATAGCTTCAAAATGACACCAGAACGGACCGTGTACGTGGTCTGGTTCACTCGCAGTGGTCCCAGTGAAACGCGGGAACCCCGCTATTATGTAACACTCGCTCGCTTGGCTACACTGATGAGAGAGACAGAGAGAGACTCGCCCGAGACACAGCCCAGCTCAGTGAGCCGCTCGGTGCTCTGAGGGTCGGAGGTGGGCCCCTCACGCTCCCACCCACTGACACTCAATATTTACGTTTTTTACAGGCTTTTAACACCTTACGAGCGGCCTATGCGGTTTATTTATGTGTACCGCACAGCGGGGTGTTTTTAGCCAAAATAGGGCTGTTTACGTGATCATTTTCATGCCTAAATAAGACCCAGAACGTAAAACAAGTACCTATCCCTGAAAGGGCATAAACAGAGCTTTCGAATGACACCATAACGATCCTTGTATGATGGATAGTTTTCTTGCAATAACCGTGCAACGCGAGTGCAAAAAGCAGGTAATTCGGTACTTTCAGTACATAATTGAGTATGTAGCGAGTGAGAGAGGGAGGAGGGAGCTGAGATTTGTGTCAGTAGGTTCGCCGCGGTGGTCTGGAGCAGTCATACGCTCGCTAGTCTCCTGCCACCACTTGTCTCTCTCTCTCAGCCACATTACGTGCTGAAATTGCCACTCGAGTTATGTCGAGCGCCGCCACATAGTCCAGCTTTATTTAACTCGACTTATGTTGCTCGCCGCTAAATAAGGGTTAAAGCCTGGAAATTGCTGTAACTTGCCAAAACATTCCAGAACATCACCCGCAGCGAAAGGGTTAAAACATTTTAAAAAGAATGTTCACGTATAATGAAGACTGTCCCAGCCCAACATCCGAATAAATCCGTATGTATCAGACCGACATACGCATACTTACGATCACCATCCGCATGCTACCTCATGCGTTGCATGCGGGGCTATGTGATGAGTTTGTTCAAAACTTTGGCTCGTCGCGCCGCATATCTACGCATGTTGCCAACTACTCCCGACTGACTTCATACGCATAGGTGCCGCATGTTGCAGACTATTATCCCGTATAGTTCCCGCATGTTTATATGGCGCTATGCCGATGTCGCATACGTGAATGTGTGAAAGGGGCTTAACCCCTCAGACCCGGTTGGGCTCTGAGGCATCCATAAAAAACACCCCCGCGGAACCCGGAAGGGCTCTGAGGCTCCGGCAGCTTGAAAGCCTGTAAGCTTGTTTTGAAAGCCGTCCGTCCGACGCATGTAAACAACAGCCGGTTGGACCGACGCCGCGCATCTCCGACCACAAGGAGAGGCGTCCTTGTTCGTGTGTGCCTGTATGTTATTGTTAAGTAATGAAAAGTAGTGTAAAGTGGCTGATATCGCCACACAGTTATCTCCACGGAAATCGTCATCACAACTGAACCAGTTGTTGTTGTTGTTGTTCCCCAAGCTGCCTGGCCGAACAGCCCCAAGGCCCCGAGCAAGGCCAAGGCCATAACCGAGCGCCCCCACAGAACCCTCCCTGCCGACCACAATAAAGCCTGGGTGACCGAAGTCGCTCCATGGCGGGGAGCTGAGGAGGGCGACAGAAACGCCCGGGAAACCAAAGCCCCACCCAGGGCCCTGTGCCCCTCAGCAATTATGAAGAGAAAGCTGAGGGGCAAAGGAAAACAAATGTGACGCTTCCAATCTTGGTAGATTGGGAGGTCAATCCACGGAAGAGACGCCGTCACTTGAGATCTAGAAAATATATAAGTAAAAGGAACAGTCAGACTAAGCTATGGGTATGGCAGAGATCGCTCAGTTCTCACTCTGATAGACCAGCCCATCACCACACAACTGAACCAGCTGACTTAGAATGATGCCTGTAGAATGGCGTTGAGTAGAGCTCTCTAAGACAACTGAACCAGTTGACTTAGAGAGCTCTACTCAAGGCCATTCTACAGGTACGAAACACATCTACGCTTGGGGATGTGCGGGAATGCGGAAGCAGTCAAAATAACAAAGGTACGGTAGCCTAGGCATAGATGTTTTTCGGCCAAAACCCCCGGGTTTCGGTATGGAATACATAGCCGGGTCTGATGGGTTAAGGCCACAAACTAGCCGGTTGAAGCGCTCAAACTAACTCAATGTTTCATTCACTGTCTGGAATAAGACCTCCTGAGTCCTGGCTTCACCATGTTAGAATGGTTGGATATAGGCTATAAGCCTATGCCCGGATGTAAAAGCTGGATAAAAAAAAAAAATATATACATATATATAATATATATATATACCGTATATATATATATATATATATACAGTATATATATATATATATATATATATATATATATATATATATATATATATATAAATATACATATATAATATATATATATATACCGTATATATATATACTGTATATATATACAGTATATATATATATATATATATATATATATATATATATATAATATATATATATATATATATATACCGGTGTATATATATATATATATATATATATATATATATATATATATATATATATATATATTATTATTATTTTTTCTATGTGAATGAGGGAGACAAAAGGCAAATCTGCCTGTGACGAGTGCCTACCCCAGAGTTAAAAGAGTGACAGGGCCAAAATCAAGGAATGTTTGAGTCAAAATGTCTGGTTGGACACACGGAGTTTGAAACAATTTAAGTTATAGGATGAGGGAAAGAAGGATTCAGGGAGAGAGTTCCAGAGCTCAGCTGTTGAATATAAGAATGATTGGGAGTAATGTTTCACTCTTGAGTTGGAGAATTGTACAGAGTAGGGGTGGGATTGTGTTGCAAGACGGGTACTACGTATCCTACTTAGAGGAGGTGGTATGCACTGAGAGAGCTCTGAGGAACACTGATTATTGTATTGTAGAGATAAAGTAGCTAGAGAGATGCAACATTGCGGCAAAGAGAGAGAGAGATTGCAGAGAGTCGGTGAGTAGACGGGAGTTAATGATACGAAAGGCTTTTCTTTCTACTTTTTCTAGAAGTGCTGTGTGAGAGGATCTTCCCCACACATGTGAACAATACTCAATACAATGACGCACTGTGCCCCTGCACAGAGCAAGAAGCTGAGCAGGGGTAAAGAACCCCTTGAGGCAGTTGAGCACACCTAGCTTCTGGGAGGCCGCCTTAGCAAGAGTGGTAGTATGGTCCTTCTAAGTGAGAGCAGAAGAAAAAGAAACACCAAGAATATTGAGAGAAGATGAAGGGTTGATTTTTGAATTGTTGAAGAAAAAGGGATAGTCAGCTGGGAGTTCACGGCGGGTAGACAGATGGAGAAATTGGGTTTTGGAAGC
The DNA here is from genome assembly GCA_032716605.1 of Paralithodes platypus. Classification (NCBI taxonomy): domain Eukaryota; kingdom Metazoa; phylum Arthropoda; class Malacostraca; order Decapoda; family Lithodidae; genus Paralithodes; species Paralithodes platypus. Next base: position 37,746,765 of record CM064504.1, on the reverse strand, counting down.
ATTAAAGGTAACAAGGTTTTCTCTGCCCCAATTGGAAATGGTAGTTAGATCAGAAGATAAATGTTGTATGGCTTCATTACGTTTGCTTTTGAGGGATGGCTAGCTGGGGCGTTCTGGAAAACTAATTGAATAATGTAAGGTAGAGTTGTCGAATCCATGGATCCCTCTCTATGTTATATTTAACCCAGTGGTATAATCAATATTGTGACGTAAATTTAGTTGGCCAAGAGGTTATATGAGTGAATCCACAATTCGAGTTTAAAGCAATCCCAAGATTATTATAGGATCTCATGAATTACTTTATATATATATCTATATAATTTGAGTCATACTCCAATACTCTGTAGGTAGATAGGTATATCTATTGTATATTTAAGCCTCGTAGTTTACTCAAGTTGTAGGGTATATTTTCTTAGACTTGTTCCCAAGTAAGAATCATAATCATTTATAACACTATTGGTATAATTATAAAGTCACAGGCATAATTACCGGATATAAAAACACAGATTTGATATTTGTTGGTTATTCGCTTTTTTTTTAGATTTTATTTTTAATTCACTTACACATTATAATAAGTTGTATATAAATTTACAGGGTTGTATAAGAATGAATACTTTACCAAGACCGACTTGGTTTAACTAACACTTATTGTAAGAGACTGAATAATGTTTTAACTAACACATATTGTATAAGATTGAATAATACCGTTTATTGTAAGAGACTGAATAATGTTTTAACTAACACATATTGTATAAGATTGAATAATACCGTTTATTGTAAGAGACTGAAGAATGTTTTAACTAACACATATTGTATAAGATTGAATAATACCGTTTATTGTAGGAGACTGAATAATGTTTTAACCAACACATATTGTATAATATTGAATAATACCGTTTATTGTAAGAGACTGAATAATGTTTTAACCAACACATATTGTATAAGATTGAATAATACCGTTTCCTATGTTTCCTACCAAAGCTATCACTTTCTATTATCAATATTTAGATTGTACTTACAATGATTTTGATAGGTGTGTGTTTCTGGACTGATTTTTCAGTCCTTTGGGCCTTCATCTTGGTTTGGTGCTTTTACTGGACTTAAGTGTACTGCCAGGTTTAGGGGTTTGGATACTTCTTGAGTCTTGTGCTCTGGTGGAGGTCTGCTCTGGTACTCAATTCCATATCTCCTTGGAGATTTGACAATACCTTAATATCGTAGCCTGTCTCATACTTCAATACCATATTTGGTAATGTTTACACTAAACACACACTCTATGTAATTCTATGTAATTTGGTAGATCTTGTGACTTGGGTGTGAGTCATGCTCTCTCCCTGTACAATCTATGACTGTTTGTGGACTCGACAAATCCCACTTTGTTTATATAATAGGATAAGCTGATTTGAACTACATAAGCCGCATTTTCCTTTACCATCACTATCTCAGATAGACTGGAAATGGTGTCGTATTTCACACCCTAATGCCATCAAAGGGTGTCCAATATCAAGCCAAGTCAAATCTGCTCTTCCACAGGGTCGAAACTCAAACCGATTCAGACTTTCTGAGTTTGATAACAGTTTTAAGACTTTGTGTATAAATCCATATACAAATAATCGATTTGGATGTGATAATTATAAATGTACCTAGCTATATCCTCAGAATATCCGAAAGAAGCGTCATAATCGTATGAAAGGGTGATAACCTATATTAGACTTTGTATACATATACTCAAAATTTAGCCATTATATTATATGCATACCCATCACAATGTTGTACAAATTCAAGTAGATCAAAATAATCCCAAAATAAGGACTCAAATAATAATCTTAACATGTAAAAAAACCTAAGCAATTATTTATTACTCTAATGTTACAGAGTGAAATGTTTTGTATAATTCCACCTCATATATGATGTCATAAACAATCTTCAATTGTATATAATTATTCTAAGATATTGCCGATATGTCTAGTTGTCGATCATTGCAGTTCCTGAAATACCTCATAATCTATATTATTAAATCAGTTTGTGTGTCTGTTTGTCTGTGTGTTCTTAATAGGCAGCCGCAGTTTTGGACCTGGGGAGCTGAAACTTTGCATGTGGGTGTCAATTGACCTGGGTCAGGTCATAGAGGGGGTGAGGCCACGATCAGAGGTCGTTTCGAGGCCGAAATTGAAAACAAAAAAAAAATGAAAAAAATTGCCGTTTAGGGCAGAAGGAGGCCTCCGATCGAAAAGATGTATGGAACGAAAGTTGTTCGCAGCCCCCCAAAATGGGGGTACGGATGAGGTCAGATCCAAAATCGGAGGTCATTTAGCGGCCGAAATCGAGGTCGCCGTTTAATGAGGCACAGGGAGGTCGAGGCCGGTGATTATGGTAGTAGTAGTATTGTGATGATTGTGGTAGTAGTGATTGATGATGGTGATTATGGTAGTAGTAGTGGTAGTAGTAGTGATGGTGATTATGGTGATTACCCGGGCAACGCCAGGTACCCCTGCTAGTATTTTTTTTCTTCTATGTGATTGAGGGAGGCAAAAGGCAGAATTGCCTATAGCGAGTGCCTCCCCCATAGTTGAAAGAGTGACAGGGCCAAAATCAAGGGACGATCGAGCCAAAATGCCTGGACACACGGAGTTTGAAGCAATTTAAGTCATAGGAAGAGGGAAAGACTGATTCTGGGAGAGTTCCAGAGCTCAGCTGTAGAGTAGAAGAAAGTTTGAGAGTAACGTTTCACTCTTGGGTTAGAGAGTTGCACAGAGTAGGGGTGGGATGGAGTTGCAAGACGGGTACCACGTGCCCTACGTAAAGGAGGTGGTATGCACTGGGAAAGCTCTGAGGAACACTGATTATTATAGTAGAGATAGAATAGCGAGAGAGATGCAACATTGCGGCGGAGAGAGAGAGATTGCAGAGAGTAGGTGAGTGGACGGGAGTTACTGATACGAAAGGCCTTCCTTTCAACTTTGTCTAGGAGCGGTGTGAGAGGAACCTCCCCACACATGTGAACAATACTCAATACAAGGATGCACTATGCCCCTGTACAGAGCAAGAAGCTGTGCTGGGGAAAAGAACCCCCTAAGACGATGTTTCGTCTTTATTATATTCTTTGTTTTACATTGTAGTGGTCATTTTGTAATATATATTTACATTCATGTTCAACAGTAGTAAGCAAATGTTGTATATATTATGTAGGCCTATACATTTTGAAGGCAGGCTCGTAAAATGTGTACATTTTGTGCCACCCCACTGATAAGAGGGTGGGTTATCAGACTGGGGTGACACAAAATGCAGTTATACACAGTAGGTATATCTAATTTCATCTTATCAATCTTTGTATACTCAATGTAAACACCTCTCGGAGGGGAGACAAGTAACTCTCTCCTACTCCTTATTCCTCTAATTATCCAATTTCCTCTTCGTAAGTTATTCTTAATCACTAGACGCAGCATCTTTATTTATAATACACTTATATGTTTTTTATTCTATATACACTTTTTAAGTTATACCTATTCACTAGAGGAATATTCTTTATTGTCTGTTCTCGACAGAGTCGTCTGCATATGAATGGATAGGACTGGGGGTACAGTTGAGAAGATAATTTATGAAAATTAGAAAGAGAATAGGAGATAGGACAGATCCCTGATGAACACCGGAGTTGATAGGATGAGGAAGTGAACGATGGCCGTTCACAACCGCAGCTATGGAATGACCGGAAAGGAAATTAGAGACAAAGGCACAGATAGAGGGATAGAAACCGAAGGAGGGTAGTTTAAAAATTAGAGATTTGTGCCAGACTCTATTGATGGCCTTCGATGTGTCTAACGCAATAGAAAAGGTCTCACCGAAGTCCCGAAAGGAGAATGACCAAGAGTTAGTAAGATATGAAAGAAGATCACCAGTAGAGTGACCCTTAAGGAAGCCTTACTGGCGATCTGAGAGTAGATTATGAGAAGATAAATTCATAAGAAATTTGGAAGTAAGACTAGTTTCAAAAAATTTAGAGATACAAGAAATGAGAACAATTGGACGACAGTTGGAAGGTTGAGAGTGGTCACCCTTCCTTGGGACAGGTTGAATGAGAGCAAACTTCCAGCAAGAAGGGAAGACGTTAGAGACAGAGATGAAAGAGTTTGCCTAGGCAGGGAGTCAGCACGGAAGCAGTTTGTTTAGTACAACAGGAGGAACACCATCCGGACCATACGCCTTTTTAGTATCAAGCCCAGATATATATACCGGTATATATATATATATATATATATATATATATATATATATATATATATATATATATATATATATATATACATACTAATGCATACACGTGTAACGCAATCAACCCATCTTGAATACAAGGACGTCATTCTTTATTTTATTTTCTGATCATTATAAGAGTGCATCCAGCTTAGGAATAACTATGGGAATTAAAGAGGTCCGAGATAACAGTACCGGTAATTACTATTTAAATTATGAGATGACTCATTAAATGCATGAACTATACTCTTGATGCATTTTTGTTAGCAGCTCTCCGGAAGGCTGGGCGTATAAGGGTGTGTGTCAACGATTGTAGACCCATGGGACGTTAGTAGAGGCGTGTCACAAGAAGTGTCAGGCGGCCCCTCTTAATTAAGGGGGGGTCACCTGCATTTTTCTCTCTCTTGGTTCAAACCGGGTTGTATGCATTCGGCCTACTGTTTTAAGACGTTAATCCCCATCCAGGTGTCGATTTATACCTGGTGAGCGATAGCGAGCCACCATATGATAAATATGATACGATAAATAATGTAGAAATAGGGGACCAACTTGGAAATAGTGATCATAAATCAATTTATGTTAATATACAATGGACAGGAAAAGCTAAAGAGAATAAGACACTTATCCCAGATTTCAGAAAAAACAATTATGTACTCCCTCTCAGATACCGTCTTAACTCAGGATAAATTGACAGTTACATATAAACATTTTATTTCTTCACTCCACAATGCGCAAAATAAATATATCACCAAAAGAAAATTTAGATCAACACAGAACAAACCCAAATGGATGAATAATAGACTATTAGATCTTCTAGGAAAAAAGAGAAAGGTTGAGGCACATGGAATAGGTGGGGCGTTGTTAGGATGGATTAGGTCATGGCTAATTGGTAGGAAGCAGAGAGTCAGCATATATGGTACTAAGTCAGAATGGGGATCAGTCAAGAGTGGTGTCCCCCATGGATCTGTATTAGGTCCTCTGTTGTTTATTATATACATAAATGACCTTGATTTAGGTATAACTAGTAGGATAAGTAAATTTGCAGACGATACCAAAATGGGGAGAAAAATTTATTCAGTTAGAGATATAGAGTGTCTACAAAGGGATCTAGATACCTTACACGAATGGTCAGTAAAATGGCAGATGAAGTTGAACATTGACAAATGCAAGGTATTAAAGATAGGGAAGATGCATACAAATTTTAAATATAAACTAGCTAATATGGAATTAGAAAACTCAGACTGTGAGAAAGATCTAGGTGTGTTTGTTAGCAATGATTTGAAGCCTAGAAAACAATGTATAAGCGTTCGTAACAAGGCAAACAGGATTCTCGGGTTCATATCTAGGAGTGTGAGTAACAGAACTGCTGATGTTATCTTAAAACTTTACTTGTCATTAGTGAGACCCCATATGGATTATGCTGTTCAATTTTGGTGTCCTTATTAAAGAATGGACATAGATTCATTGGAGAGAGTACAACGTAGAATGAATGGGTGGAATAGGCTACCAAGTGATATAGTGGGATTCAAGAAGGATAGGGAGCTTTAAGATAAAATTAGATAGGCATATGGACGAGATGGGTTGGGTGTGAGGGGGATCTACCAGGTGTGGGCCAATCGGCGCTCAGCAGACCCCCGTAATCTTGTGTTAATCTCCGACCGTTTTGGTGGGGTCAGTACTCAAGGTATTAGTGAGATGGGTCTATAATTGGGCCTTGTAATTGGGGTTGGGTGTGACAGGGATCTACCTTGTATGGGCCGATCGGCTTTTTGCAGACCCATTTTCTTATGTTCTTATGTTCTTATATAGAAAAATTAAGAAAGGCGAAATTCACCTACTTGCTTACTATCAGAATCTATCAAGACAGGTAAAAACGGATATTAGGAAAGAAAAAAAAAATATGAAATTAAGGTTGCCAATGACTCAAAAAATAATCCTAAAGCTTTTTACCAACTATATAAATCCAAGGTTAGAGATGCAATTGGTCCCCTTAAAACTTCGATAGGAGAAATGACAGAAAATTATTTAGAAATGTGCAGTACATTAGGCCTAAATAATAAAAAAAATCCGTTTTCACAAATTAAAATTTGTCACAGTTTCCAGAAGTCCGTAAGGTATATAGCGATATTATAGAAAATAGGTTAAGTAGGTTACTATAAGTAGAATTGATGTGCTTAAGGAAATTGACAGACTGAAACCTCATAAATCGCCTGGTCCTGATGAGGTATAATTATGCTAGAGCAGTGATTCTCAACTAGGGGTAAATTTACCCCCTGGGGGTAAAAACATACATGGCATGGGGTAAATATATCATACCTGAAAACTCAATATTAATTCTATATTACGCTATACATGACTAGGCCTAACCTGTTTTAGGTTTAGAGAAACAGGGAAGACATTGTAAAATATAACCCCTCTAATCTAGGAAAAATTCAGTTTACGAAGAGTTCACCAAAGTAACATTGCACATTTTCCAAACTTGGATGGTGTGTTACCTGAGATAAAAGAAAACATCACAGCACATTTGAAAATCTTGAAGGGTCACTGGCTAAATTTCAGAAGACATGATTTCTAGAGATAGATGGATATCAAGACAGGGACAGACCACTGATAAGACACACAAGACAGACCACTGATCTGCCAGACATGAAGGATGACGACCCAGCAAAAGAAGTTCTGATTGATCTTCTATCCTCAGATATGTATTAATGAAAAACATGAAAATATTTATGTTGAATTTTTGATGAAAATCATAAATTCAATCCCACTTCTTACTCAGCGTGCCTTCAGATTGCTTGTTCCTTTTGTCACTAGATAGTTATATGAATCAAGGTTCTCTATTTTAGTATCAATGAAGACTAAGACCAGGAACCGCCTAAAAGCCAACGACGACATAGAAGTAGCGTTGTTTTCAACAGATCCTCGAATATAAACTGTTGACTCAATGAATCAGCAGTGTTCCCACTGATAATGCTTCTGGTATTGTTGTTTGATCTTGTTTGATATAAGTGGACTGTATATTTATTTCCTTTATCATATTTCACTTCGTGAAAACCTTAAACATTATTTTTGTTTCTATCCTCTGTATTTTGTGAGCCTTTATGGCGGCTATACCTTTTTTGTATGGGTGTAAGGAGGTAAATGGCGAAATACATCAAGCCGATTGGGTAAATGACTGAGGAAAAGTTGAGAATCACTGTGCTAGAGTATTAAAAGAATGCAGAGATGAGTTAAGTTACCCATTAACATTTCTATTTAACAAGTCATTAGAGACAGGTATAGTTCCAGAAGCTTGGAAGCTTGCAAATGTAGTTCCGATCTTCAAAAAAGGTGATAAATCAATAGCATCCAATTACCGTCCTATTAGTCTTACATTAATCATAGGAAAGCTACTAGAGTCAATTATTGCTAGTAAAATTAGAAACCACTTAGACACATTTAATTTAATAAATTCTTCTCAGCATGGATTCACTCAGGGCCGTTCTTGCCTTACTAACTTGCTTGGTTTTTTCTCAGAGGCATATGAAGCAGTAGATAATGACAAGTCATATGATATAATATATTTAGATTTCAGTAAAGCTTTCGACAGAGTCCCCCATGAGAGATTGATGAGAAAGGTTGAGGCGCATGGAATAGGTGGGGCATTGTTGGGATGGATTAGGTCATGGCTAATTGGTAGGAAGCAGAGAGTCAGCATAAATGGTACCAAGTCAGAATGGGGAGCAGTCAAAAGTGGTGTCCCCCAGGGATCTGTATTAGGTCCTCTGTTGTTTGTTATATACATAAATGACCTTGATTTAGGTATAACTAGTAGGATAAGTAAATTTGCAGACGATACCAAAATGGGGAGAAAAATTGAATCAGATAGAGATATAGAGTGCCTCCAAAGGGATCAAGATACCTTACACGAATGGTTCAGTAAATTGGCAGATGAAGTTTAATATTGACAAATGCAAGGTATTAAAGATAGGGAAGATGCATACAAATGCTAAATATAAACTAGCTAATATGGAATTAGAAAACTCAAATTGAGAGAAAGATCTAGGTGTGTTTGTTAGCAATTATTTGAAACGTAGAAAACAGTGTGTACGCGTTCGTAACAAGGCAAACAGGATTCTCGGGTTCATATCTAGGAGTGTGAGTAACAGAACTGCTGATGTTATCTTAAAACTTTACTTGTCATTAGTAAGACCTCATATGGATTATGCTGTTCAATTTTGGTGTCCTTATTACAGAATGGACATAGATTCATTGGAGAGAGTACAACGTAGAATGACAAAAATTATCCATAATATTAGAAATCTTCCATATGAAGAAAGGTTGAAGAAATTAGGCAATTTCGTCAGAGAGACGCAGAGTTAGAGGGGACATGATAGAGGTATTCAAGTGGGTTAGTGGGATTAATAAAGGGGACATGAAAAATGTACTAAAGCTTAGTGATAGCGAAAGAACTCGTACAAATGTACTAAAGAGTATTAAAAAAGTATTAAAAGAGTTTTAAAAGAATGCAGAGATGAGTTAAGTTACCCATTAACATTTCTTTTTAACAAGTCATTAGAAACAGGTATAGTTCCAGAATCTTGGAAGCTTACAAATGTAGTTCCGATCTTCAAAAAAGGTGATAAATCCATAGCATCAAATTATCGTCCCATTAGTCTCACTTCAATCATAGGAAAGCTACTCGAGTCAATTATTGCTAGGAAAATGAGAAACCACCTAGAAACATTTAACTTAATCAATTCTTCTCAGCATGGATTCACTCAGGGACGTTCTTGCCTTACTAATTTGCTTATATTTTTCTCAGAGGTATATGAAGCAGTAGATAATGACAAATCATATGATATTATATATTTAGATTTCAGTAAAGCTTTCGATAGAGTCCCTCATGAAAGATTGATGAGAAAGGTTGAGGTGAATAGGTGGGGCGTTGTTAGGATGGATTAGGTCATGGCTAATTGGTAGGAAGCAGAGAGTCAGCATAAATGGTACTAAGTCAGAGTGGGGATCAGTCAAGAGTGGTGTCCCCCAGGGATCTGTATTGGGTCCTCTGTTATTTATCATATACATAAATTACCTTGATTTAGGTATAACTAGTAGGATAAGTAAATTCGCAGATGATACCAAAATAGGGAGACCAATAGATTCAGATAGCGACATAGAGTGCCTCCAAAGGGATCTAGATACCTTACACGAATGGTCAGTAAAGTGGCAGATGAATTTTAACATTGACAAATGCAAGGTATTAAAGATAGGGAAGATGAATACTAATGCAAAATATAAACTAGCTAATGCTGAATTAGAAAACTCAGACTGCGAGAAAGATTTGGGTGTGTTTGTTAGCAACGATTTGAAACCTAGAAAACAGTGTATAAGCGTACGTAACAAGGCAAACAGGATTCTGGGGTTCATCTCAAGGAGTGTGAGTAACAGAACTGCCGATGTTATCTTGAAACTTTACTTGTCATTAGTAAGACCTCATATGGATTATGCTGTCCAATTTTGGTGTCCTTATTACAGAATGGATATAGATTCCTTGGAGAGAGTACAGCGAAGAATGACAAAAATGATTCATAATTCACGACTTAAGGAAATTGACAGACTGAAACCTCAAAAATCGCCTGGTCCTGACGAGGTATATGCTAGAGTATTAAAAGAATGCAGAGATGAGTTAAGTAGCCCATTAGCATTTTTATTTAACAAGTCATTAGAAACAGGTTTAGTTCCAGAAGCTTGGAAGCTTGCAAATGTAGTTCCGATCTTCAAAAAAGGTGATAAATCGATAGCATCCAATTACCGTCCCATTAGTCTCACATCAATCATAGGAAAGTTGCTAGAGTCTATTATTGCTAGGAAAATTAGAGGCCACTTAGTAAAATTTAACTTAATTAATTCTTCTCAGCATGGATTCACTCAGGGACGTTCTTGCCTTACTAATTTGCTTAGCTTTTTCTCAGAGGTATATGAAGCAGTAGATAGTGACAAGTCATATGATATTATATATTTAGATTTCAGTAAAGCTTTCGACAGAGTCTCTCATGAGAGATTGATGAGAAAGGTTGAGGCACATGGAATAGGAAGGTCGTTGTTGGGATGGATTAGGTCATGGCTAATTGGTAGGAAACAGAGAGTCCGCATAAATGGTACCAAGTCAGAGTGGGGAGCAGTCAAAAGTGGTGTCCCCCAGGGATCGGTATTAGGTCCCCTGTTGTTTCTTATATACATAAATGACCTAGATTTAGGTATAACTAGTAGGATAAGTAAATTAGCAGACGATACTAAAATGGGGAGATCAATTGATTCAGATAGCGATATAGAGTGCCTCCAAAGGGATCTAGATACCTTACATGAATGGTCAGTAAATTGGCAGATGAAGTTTAACATTGACAAATGCAAGGTATTAAAGATAGGGAAGATGCAAACAAATGTTAAATATAAACTAGCTAATTTAGAATTAGAAAATTCAGACTGCGAGAAAGATCTAGGTGTGTTTGTTAGCAATGATTTGAAGCCTAGAAAACAGTGTATAAGCGTTCGTAATAAGGCAAACAGGATTCTCGGGTTCATCTCTAGGAGTGTGAGTAACAGAACTGCTGATGTTATCTTAAAACTTTACTTGTCATTAGTGAGACCCCATATGGATTATGCTGTCCAATTTTGGTGCCCTTATTACAGAATGGACATAGATTCATTGGAGAGAGTACAGCGTAGAATGACAAAAATGATCCATAATATTAGAAATCTTCCGTATGAAGAAAGGTTGAAGAAATTAGGTTTACATTCGTTAGAGAGACGCAGAGTTAGAGGGGATATGATGGAGGTGTTCAAGTGGGTTAGTGGGATTAACAAAGGGGACATGACAAATGTACTAAAGCTCAGTGATAGCGAAAGAACTCGTACCAATGGTTTCAAATTAGATAAATTTCGTTTCAGAAAAGATATAGGCAAATATTGGTTTGGTAACAGAGTTGTAGATGGGTGGAATGGACTACCAAGTGCTATAGTGGGATTTAAAACGGTAGGGAGCTTTAAGATAAAATTGGATAAGCATATGGACGAGAAGGGTTGGGTGTGAAGGGGGATTAGCCGGGTTGGGCCAATCAGCGCTCTGCAGACCCCCGTAATCCTGCGTTAATCTCTAACCGTTTTGGTAAGATGATCCTCAGGGTATTAGAGTGTTGAGCCTATAATTGGGTTTTGTAATTGGGGTTGTGTGGACAGGGATCTGCCTTGCTTAGGCCAATCGGCTTTCTGCAGACTCCCATTTTCTTATGTTCTTATGTTCTTATAATATTAGAAATCTACCATATGAAGAAAGGTTGAACAAATTAAGCTTACATTCGTTAGAAAGACGGAGAGTTAGAGGGGATATGATAGAAGTGTTCAAGTGGTTCAGTGGGGTAAATAAAGGAGACATGAAAAATGTACTGAAGCTCAGTGATAGCAAAAGAACTCGAACAAATGGTTATAAATTAGATAAATTTAGTTTCAGAAAAAATATAGGCAAATATTGGTTTGGTAACAGAGTTGTAGATGGGTGGAATAGGCTACCAAGTTATATAGTGGGATCAAGAACGATAGGGAGCTTTAAGATAAAATTAGATAGGCATATGGACGAGATGGGTTGGGTGTGAGGGGGATCTACCAGGTGTGGGCCAATCAGCGCTCAGCAGAGCCCCGTTATCTTGTGTTAATCTCTGACCTTTTTGGTGGGGTCAGTACTCAAGGTATTAGTGAGTTGGGCCTTGTAATTGGGGTTGGGTGTGACAAGGATCTGCCTTGTATGGGCCGATCGGCTTTTTGCAGACTCCCATTTTCTTATGCTCTTATGTAAATGGCTTCAAATTAGATAAATTTCGTTTCAAGAAAGATATAGGCAAATATTGGTTTGGTAACAGAGTTGTGGATAGGTGGAATAGGCTGCCAAGTGCTATAAAGGGATCAAGAACGATAGGGAGCTTTAAGATGAAATTAGATAGGCATATGGACGAGATGGGTTGGGTGTGAGGGGAATCTGTTAGGTGTGGGGCTCTGCAGACCCCCGTTTTTCTGACCTCTGACCGTTTCGGTGAGGTCAGTCCTAATGGTGTTTTTAAGCTGGGCTTATAATTAGGCTTTATAATTGGGGTTGGGTGTGACAGGGATCTGCCTTGTGTAGGCCAATCGGCTTTCTGCAGACTCCCATTTTCTTATGTTCTTATGTTATGTTCTTTTTTACATCAAAATTTGACTGAACACCCTGAGCTTGTTTTACATACAAAAAATGTCTAAGTATACCATTGAATATATCTTCCTTATAGTTATTAAGCATAAAATATTTCCTTAATTTTTCAATTTCAACATGTAGCGAAACATAGCTGGAGCAAACAGCATAGGCTCTTTCTAATAGCATCTTTATTGAATTAATCTTAAAAATCTTAGGGCAGTAGCTAAGCCAGTTTAAACCTAATCCTGTATGAGTGAGCTATCTATAAACCTCAGTAGCTAATCCCTGATCTGTCTTGATCACTTTAACGTCCAAAAATGCTAGTGACCCATTTTCTTCATTATCACATGTAAATTAAATATTTTGATGTTGCTTGTTCATATAATAAAAAAAAAAAACGTTTATTACTTTCTACATCTCGAAATATTAAAAAATTATCATCCACATATCTCCTATAAAATATAGGTTTAAATGATAAGGGACAATCATCAAGCCACTGAACCTCTTTATTGCATAAAAATTAATCCGCAAACAATGGACCTAGACTTGACCCCATTGAAACTCCATCAATTTGACTATACAATACTGTGTTAAACAAAAAACAAGATTCTGTAGTTACAAACAAGAACAATTTCTTAACTATATCCTTACTAATATTGAAAAAGTTGTTTGAATCATACTTATCCAAAATAGTATCTAAAGTCTCACTCAGAGGAACGTTTGTGAATAGCGACTCTACATCATAACTGGCAAGAACAATATGTTTAGGCAACACAAGATTTGAAATTTCCCTTACAAAATTACTAGAATTGAGTACTGTACTGTATATTCATTAGTTGTAAGAGGAGCAACTATGGGTTGAAGAAATTTTGGTAAATTGTACGGAACTCCCGGTTTATGCACCTTTGGTAACCCATATACTACTCCCGGAGCTGAGCCAGACGCATATAAGAAGTTGAAGCTGTCAATACCTATCCTGTCCTTAATAGATCGTAGAATCCTATTTAATTTATCCTCCCCTCTGATAATTACATCAAATTATTCACCTTTTATTAGTTTAAATCTGTTTCGGTCACTTAGAATTGTTTCCATCTTGTGCAAATAATCAACTGTATCCATAATAACAACTCCCTTACCCTTATCCGGTTTGACAATGACAATTGAACTATCCTTACCCAATTCCCTAAGCAAATCCAAGTCATCTTTCCTAAACACAGAAAACTTAAATTTTTTATATTCCCGTACTGCCAATCTATAGTTATTATTACCAAATTCCCTAAGTTTGTTGATTACACTATCACCGTCCATCCCATTTCTCAACAGCCCCGTTTTGACACACTCTTGAACTGTATTACAATTTTTTTCCACTGAAACAAAATGACTCAACCAATCCTTCTTATAAAAAGGAATACAAAAATCCAGACCCAGCACATTAAAGCTTTCTTTTCTCTTGATGAAAGTCGTCTGCTCGACTCATTGAAGATACAGCCCTCATTGTACTTAGTTTGATGAATACCAAGACACTTGAGCTTATTATCATGACGGATCTTTACCTTTTCAGAGATTGCTTTCGAATGTTCAATGAATTTATATAAGAATGTCCAATAATCGAAGAAGGAGTCTTGAGACTTGAATACTGACTTACAGTTGGCTAATTTTTCTAAGGAAGGTTTAAGAACATAAGAACATAAGAACATAAGAAAATGGGAGTCTGCAGAAAGCCGATTGGCCTAAGCAAGGCAGATCCCTGTCCCACACAACCCCAATTAAATTACAAAGCCCAATTATAGGCTCAACACTCTAATACCCTGAGGATCATCTTACCAAAATGGTTAGAGATTAACGCAGGATTATGGGGGTCTGCAGAGTGCTGATTGGCCCAACCCGGTTGATCCCCCTTCACACCCAACCCTTCTCGTCCATATGCTTATCCAATTTTATCTTAAAGCTCCCTACCGTTTTAGATCCCACTATAGCACTTGGTAGTCCATTCCACCCATCTACAACTCTGTTACCAATCCAATATTTGCCTATATCTTTTCTGAAACAAAATTTATCTAATTTGAAACCATTGGTACGAGTTCTTTCGCTATCACTGAGCTTTAGTACATTTGTCATGTCCCCTTTGTTAATCCCACTAACCCACTTGAACACCTCTATCATATCCCCTCTAACTCTGCGTCTCTCTAACGAATGTAAACCTAATTTCTTCAACCTTTCTTCATACGGAAGATTTCTAATATTATGGATCATTTTTGTCATTCTACACTGTACTCTCTCCAATGAATCTATGTCCATTCTGTAATAAGGACACCAAAATTGGACAGCATAATCCATATGGGGTCTCACTAATGACAAGTAAAGTTTTAAGATAACATCAGCAGTTCTGTTACTCACACTCCTAGAGATGAACCCGAGAATCCTGTTTGCCTTATTACGAACGCTTATACACTGTTTTCTAGGCTTCAAATCATTGCTAACAAACACACCTAGATCTTTCTCGCAGTCTGAATTTTCTAATTCTAAATTAGCTAGTTTATATTTAACATTTGTTTGCATCTTCCCTATCTTTAACACCTTGCATTTGTCAATGTTAAACTTCATCTGCCAATTTACTGACCATTCATGTAAGGTATCTAGATCCCTTTTCAATTTCTTTTTCTGTTGTTTAATCTCACGATCCAAAAGGACAAACTGCCATTCTTTATAGGTATTGCATCTAATAAACTCTTTACTATAAACTTTAAACTGAACAAACTTAGGAACAGTTTCATGCTCCTTACAAAATTGCAAACAAGTTAAATCTAGTTTTAGTTTTTCCACATTCAGGTGTAGTTTTTCCACATTCATGAAGGCCGTGAGCGTCGGTCGTCCATATCTGGTTATGAGTACTTTTTATATATATATATATATATATAAATGTGTGTGTGTGTATATGTGTGTGTGCTTGAAGGTATGGCCTAGATAATTATGTGTAGGTATTTTCCTGTATGTGTAGAACATACTACTGCATGTGTGTGTGAATGCTATACCCGAGTGTGTGTGTGTGTGTGAAGGTCAAACAATGAGTGTGTGTGTGTGTGTGTGTGTGTGTGTGTGTGTGTGTGTGTGTGTGTGTGTAATGAGGAGAAGCGTGACGAACTTTACCATTGGTAGGATATAATTCGTAGGTAGTAGGGGTAGGCAGCCCCGCCCAGGGAAGTACTACCGCCAAGGTTTCGGGAGACTCAGGGAATAGCCTGAATTCCATTTTCTCTCCCAGGCCTTGGTAGCTGGATACATATCTTTCTGCCTCACACATCAGGGGTATCAGGAAAACCCTCTTTATATAACATACACATCCAACTTCACGACATTGCCCTACATCGCTATCCTCTATCCATAAAATACTACTCTTCCCACTACATACCATACATGTAACACCATACACTTACCTTAAATATGGCAGTACAATTGTTAAGAGCAAACCTGGTGGTCCCTCGGATATCCACCCCCGGCAGGGTTGGGTTATTGACACAGGGCCCTCCCGGTCGTCATCATGCGACTGTGTCAAGAGCATTGCAACGTCCCAAAGCTGCTTGTCAGTACAGCTATTTCTTTAGTAATATAAGGGGACTTCACTCTAACATCAATTCTGTACACCAATTTCTTCAAGCAGAATCCCCTACTCTCCTTTTTTTGACAGAGACTCAAGTAACATCCACATCTGACACATCTAGATTTAATTTTCCAGGTTATCAACTGCTCCAAAATTTCAGACCTAAAGGTGGTGTATGTTGCTTCGCAAAATCTGAAATTGCCCTGGAGGAGGTTACTAGTTTCAATTGTCCCTATTTTGATTATTCTATATACAAATTAATTTCTGCTGGTAAATTTAAATACATATGTTGCATCTACCGTTCCCCAAATACTCCTCCAGAGCAAAGTCTTTTTGATTCTCTGTCCTCACAACTCAGTGTCCTCAACTTAAATGCTTCTTCTGAAATCACTGTGTTGGGTGATTTTAATGTCCATAATGTTGAATGGCTCACTCATTCAGCCAGGACTGATGATGCTGGTCTTGAATGTGAGCTATTTGCAGACTCATTTAATCTCATTCAACTAGTCAACCAACCCACCCGTGTACCAGATAATCCTAATCATAATTCCCACCTACTCGACTTATTTTTAACAACCAATTCAGAAAATTATGATGTTACAGTGAGGTCCCCACTTGGATCTTCTGATCACTGTCTGATACAGGCCACCTGTCTATCACCTACCACACCTTCCCACTCTGAACCTGTTTTGGTGACTAAATGGCATTACGATAGGGCAGACTGGGAGGGTCTTCAAGGTTTCTTTATTGATATTCCTTGGACCTCTTTCTTTTCTAATGATGCACACTCCACCTTGAGCCACATACAAGATTTTGTAAAAATTGGAATGGAAACTTTTATTCCTCATCAAAAGTACAGTAAAAGATCTAATTCACCTAAATGGTTTGACCATAATTGTGCTAGAGTAACTGAACAAAAAGCAATAGCCTACAATGCATACACAAGATCAAAAACACATGAAGCCTTTAATTACTTTAGAAACATCAGAAATCATGCCAAAACTGTATTAAACCTAACTAAATCAAACTTTCTCCATAAGCAGGCAAATAAACTTCTAAATAATCCAAATGATAACAAAATATTTTGGTCTACTCTTAACTCATTCAAATCCAACTTCACTACTGCTTCATCCATTCCACCATTAAAATCTCCGACTGGCAATCTTGTAAGTGACCCACGAGGTAAAGCTAACCTTCTTGCAGATATTTTCTCCACCAACTCAACCTTAGATGACATAAATCAAGATGTCCCTGTACTTAATTTTAATTCACCTGAAATTCCCTCACTTAAGATCCACACCAGACATGTCAAAACTATTTTGCAGAATCTCTCAGTAGATAAGGCTCCTGGTCCAGATGAAATTCCTCCAATAGTACTTAAGAATTGCTTCTTGGTGCTCGCTCCTGTATTGGCAAAATTTTTCCGTCTGTGTACTCATACCTCATGCTTCCCAGTACCCTGGAAAGAAGCAAACATCCATCCAGTTCCTAAAAAAGGTGCCTCTTCAGATCCATCAAACTACAGACCAATAGCTATAACTTCCACTCTTGGCAAAGTTTTTGAAATTATATTAAATAATCACATAATTAAGCATCTGGAGAATAATAAATTAATCAGTGATAGGCAATATGGTTTTAGACGATGTCGATCAACTGCAGACATTCTTTGCCTTCTTACGCATCAAATCAACCAAGCTACAGACCAACATGGTGAAACACATACAATAGCACTGGATATATCAAAGGCATTTGATAGAGTCTGGCATCAATCCTTATTGTCGAAGATGTCACACTACGGCCTTGCATCATTAGTTCCACTAATTTCTTCTTATCTTCATAACAGAAAAATACGTGTAATGGTAGATGGCCTTTATTCTCAATTTCACTCAATAAATGCTGGTGTTCCCCAGGGATCAGTTTTGGCCCCAACTCTGTTCCTCATTCATATCAATGATCTCATATCTACCACTCATAATCCAATACATTCCTACGCAGATGACTCAACACTCCACAGTTCCTTCACATTTACCAATTCTTTCACCCAACCCGATCTTATAAATTCAAAAATAAACACTGCAATTTCTCTGAACCAGGACCTTTCTAGAATTAATGAATGGGGACAAGAGAATCTAGTTTCCTTTAATGCACAGAAAACCAAGTACATTCAATTTTCTAACCGACAGAATCTCACTGACTCCCATATATTTTTTAATGATGTAAATATTCCCACTTCCCCTAGTATTGACATTCTCGGTGTAACATTAACTACTAACTTGAGCTGGACACATTATGTTAGAAGCATTGCTAAGAATGCCTCTAAAAAACTGGGACTCCTGTACAGAGTTCGAGAATTCTTCACTGACGAGCAGTTGGCCGTAATATATAAAAGTCATGTGCGCTCTCAGATGGATTACTGTTCACCTCTGTGGGGTGGAAGTGGAGTGGTTGCATTGAGGCAGTTGGACAAAATTCAAAATAAAGCTATTAGATTAATCAATAACCCTGCAATCACACAGGACCTTCCTACATTAGCCATACGAAGAAACGTTGCATCCCTTGCATTATTCTACAGATATTTTCACAGCAATTGTTCCGAGGAACTTGCTTCAATTGTGCCGCCTCTCCACATCTTTCCCCGTAGAACTAGGGCAGCTGAGAGCGCCCATGAATTTACACTTTCTCCTCCACAATGCAGAACTTCTGCTTATCAGAATTCATTTATCCCCAGAGCTACTACTCTTTGGAATTCACTTCCCTCGAATTGCTTTCCACAAACTTACAATCAACAAATGTTTAAATCCAGTTGTTACAAACATTTTATGAATGGAGGATGCCTTTAGGCACATGGACCTTTTTGTTTTATCTGTGTTTTTCCTTCCTCCATTCATTGTCTCTTAAAAAAAAAAAAAAAAAAAAAAATACAGTATATGCCGACAGGTCGATATATAGATAGGTAAATAGATAGATAGATAGATTGGTAGTTAGATAGATAAATAGATAGATTGGTAGTTAGATAGGCAGATGGACAGATTAAAAAACAAGAAGAAGAAGAAGAAATAAAATGCCCACTCAGACCAGCTTCAAACTAAATGTGTACATGTTTTGATAAAGGAATATCCCGGCCGAAGATCGCTTCCTTTAAGTTGCATGCTCGCTATCGCATGACCAGAAAAAAAATCGACACCTGAATAGGGTGAAGAGTCTTATTAACCCGTTAACCCTAAAAAAACTCCCCCCCCCCCCTTCCTAAACTCAATAAAATCAAATTAATTGGACTAACAATAGCCAGAATATAAGAAATATAAGCGTCCGAAACGGGTCTGAATTTTGGTGATGAAACGGGTTTTTGGGGACGACCGGGTAGTGACGAAACGGAATGGTGACGAAACGTCCATACCCCATATATATATATATATATACCGGTATATATATATATATTGTTTGTTATATCGTAAAACACAACAAAAAGCGTATAATATATATAATTATATATATATATAAAACATGAAAAATATTGATTCTTGTGGTAAAAATATATGCGAATATGCTTCCACACTAAAGGTGTGTAGAAAAGGGTAAGTTCACTGCACAAAGTTTAACAAATGTTAGTGCTAAAATTAAATTGCATCTAAAATATATTGCATGCACAAAATAAGGATTTAAAAAGTATGTCCGAGTATCTTATTAGAAGGCTCGGACTGTTGTGTACATATTAAAATAATGTTTATGTAAAAGTGTTAAAATGCATTTCTCTACTTTCGTAGATCTTCAGTTATTATACAAATTTGCAAGAGTGCAAGAGTGCTTCTTAAGCAAACTGAACCCGTAATCCCTCCTAAGTTCAGAGAAAAACCTATTCCTGGGCAAATTGAAAACCACACAAAGAGACAAAAAAAGTTAGAAATAGCAAAAGTCAAAACTGAAATTGAACGATTAGATGAACAAACAGAGAAACAGCTACAAATCATGGAGGAAGCAGACAACCAAATAAAAACCTTGGTAAACCGACACGAATCCCCCGAGGTAAGGCAAAACCTCATAGCAAATTGGCTTTCAGACATTAAGAAGGAAGAAGACCTCTCTAACAGCATATGGGAGAAAAAGCAAACTTTCTTCCAAGACATGAACAACAACCAAGACAAAACTGAAAGTAATACGCACATTTCTAATGCCCCAAGAAACATCAACAGGAAGCCAAATACTTATAGCAATACACATAAGAATACACATTATCAGAAGCAGAATACAGCAAAACCAAGCTATAGAGTCTGGCATAAATCTTTAATTTCTAAACTACCCTCCTTCGGTTTCTATCCCTCCATCTGCGCCTTTGTCTCTAATTTCCTTTCCGGCCGTTCCATAGCCGCGGTTGTGGACGGCCATTGTTCACTTCCTCACCCTATAAACTCCGGTGTTCCTCAGGGCTCTGTCCTATCTCCTATTCTCTTTCTAATTTTTATAAATGATCTCCTTAACTGTACCTTAATTCCCATCCATTCATACGCAGACGACTCAACCTTACACTACTCCATTAGTTTTTCAGAACGCCCCAGCCAGCAATCCCTCAACGACAAACGTAATGAAGCCATAGAACTCTTAAATTCTGATCTAAATACTATTTCCAATTGGGGCAGAGAAAACCTTGTTAACTTTAATGCTTCCAAAACCCAATTTCTCCATCTATCTACCCGTCAGGATCTCCCAGCGGACTATCCCTTATTCTTCAGCAATACAAAAATCAACCCTTCATCTTCTCTCAATATTCTTGGTGTCTCTTTTTCTTCTGCTCTCATTTGGAAGGACCATATTACCAGTCTTGCTAAGGCAGCCTCCCAGAAGCTGGGTGTGCTCAACCGCCTTAGGGGGTTCTTTTCCCCTGCACAGCTTCTTGCTCTGTACAGGGGCATAGTGTGCCCTTGTATTGAGTATTGTTCACATGTGTGGGGAGGTTCCTCTCACACCGCTCTCCTAGACAAAGTTGAAAGGAAGGCCTTTCGTATCATTAACTCCCGTCCACTCACCAACTCTCTGCAATCTCTCTCTCTCCGCCGCAATGTTGCATCTCTCTCGCTATTCTATCACTACTATAATAATCAGTGTTCCTCAGAGCTATCCCAGTGCATACCACCTCCTTTACGTAGGGCACGTGGTACCCGTCTTGCAACTCAATCCCACCCCTACTCTGTGCAACTCTCCAACCCAAGAGTGAAACGTTACTCTCAAACTTTCTTCTACTCAACAGCTGAGCTCTGGAACTCTCTCCCAGAATCAGTCTTTCCCTCTTCCTATGACTTAAATTGCTTCAAACTCCGTGTGTCCAGGCATTTTGGCTCGAACGTCCCTTGATTTTGGCCCTGTCACTCTTTCAACTATGGGGGAGGCACTCGCTATAGGCAGTTATGCCTTTTGCCTCCCTCAATCACATAGAAAAAAAAAAAAAAAAAAAAATGCAAATTCTCAACATGAACCAACCCTCCAAAGTTTAGGCACTGCAATCTCCCAACTAAATGCAGCTGTTCAAGGTATACTCCAACCAAATGACAAGCCAGACAGCAGAGGTAATTTTTTCGGGAATCGTCATTGGCGGAAAATTCCAAAATAGACCCAAAAGTAATCAATCTTTCCACAGTAAATTTTAGTGATGTTGAACACTCTACTTGCTAAGGGTTTAAAATTTTGTCCCACACCCAAGGATCAAAATAGAGAAGAGCTTAACAATGATATCGATTACTTTTGCCGAAAACTAAGGCTAAAAGAATACTTTCATGACAAACCAATGGAAAACATTTCACTGGTTAAAGGTAAGTCTTCATGGGAACCTCCGAGTGGCCTAAACCAGACTTTGGACAAAACCATAACTTTCCTTAAACTTACTAAAACAATTACGAATGACCCCAAATGCAAAAAATCCAATCTTAAATATGATGAACGCAGAGCAATAGCTTCTCTAAAAAATCAAACTGACGTAACTATAAAAGAAGCAGATAAAGGATCAGCAGTCGTCCTAATGGACAGTATTTTCTATGAACATAAAATTATGGAAATATTGAACGATCACGAAACATATAAAAGGATCCCTAACAATATTGATAAAACCACCATCAACAAAATCAAAACTGCATTAAAAAAATACGAAAGCTCCCTAACTAAAGATGAAATAAAGTACCTTACAAATTTCGAATATAAAACTAGTTTATTTTATGGCCTTCCAAAAATACACAAATCAAAATCCATAATCAAGGCTATCGAAGAAGGGAATTCAGAGTATATATCGGTCCTGAACCCTTCAGATTTAAAGATGAGGCCTATTGTTGCTGGTCCTGCTTGCCCTACCCACAGACTCAGTCACTTCCTGGATATTTTACTACAACCTTTTCTAAAACTCATCCCTGCATACATAAAGAATAATCTAGACTTTTTAAATAAAATCCCTTCTCAGCTGAGTGACTCTGAAATTTTTGTGACTCTAGACGTAGTTAGCCTATATAGCAACATCCGTCATGAATTGTGTGTGACTCTAGACGTAGTTAGCCTATATAGCAACATCCGTCATGAATTGGGATACAAAGCCATAAATTATTGGCTTGAAAATCATTATGAACAAACAAACCGTTTACCCTCTAGCCTGATTTCGGACGGGTGCAAATTGATCCTCGAAAATAACTCCTTTGAGTTTAATGGATCCAATTATCTACAAGTATCTGGAACAGCAAGGGAACGAAGTTTGCCCCAAATTATGCAAATCTGGTCCTGGGATATTTGGAGAATACCTTATATTATATTATAATATATAAATATATTATAAAATACTCTCCTCGTTTGGCGAATCCACTGCCAATAAAATAAAGAACAACTATATGAGATATTTAGATGATGTCTTCATGGTATGGGATGAAAGAGATGGTGATGTATACACGCTAATAGATTTGATGAATGAGCTTGATCCCAAAATTAATTTCACCTGTGATAAAATAGGAGATACGGTAACTTTCTTGGATGTTAAAATTATGAAGCAAACAAATGCAGTGATAACTGATGTCCACTATAAAGCTACTGACACAAAAAAATATCTGGAATATAACTCGATCCACCCGAGACACGTAAAAAACAACATTCCATTCAACTTAGCACGCAGAATTTGCACAATTGTTTCAGAACCTACTCTGAGAGATATAAGATTAAGTGAATTAAAAGACTTTTTATTGGCTTGTAATTATCCTAAAGGCATAATAAATAATGGAATAAGGCGCGCAAAGCAGATCTCCATCAGCGTACTAAGCACCAGTGATAAAGCAACTGACAATACATCCAATGATATACTACCATACATAAGTACATACAATCCAAACTTCGATGATCATTTCAGTGGAGCAAAATCCGCAGTTGCCCTATTAAAAACCTCTCAAGAAACTAAGCATATATTTAAAGATGTTTCATTAATAAAGTCGAAGAAACAACCCAGTAACTGTTATGCCCTGTTTTTCTACAGGTTTAACTTGGGTAATGTGAGTTCTAATTGACTGGGTATATAAGGCTGCATGCACAATACAAGATATGAGGAATAGAGAACACAAAGAAACACATGGTAGTAAGTTACACGATCACGTTTATTTATATACCACTGCAGAATACTCGTGCAAGACAATATAATAGAATCGAACAACACTAGCATAAGTGGATCTGGATGGAGCCTAGTCTCCCACTTCCAACGTTCAGGTATTAATCTTCTGATCACTGGCTTTAATTCAACAGGTTTATATACCGAAGACCATCAATGTTACTTATAGAATCATATTCACTGTTAGATTTATTACTGGTAGCTCTGGTGCACAAGTAGTAGTTCACAGACTAGATTAGACAAGCGTATTTTAGAGCACGGGAATTCTAGTAACCTCAGGGGGTACTGATCTAAGTTTTATATTCTTGTCTCAGAAATACATAGAACGCAAATCAGTGGGCGAACCTTCAGATATCACTAGGGTTTCCTTCTAGGTAATAATATCTGGGCATATGGTTGATTACGAGAGTTAGTATCGCCTGTTAAATAATGAACACTGATACGCTTAGCACTTCCTAATTGAATGGTTATATGAATTATACTGGGGCAAAGAGATAGCCACTTCGTAGAAATATTAATTAGTGAATCTCTAAACAGCACTGTAACATGTAGGCCTAGTACTGATAAAGGGAATCTTGGGTAGTATCTGATGGGTCTGGTCCTGGTTATCTTGCGTCCATGATGTTGGGGGCTAACGACTGGTTCCGCAACCGTCCAGGGGGTCCATATGTGCGAAGTTCTCAAATACGTGGGCAGGTCCTTCTATCCAAATCTGCCACGGAGTCTGCCGGCTCTGGGATCTCACTCCGGAACAACACAAGGGCAGAGCGAGAAGTCAACTGCAGGGCAGTGACCACTGGTTGGTGTCTAGCTTTCAACTGATTTGACTTGGGGGCGGGAGTTAGATTTATAGGCTCGGTTCTGGACCCTGTAGACAGTAGGGATCTCGAGTCTTATGGACTTATTTGAGCTCTCAATAGATATGGGGACTAGGTAAGATGGTATTTACTGTGGTGGCACATGGCTATAGGAAGCCTTTATATTTTCATATAACTGAGCCTTAGTAAGAGGTACTATTTTGGCTATACTGGAAGTATTTAGGGGAGAGAGACTTGATCTACATTGTGAGGAGGATGGGGACAGCTGTGCTAGGAGCGTCTCTCTTAGATTGTTCAATCTTCATTCTATGGTATAGCTGAGGTGCTAATTTAGTGATCAGAGTATGCAAGAAAGGTAAATGGTTTATTGTGAGTTAATAGAGGTTAGTAAAGGTGTTAGTCATGTATGGTTAGTTCATTGATAGGAAGAATTCCTGTGCTACCTGGCAATGACTCGGAAGTTAAAACAGGGGCCAGGTATACCTCCGCGGGGGTGGGGGTCTCCCTCCTCGGGTGGGCAAAAAGGGGGAGCTGGGCGCCCTCTCTCTGTGATAGTCGTCCGGCGGCTGTGGCTAGGGGCTTGCCATATCACCAGTGTTTGTAATAACCCTCTGTGTATGAGACAGATGTGGGTGTCCTTAATACCAAAACCGAAGGTGCCTTGGCTAGCTGGTTTTACTCGGCTGGTTGTTAATTGTAGGGTTTGCTGGATGTGGTGGAGACTGGGTTGCTAACTCTGCCACATTTATCTGGAAGTATGGCAATAGAAGTTAGTTACTGGCGAGGCGGCTAGCCTCGCACCGACGACCATTGGGTGCAGGGTTGTGAATGGGTTGTAAGAGAATAGATGGCATGCAAGGGGCTAGTAAAGTTCTAATGTTGTTCTGGCCTACTAAGTGAAGGTAGGCTGGATAGGAGTATATATATAAAAGGTTGGAGAGCATTAGCAACGGACAATTCAAGGATCTTCAAGAGGTATGAGAGAGAGGCTAGGTCGGACAAGAGTAGAGAAGTGCGGGTGTCTTAATGAGAGTGGGGGGGGAGAGTTCAAGGGCTACAGGGAAATTTGCCCCTAAGGTCCCTGGGCGTGGGGTGGCATTAGGCTACAATTGATATGGAAGTTTGAAAAGGCAGTAGAATACGTTAGCCAAATGCTACCGGGGAATGCAACTATGGGGTGGTATATGAGTCTGGAAAAGATAGAGTTATGTGATCAGTCCGAGGGTTATGGATACTATTAGTTGGCCCTGGGAACTGCGTTTTCTATTAAATATAAATATACCAACAACAGCGGCAGTTCGTCGGGGTACTTAGTTATTGTTTCGGGGTACTTATGACAGATACTGGTAACCAGGTTATCTTATACAATCTCTGGTTGGGGTAAGAGGTGTATGACACGAAGTAAATTGGCGTAGTGTGGACTGTGGATACGAAGGAGGCAAGGGGAAGACGTATGACAATTGTGGAAAAGTAAATGGAAAAAGGTGAACACAATGGCGGATAAATTACTTAACCTAAGGATTGAATACATAGATTTATGGGGCGATGGGTCTTCAGAAGCTTAGTCTGGCAAGACAAGATGTTGGGGAATGTTAATATTAATACTTAATTACTAGAGGACAATGCAAGGGGCGACTGAACACGGGTTACATATATCTATACTCGTCATGGGAAATGATATACGAGGTCTAGGGACAAGCGTGGGTGTTTTAACTTCTAAGATATATAACATCTACTTCTCGGATGTAAGAACATACATAGATATAATTATGGCTGTCTGATGTGTTGGCATTGGCTCAACATAGGGACAGGGCATGGGTGTTTTTAATATGAATGTATATTCCTGTTCATCATCTTTGTAGTTAGGGGTGTAGGACACGAGGGGTAGTGTACGTGAGGTGTGGAAAATGGTCAGTTTAGAAAAGGTAGGTGGGTGCGGCCCGGAGCTGTTTAGCCCTGCGGGCTTGGGCCTGTCTGAAATGGCTGGCTCGGTCAGCTGGTCCTTTCGTTCTGTGGACCTTTCTTCCGGGTGTTTCTGTGTGGTGTTCGCTCGTGGCTTCTGTGGTGGGCTTCTTGTTCTGGGGCATTTTACTTCCCTCTCCTTCATTATAGGCTCGTCCTCGAGCCTCAAGGGTGAAGTTAAAAGAAGCATAGTGATGGTGGGTCATTTTCAGGGTATTTAGAAAGTTCCACCAAACACGAGAGCGACGGTCATGTTTCTTTTGCAGGTCAATGTATACCTGTAAGAATGTGTCCTCTGTGTTGTGGCGGGCGGCTGCCCGGGCTTGGTGTGGGTGTGGTACACGGGCCAAGTGTCCAGTGTTTTTTTTTACTTTAACCTTTCGTATGAATGGTTTGTAGCTTTCCCCCGTGGGGGTCGGAGTGAGGTGTGTGGGATTGGCAGGAAGTCTGTTTAGGGTGGTGCATGGGTTACTAACCGAAAGGGGATTCACGCGTGACAACAGAGCTGGGGATGAAGGTGGAATGTGAGTCTGGGTTTTATTTGGTTTTCTTGGGCGGTGTTGTAGGTTGGGAATATATAGTGAGGCAATGCGCAAGATCGGTTTAGGTAAGGTGGGTGAAGGAGGTGTGTGGGACGGAGGGGGTGTGTGTGTTGTGTGGCTTGGGTCCTTAGTGTCAGAACGGGGTGTTATTTTTGTATCGCTGTCTTTAAATCTGATGGGTCTGTTGATTATTCTACCTCTGGCGGTCCTGGTGGGAAGGTAGATGTTTGTCGTGGGACTTGAGTCGCTCGACGATGTTTTATATTGAGGGGAAGCACGTTTTATAGGTAGATGACATGTGGGGGTTTTCTCGGGGGTGACTTTGTGGGGGGGTTTCTTAGGGGTTGGTTGGTTGGGGGTTCGGTGAGATAAGGAGGTTGGTCGGTGTGTGGGTGGGGTGGTGGGGATCGTGGAGGGGAAAGGGGCGGATGCGGGGGGGGCTAGACGGGTGGGTAAGGGGTGTAGATTTAAGTTGGAGGGTTGGGGGTAGGGGCGTGTGTGGGGTGTGTTGTTTGATGAGGTTGGTGATTTGCTGGTGATTATTCGTCTTCTTTCCCTTTGTGGGGGAGAATTCGACGAAGAAGAAGAAGAAGAGGAGGAGGAGGAGGAGGAGGGTAGTGGTCTGGCAGACCTACGGAATTTGGTTAGTAGGGTGTGTTTTCTGGAGGTTTTAAACGATTTTTGTCGTGGGCGTAAGTTGTAGCGTGAGGTTACTGAGGTAGATTGTGTGGTGCGGTTGGGTGTGTACTTGGTTTGGGGTGGGGGTGGTGGTTTTCTCACTGTGGTGCCTGGTGGAGGTATGTCAGGGCTAGACGGGAGGTTTTCTGTTGTGGTCGGGGTTGTGGGTGGAGGTTTTCGTACTTGGATAAGTTGGGGAGGAACTTGACTATCAGAAGTGAAGGAAGGTGTCATGGTGGAAGAGGGTGTGATAGTGGGGGCTTGGGGTTTGTGGAGGTTAGTTGGGGGGGTATGTTGAAAAAAGATTTGTCGGTTCGGTGCTGGAGGGCT
This sequence comes from Paralithodes platypus, assembly GCA_032716605.1. Taxonomy (NCBI): domain Eukaryota; kingdom Metazoa; phylum Arthropoda; class Malacostraca; order Decapoda; family Lithodidae; genus Paralithodes; species Paralithodes platypus. Next base: position 37,718,768 of record CM064504.1, on the reverse strand, counting down.
TAGGTCCTTAGGGGTTTGTATGGGAATATTCGTAACCTGAGTGAGAGGGTGAGTAGGGGTGTTTAATTTAGGGTCGGACGTGTGGGGTGGGGTAATGTCTTGTGGCTTTAGAGTTTTAAATGCTCGGACGAATCTAGTTCGGAGCGTGCGAGTCACGCCGTGATAGTCGATGGTGACTTGAAAGGCATTTGGGACTTGTATGACGGTGTAGGGCCCGACATAGCGAGGGCCTAACTTGTTGGTGATAGGGAGGTTGGCTACCATTACGGTGTCATGGATGGCGAAAGGGTTTTTGTCATCGATGTTATCAGTTTTGGTGTCTTGACAGATCTGGGCGGTATGGAGGGTGTTTTGCAGATGTTGCAATGGGTCAATTGTGGAGGTGGTAGAGGGAAGGTGAGCGTGGTGGTGGAATGGCAGTAACAGGGGGGGTACACCGAAAACACGTTCATGAGGGGAAATACCGTCTTCCCGAGGACAGGTGTTCATACCCCACTGTATCATCTTTAGTTGTGATGGCCAGTCTGAGGTGTTAAGAGCAATCATTCTTGTACGTAACTGGTTGTTGATGGTGCGATGGCTGCGTTCGCAGATAGCATTTCCTTGAGGCCAGTACGGGGATGAGTGTTTAATCTTAATACCGCATTGTTGGGTGAATTGTTGCCAAACGTGTCCACTAAACTCGGGGGCATTGTCCGATAGAAGAGCAAGGGGAAGGCCGAATATAGGGAACACTTCTGTGGCAAGCAGTGTGGCGACTGTGGTGGCTGTGTGGTCTTTAACTGGGCAGGCTATTAAAAAATTTGAATATACGTCTACAAATGTGACGATATAGCGGTTGCCAGCGTAAGAAGGGAACGGGCCCATGACGTCGAGGGATAGGACTTGGAACGGTTTGTTGGCAGAAATGGTACCAGCTGGGCCTGGGGTGCGTGATCTATCCTTTCCCAATAAACACGGTTTGCAGGATTCTGTCACTCGTTGTGCAATTTTGGAGGGGTTGGGGGTCCAGTATTGGTCTGTGAAGAGCTTTAACATTTTCTTTTGTCCAAGGTGTATGCCGTTTCCCTCGTGGATGGCAATCATGTAGTCGTGGGCTATGGTGGGGTCCAAGATTATGTGACCAGTGTCTGTGGCAAGTTGATCTCCCCAGCGAGTCAGTTTCCTGAAGACATTTAACGGTATCCAGGGGGGTCTGATTCGCGCTTCCCAAGATTGAATTAGGGAGGGGGCTGGGGGGGCATTCTGTCGGGGGGTGGGGGTAGATACCAATTGAGTGTTTTGTAAGGCGGCTAGGTTGGTGGGGGGTCTTTTGGTACTGGCAAACGTGACAGGGCGTCTGCATTAGTATGGAGTTTGCCGGGACGATATTGTATGGTAAAGTCGTAGTCCTCTAGTGTCTCTCTCCAACGTATCAAAATGGCTGAGTTGGTTTCGCACCTACGCAGCCATTGTAAAGATTGATGGTCGGTAATTATTTCGAGTTTTGCGCCCAACACAAATGACCGGAAGTGGCTGAGTGCCCAAATGATCCCTAAGCACTCTCTCTTGGTGGCTGCGTAATTCTGTTGGGGTGGGGTGAGTGTGGAGCTGGCATACGCTATCACATGTTCCTTTCCATCTCTGAATTGAGCTAATACTGCACCTATGGCGTACAGAGATACATCGGTATATAGACGGAAAGGTTTCTGGTAGTCAGGGAAAACGACAATAGGGGCTTGGATTAGCTTTTGCTTCAAAGTGTTAAACGCGAGGTCTCTTTCAGGTGTCCAGGCGAACGGGGTGTCTTTGTGGGTAAGTTGGTGGAGGGGTCTGGCTATGGTGGCAAAGTGGGGGACGAAACGTCTGTAGTATGTGGGTAAACCTAGAAACGAACGTATTCCTTTAACCGTGGTGGGTGGGGTTTGGTTTTGTATGGCTTGAAGTTTCTTTGGATCTGGCGCAATACCATGTTCAGATATCACGTGTCCGAGAAAATCTACCTTATTCCGGGCAATCACGCACTTTGAGGGTTTTAATTTCAACCCGGCGGCTCGGATTCTTTGCAGGACTTGTCTCAACCTGAGGAGGTGTTCTTCCCAGGTTGGAGAGTACACAATAATATCGTACAGATAGGCTAGGCAGGTTTCCCAGGTTAGGCCATGTAATACCGTTTCCATCAAACGGGAGAAAGTGGCGGGTCCGTTACAGAGGCCAAAAGTTAGGACGTTAAATTCATAGTGATGGCCACCACTAGTGGAAAATGCTGTTTTCTTTTGGTCCTCGGCCTTGATAGGCACTTGCCAATACCCTGCTTGCAAGTCGAGGGTAGTGAACCATTTGGATCCGTATAGGGAGTCAAGGGAATCGTCTATTCGGGGTAAGGGCGTAGCGTCTTTAATGTCATTTAACCTCCTGTAATCGACGCAAAAACGGGTTGTCCCATCTTTCTTTTTGACTAAGACAACAGGGGAAGACCAGGGGCTAATGGACGGGGTGGCAATCCCGGCCTCTAACATTTCCTGGACTTGGCGTTCCTCTTCCTGACGTTGTATGGGGTTCTTTCTACGGGATGGTTGACGTATGGGGGGGGGCCTGTGGTGTTAATGATGTGTTGTTCTACATCCGTCTGTCCGATTTCGGTGGGTTGTTGGGCAAAGACGTCACTGAATTCCAGCAGTAGGTCGTACATGCCGTTCTTTTGGTGGTCAGATAGTGTCTCAGGAAGAGGGGGCAATTGGAGGCTGGTAGGGGTGTCGTTACAATGTATGGGGAGGTCATCGAAAGTTTCGAGGTCTCCTATAATGAGACCTTTCGGTAATGTCAGGGGTTCCTCGGAGATATTTGCTACGAGAATGTGGTTGATACGAGCGGGAATGATGGCGGGTTGTAAGAGGCAACGATGGGGGTTGGGGGATGTGTTAGTGGGGGAAAATACCATGTGAGTTTGGGGTATGGGCCGCAGGTTCACCCATTTTTGATGGTGGGGGGGAATTTGGCATTTATCCTGAACTACCGCTGGGCTAATGATGGTGGGGGATTGACTGGCGAGCAGGTGCTTGGTACTTATAAGGGGGGCAAGGTCAATTTGGTGGGGGTCACGCGTGAGGGGGGGATTAACGGCGTGTGTGAGAGGATCAGTGGGGCGGTGTGTGAGGGGGTTAGAAAACGGGATTTGTTGGAGGGACTGCGGAGGGTTGGTGGGGGGAGCGTTGTCGGTGGCAGTAACGGTTTGTTTGGCGTTTATGTGGTTTTGGTGGTTATGTTTGTCATGAGAGGGCGAGTCAAGTGTGGGGTTGTGAAGTTTTGTAGGGGTGTGAATTGTGTGGGGGTGGAAGGGAGCTACTGACAAAAAACTGTCACAAGGGGGATTGGGGGGTGGTGGAATAGCTGGGCATTTCTGGGGGCATGGTGGGAACATGGTTGTGTCCCTCGGTCGGCACGCGTGAGGGGGGGATTAACGGCGCGTGCGGGCGGTTCAGAGGGGTGCGAGGTGAGCGAGTTAGAAAACGGGATTTGCTGGGGGACTGCGGAGGGTTGGTGGGGAAAAAGTGAGGTGTAGAACATGGGTTATTGGTGTAGGACTGGTGTATTGATTTGGGGTTGTTAACATTTCTGGGGGCATGGGGGAAACATTGTTGGGTACATCGGTCGGCATTTTCTCTGGAAACATGTGTACATAAACATTGGATAGAATTATGGTTACATATATCAGAGTCTGTCCTGAAAACATGGGAGGATTTATTCTGGACAGAGTTACGAGAATTGAGGGGATTACCGAGAGGGAGTTGCTTGGACTTGTCTTCTTTCGTTTGTTGAGGCATTTTTTTACTGAATTGAGTGAGGTTTTGAGAGATCTCGGGGCAAGGGGAGGTTTTAGGAGTCACCTTAGTGCTAGCTGCAACTTGGTAACCCTGAATCAGGGTTTGTTGAGGGGGGGTTGTTTTTTCTTTTTGGGAATGGGTTTCTGCGTGATTGGTTTGTCAGAGGCTTTGGGCTGGAATTTGTTTTTGAATGAGATCAGCCTTTGGCCGCAGTCAATCTGGGCCCGGAGTTTTTGAAAGAGGTCAAGTCCAAGGAAACCATCAAAATGTTTACAGTTGGAGGAAAATACTGTAAATGTGTGATAACAACGAGCATGGGGGTCAGGAGTAGTTACTGATAGGGATAAAGTGTCTCCTAGGAGATTTAAGTAAGTATCAGCAGCTGAGATGAGTTCTGTTTTGGTGTTTAACAAAGGGCCAAATCGTCGGGGATGTTTTTCATAGTAAGATTTGAACAAACATGACTTGGCAGCTCCCGTGTCGATTAGCAAGCGGACAGGAATGTCCTTGATTTTGGCCATGTAATAAATGGGGGCAGTGCGACTAGTTATGGCGTCCCCCGCCGAGCCCATCGTGGGCGGGGGATACTTTAAAAATCCTGGGGGTCGGTATGTACCTCTTCCAGGGTTTCCTCGGTATCGTCTGAGGTCATGGTATGGGGGGCAATTTCTTCCTCTTGTCCCCACTCCTCTTCATTTACAGAAATGCGAGGAGTAGAGGGGCGAGGTTTGGCAGAGTCACGAATTTGGTGGAGGGCACACTGAGCATTACAGGCAGGGAAATCATAGGGGTTGATAATGACTAAGGTAGGGTTTTTACTTTGGTAGGTGTTGTAGTTCCTGTTCCGGTTGAAGATTCTGCGTGGCTGGGACGGTTGGAACCGGGGTCTACTGGGTTGGGGCTTGCCGGAAGGGTAGGTGGGCCTGTTGTTGAAAGATGAGGCTGGGTAGGCATTCTTGGGGTTTTGGTGGTTGGTTTGCTGCGGGTGCGTGGGAAACCTCTTGATTGCAGCGATTTGGGTGGGTGCTTCTGTGCGCACGGCCAAAATACGTCGGATCGTGATGAGGTCTTTTTTGTATCCGACGAAATCGTGCACCCGGAAATGGTCTTTTACTGCTGAGGGCAATATCGACACAAGGTTGACCAGAATTTGCTGTTCTTGTTGGATTTTGGTCAACGTAGGGAAAAAAAATTTTATGTGTTGGGCAAGCTTACTCACTGTGGCATCTAGATCGCCTTCAAATTTCGTGTCTAGGATACAGGTGTGGGCCACGAAAGCCCCCAACGAAGGCTTAATGGCTTCTATCACTATTGTGCGAAATTCGTTCAAGGTGAGATCAGGGTGCATTTGATGGGCAACCAGGGAAACGGCTTTTCCCAGGTGTATTAATGTTACGGCTATTTTTTGTGCGTCCGTGGTATAAGTCATGTCAAGTACGGGTTTCACTATGTCCATGAATATTTCGATCCCATAACTTGTTTCATCATAATTTGGGATGGAAGTGTGAGTAGGTTGCGCCATGATGTTCTCGTGTTCTAGCTGTTCCAAACTTGCAATGTAATGCAACCTTTTATCCGAATCAAGAACCACCGCTGCCGCCAATGTTATGCCCTGTTTTTCTACAGGTTTAACTTGGGTAATGTGAGTTCTGAATGACTGGGTATATAAGGCTGCATGCACAATACAAGGTATGAGGAATAGAGAACACAAAATAAACACACGGTAACACGACACAAGTTCACGTTTATTGACGTAAATAAATAAAGAGTATAGAAAGATAGTAATTCTCGCACAAAACAAATAATAGAAGGGAACTGCTAGCATTAGCGGATCTGGATGGAGCCTAGTCTCCCACTTCCAACGTTCAGGTATATTCTTCTGATCACGGGTTTAATTAGCAAGTTTATATTTTACTGGAAGACCTCAATATATTCGTATAATTCAATGTCACTGAGTTGACCTCTTACTGGCTGGTCGCATGCCCAAGTAGCAGCTCACAGTTAGGGTTAGACACGCGTATATTGTAGAACACGGAATCTCTAGTAACCTCATGGGGGTACTGATCTAAGTTTTATATTCTTATGGCAGAAATACGTAGAACACAAATCAGTGGGCGAACGTTAGATATCACTAGAGTATTAATATCTGAATAAGGTAATTACGAGAGTCAAGGTCGCCTGTTAATTAACCCGTTGAGCCCCGGCTAGTTATAATATTTTGTTCACCCCAGTCCCAAGCCATTTTCACTTCTTTTTTTTTGTTTGCTAAAATGGAAGACAAGGATGAGAAATGAAAAAAAAAAAAAAAATCACCTCGGACATTTTTTTTTGGGGGGGGGGGGAGCCTCAAAAAAATTTGTTGAGCCAAAATGAAAGAGAATGGTGAGAAATGAAGACATAAATAAAACAAAACTCATTTCGGTCATTTGGGGGGCGGGGGGGGTTTCAATAGTTCGTCTCCCCCGCATGACCACCCGCCCGGGAGCACTAGGGTAAAAACTGAGTATGGCATTGTACGGCATACATCCTAAGGAGTGTCTCACATAAATCTCAAGCCTCTAGCTCCCATACGACCGGAGTAATGAAGGTTCAAAGTGGGGGTGAACTAAGGGTGTAAAGTATCCCCACTAAGCCCACCACCACCAGCCGCGCGGCTGTCTCGGCCCGCTCACACCTACTGGCCCGGCTCCCACACACACTACGGTATCTCCCCCTCCTATTCTCCCGCCATTTCCTACCTTACGAGCCACGTAAGTGTTTTTTATATGTCGGACGCACGTGATGCGTCGCTGGGAGTTGGTGATCAAACACTGCCGACGCAACACGTGCGACGCTGGGTCTCACTGGGTTAAAGAGCACTGATCGCTTAGTACGTCCCAAATGGAATGGTTAAATATGAATTAAACTGGGCAAGGTTTTAGCCACTTTATAGAAAGTTAATAAGTGAGTATCAAGCTAGTACTATAACACTTAGTACTAGCAACATGAATCTTGAATAGTATGGGTAGATCTGGTCCTGGTTATCTTGCTTCCGGTGATGTTGGGGGCTAACGACTGGTTCCTCGGCCGTCCAGATGGTCCAAAATGTAGGAAGTTCTCAAGTCGGATCTCTTGACGATCGTTGCTGGCTACACACTTGTATACCCACGAATGTGTGTGAAGGTTATAAGGTGCACGTTAGGACTTGTACATGGACAGATGCTTCTATCAGTCTTCTCTGCCACGGAGTCTGCCGGATCTGGAATCTCTCAACTCCGGAACAACACAAGGGCAGAGCTAGAGGTAAACTGCAGGGTAGTGACCACTGGTTGATGTCTAGCTTTCAACTGATTTGACTGGGGGCGGGAGCTAGATTTATAGGCTCGGTTCTGGACCCTGTAGACAGTAGGGATCTCGAGTCTTATGGACTTAATTGAGCTCTCAATAGATATGGGGACTAGGTAAGATGGTATTTACTGTTGTGGCACAGGGCTATAGGAAGCCTTTATATTTTCATATAACTGAGCCTTAGTAAGAGGTACTATTTTGGCTATACTGGAAGTATTTAGGGGAGGGAGACTGGATCTACTTTGCGAGGAGGATGGGGACAGCTGTGATAGGAGCGTCTCTCTTAGATTGTGCAATCTTCATTCTATGGTATAGCTGAGGTGCTAATTTAGTGATCAGAGTATGCAAGAAAGGTAAATGGTTTATTGTGAGTTAATAGAGGTTAGTAAAGGTGTTAATCATGCATGGTTAGTTCATTGATAGGAAGAATTCCTGTGCTACCTGGCAATGACTCATAAGTCAAAACAGGGGTCAGGTATACCTCCGCGGGGGTGGGGGTCTCCCTCCTCGGGTGGGCAAAAAAGGGGGGCTGAGCGCCCTCTCTCTGTGATAGTCGTCCGGCGGCTGTGGCTAGGGGCTTGCCATATCACCAGTGTTCGTAATAACCCTCTGTGTATGAGACAGATGTGGGTGTCCTTAATACCAAAACCGAAGGTGCCTTGGCTAGCTGGTTTTACTCGGCTGGTTGTTAATTGTAGGGTTTGCTGGATGTGGTGGAGACTGGGTTGCTAACTCTGCCACATTTATCTGGAAGTATGGCAATAGAAGTTAGTTACTGGCGAGGCGGCTAGCCTCACACCGACGACCATTGGGTGCAGGGTTGTGAATGGGTTGTAAGAGAATAGATGGCATGCAAGGGGCTAGTAAAGTTCTAATGTTGTTCTGGCCTACTAAGTGAAGGTAGGCTGGATAGGAGTATATATATAAAAGGTTGGAGAGCATTAGCAACGGACAATTCAAGGATCTTCAAGAGGTATGAGAGAGAGGCTAGGTCGGACAAGAGTAGAGAAGTGCGGGTGTCTTAATGAGAGGGGGGGGGAGAGTTCAAGGGCTACAGGGAAATTTTGCCCCTAAGGTCCATGGGCGTGGGGGTGGCATTAGGCTACAATTGATATGGAAGTTTGAAAAGGCAGTAGAATACGTTAGCCAAATGCTACCGGGGAATGCAACTATGGGGTGGTATATGAGTCTGGAAAAGATAGAGTTATGTGATCAGTCCGAGGGTTATGGATACTATTAGTTGGCCCTGGGAACTGCGTTTTCTATTAAATATAAATATACCAACAACAGCGGCAGTTCGTAGGGGTACTTAGTTATTGTTTCGGGGTACTTATGACAGATACTGGTAACCAGGTTATCTTATACAATCTCTGGTTGGGGTAAGAGGTGTATGACACGAAGTAAATTGGCGTAGTGTGGACTGTGGATACGAAGGAGGCAAGGGGAAGACGTATGACAATTGTGGAAAAGTAAATGGAAAAAGGTGAACACAATGGCGGATAAAATACTTAACCTAAGGATTGAATACATAGATTTATGGGGCGATGGGTCTTCAGAAGCTTAGTCTGGCAAGACAAGATGTTGGGGAATGTTAATATTAATACTTAATTACTAGAGGACAATGCAAGGGGCGACTGAACACGGGTTACATATATCTATACTCGTCATGGGAAATGATATACGAGGTCTAGGGACAAGCGTGGGTGTTTTAACTTCTAAGATATAACATCTACTTCTCGGATGTAAGAACATACATAGATATAATTATGGCTGTCTGATGTGTTGGCATTGGCTCAACATAGGGACAGGGCATGGGTGTTTTTAATATGAATGTATATTCCTGTTCATCATCTTTGTAGTTAGGGGTGTAGGACACGAGGGGTAGTGTACGTGAGGTGTGGAAAATGGTCAGTTTAGAAAAGGTAGGTGGGTGCGGCCCGGAGCTGTTTAGCCCTGCGGGCTTGGGCCTGTCTGAAATGGCTGGCTCGGTCAGCTGGTCCTTTCGTTCTGTGGACCTTTCTTCCGGGTGTTTCTGTGTGGTGTTCGCTCGTGGCTTCTGTGGTGGGCTTCTTGTTCTGGGGCATTTTAATCATCTTTGTAGTTAGGAGTGTAGGACACGAGGGGGTAGTGTACATGAGGTGTGGAAAAATGGTCAGTTTAGAAGGGGTATCTAGGTGCGGCCTGGAGCTGCTTAGCCCTGCGGGCTTGGGCCTGTCTGAATTGGCTGGCTCGGTCAGCTGGTCCTTTCGTTCTGTGGACGTTTCCTTTGGGTGTTTCTGTGTGGTGTTCGTTCGTGGCTTCTGTGGTGGGCTTCTCGTTCTGGGGCATTTTAGTAACCTTAAGAATTTGCTAACTAAGGCCAGATTCAATACGGTACAAAATCAAGGGGTCGAAATGTGGTAACCCAAGATGCAAATTATGCACACAAATAATAGAACGGAATCAATTCAAATTTGTAGATACTAATTACACATTTGAAATTAATCATAATATGAATTGTTCCACGCTCAATTGTATCTACGTGATTCGTTGTAATGGCTGTAATTCCATCTACATTGGCGAGACTTCGAATCTTAGACTTAGAACAAACCTGCACAGGGACCACATTAGACATAATACAGGGCTATATGTTAGTACTCACATATCAAAATGTGCTATAGATAAATCTCCTAATTTTAATATAATGCCCTTTTACAAAGTAAAAAAAGATGACGTTGCTTTGAGAAAGAGTAAATAAATAAATTCAAGCCAGTTTCAGTTTCAGTTTCAGTTTCTATGGAGCTCGTCCTGGAATCTTTACGACTCTGAACCTCACGATTCTACAGTATACAGGACTGGCCATTTGTATCGGCACTAGCTCAGAGAAGAGTGTTGAGAGGGGAGAAGGGGTGTTGGAGAGAGAGGAAGCTGTTGGAGTGGCTTTGTTATGTGTGTTTAGTCTGTATACGTCGTCAGGATGTCCCCTGACTGGGTGCGAGCATGCTCATTTGAATAAAGAACTATAAATAGACTCTGAACGAAAAACAATATTGGAACAAGAACGAAGTATTTTTTTAACTATCATAACCTAAGACAAACATTTTATTGTCTAAACCAGTGACTGGAAATCCACAGAAGAGTACAGAACAAATACCTGCCTCTGGAGCCAGCCACTCTTGCAAATTTGTATACTAACTGAAGATCTACGAAAGTAGAGAAATGCATTTTAACACTTTTACATAAACACTATTTTAATATGTACACAACAGTCCGAGCCTTCTAATAAGATACTCGGACATACTTTTTAAACCCTTATTTTGTGCATGCAATATATTTTAGATGCAATTTAATTTTAGCACTAACATTTTTTAAACTTTGTGCAGTGAACTTACCCTTTTCTACACACCTTTAGTGTGGAAGCATATTCGCATATATATATATATATTATATATATATATATATTATATATATTCATTGATATTTTTCAAACAAATAACCCCAAGCTTTATCAAAGTATAAAATATACCACAGGAATTTAGATGCAAATGAGTAATAAGCAAAATTTTGGATTTCAAGGGAATAAGCCATCAAGGTGTGCCCTCCCCTTAATAAGCCATCAAGGTGTGCCCTCCCCTTAATCCTTTCCTTTCTGTACCGGCGACGTCTGCTTCATATTATTTAAGCTATATTTAGACGATTCTGTGCGGTTTAAGAAGGATCTGTGGTACCGGTAGTAAAAAGGGTTAAGTGAGATAGTTCGAAGCCTGATAATTGCTGGAGACCTTTTTGAAACATCGTCTAATAGTAGCCAGAATATAGTTCAAAGGACGTTGCCGGTACGGAAGGGGTTAAGTAGAGTGCAATATCACACCACTCCAACCCAGTTTAAGTATTCCGACCCCACTATAGTCCAACCGATCTAAACAGGCAGTTTTACCAGCAGTTACTAATTTTACATTGGTGCCACATGTATAATCCCTAACAACGAAAATATATTATTTTCGGTATTAAGTACCGTAAGTCGGTTTGAAATGCTCAGGCTATTTCTACATGTACAAAAAAGCTTTGTTGTTTTTATAATTAATTCGCTTATTAGTAAATTCAATGGACATTGTATACAGCTTGGCAGAATGGCTACCGCGACTTGTCAGACGTCGGCCAAAAAAACTCATCACAAATTTCACGTGATGGCGCGCTGCCAGGCGCACAAAATTTATACTCTCACTTCATTTCATTCCTGACTTTGACACCATCCACAATGGAAGCCGCTCCAAATCGCCCAACCCACTTGCATAGTCAGACAAAACAGATGGCATATAACATTCACCAATACTTCAAGACAGAGAAGGAGATTGGACGCACTTTTATTGCTGTAACAAACGCTACTTCTCGACAGCTGCAGCCACAAAACTGGGTGAAAGAACAATTGCAAGAATAAACAAAGAAGCAAGGATTAATGAAGAAAGCAATGAATCGCCCAAATTTATGTCACCCAAGAAAGGACAACGCCCACGAAGCAAATGAGAGCATCACAGAGGAAAACTGGACAAAGGCTGTTAAACATGCGGAACACATACAAGCAGATGATGCAAACAAAGATGTGGTGATTGATAAATTCATAGATTCTTTCATCATCACTCTCACATCTTCTGATGAGGATTCTGAATAACATTATGTACCTTTGAAACACATAATATAGAGGAATATGCCTCCAGGGGAAACCTCTTAAAAATAAATGCGCCGAAACTTTTACCTCTTGGGTGGTAAAATGCCCCAGAACAAGAAGCCCACCACAGAAGTCATGAGCGAACACCACACAGAAACACCCGAAAGAAAGGTCCACAGAACGAAAGGACCAGCTGACCGAGCCAGCCAATTCAGACAGGCCCAAGCCCGCAGGGCTAAGCAGCTCCAGGTCACACCTACATACCCCTTCTAAACTGACCATTTTCCACACCTCACGTACACTACCCCCTCGTGTCCTACACTTCTAACTACAAAGATGATGAACAGGAATATACATTCATATTAAAAACACCCATGCCCTGTCCCTACGTTGAGCCAATGCCAACAAATCAGACAGCCATAATTATATCTATGTATGTTCTTACATCCGAGAAGTAGATGTTATATACCTTAGAAGTTAATACACCCATGCTGTCCCTAGGTTTAAGATATTCATATTAACATACTCTAACATATCTTGTCTTGCCAGACTAAGTTTCTGAAGACCCATCGCCCCATAAAATCTATGTATTTAATCCTTAGTTTAAGTATTAATGTTAACATTCCCTAACATATCTTGTCTTGCCAGATTAAGTTTCTGAAGACTCATCGCCCATAAAATCTATGTATTCAATCCTTAGGTTAAGTACCTTTATCTGCCATTGTGTTCACCTTTTTCCATTTACTTTTCCACAATTGTCATACGTCTTCCACTTACCTCCTTCGTATCCACAGTCCACACTACGCCATATTACTTCGTGTTCGCACAACACAAAAAACACCCACATTTCATAATTTCACCACCATCAGACAAGACCGGGCTGTCGGCGGGGGCGGTGGACTCATCACCCTGGTACACAAAGAAATATCATACATAGTAACCAGTGTACAAACCAAATCACTCCTCCCCCCAAATGATAACACAACAGAAATACAGTCAATTAAAATACGCACTGGCAACAACTCCAACATAACCATCATAAACACATACATCCCTCCCCAAACATCCCCTACAGTACCAAATGAATACAGACCACACTTACAACACATCACAAACACCCCACACACCCCACACATCATCCTGGGTGGTGACTTCAACGCCAAGACGTCGGCCTGGTTTGTCGACAACCCCGACACAGACAGAGGGCTGGTACTACAAAACCAAACCGATAACCTCATCATCCTTAACAACATCCATCAACATACCCATATTCCTCACCAAGCCCTCTATAACCCATCATCTCCAGACATCACCTTTTGCTCCCCAGAACTCGCCCCCACAACATCCTGGAGGGTGGTCAGAACCTTAGGCTCTGACCACCTCCCGATCATTATCACCACCAAAACCAGACTCACCCCAGCTAGCCACAAACACACATACACCAATTATAAAAGAGCTAACTGGGAAGCATTCACAAATGAGACAGAACAACACTTCACAACTCTAAACAGTACACCATCACTAACATCAACAATGCTGTACACATACTCAATAAAACTATCCAAAACGCTGACAAGAAACACATTCCAAGAGGTAACAGAAAAAGACACAACCCCAACTTCACACCAGAAATTCAAAACCTCATCAGACAACGCGACATACTGAAACACTCCCCAGCACCCCACACACAAGACATCACACAACAAATTCAAGCACTCAACACCCAAACTAACAACAAAATACAAGAACAACAAAAACTAAATTGGAATAACTTCCTACAAACACTTGATCACAAAACAAACCCCAAAAAACTATACAAAACACTAAACAGCATCACACTTTCCAACAGCAACACAACACAATCACATGCTGCAATCACAACAACAGACTCTACTCCTTCATGTAAACAACAAGCAAACACTCTCATCAATCACTTTTCACATGTCAGCCACCTAAAACCTCACAAAGACGACCGACGTGTCATCCGACGTAAGAGACAATTCCCCACAGACCCTGACTATACACCCTTCACCAATCACCAGACAAAGCATATCATCAACAATCTCAAGCACTCACCCGCCTGTGGCCTAGACAACATAAGCAACATACACCTCAGACACCTGGGACCACAAGGCATACAAGCACTCACTAACATATCAAACTACAGCTATTCACACAACACAATACCAGACATTTGGAATCATGGTATCATCATCACTTTCCCCAAACCCAACAAAGACCCCACGCTACCCTCCTCGCACCGCCCCATCACACTCCTTTGCTCCCCCTCCAAAGTCATGGAACGCCTAGTATTACAACTAATTACACCTGACCTACCCCTAGCTCCAACACAACATGGCTTTAGGCCACTGCACTCCACAAACACTCTTCTCACAGACCTTACACAAAGAGCTTTCGACGGCATCAATTCAGCTAGACCACCACACAGATCACTATTAGCCACACTCGACATTAGTAAAGCCTTCGATGCCATCCCCCGCCACAACCTAACAAACAAAATCTACAACACAAACATGCACAACAACACAAAACGGTGGCTGGCCAACTTCCTAGCAGGCAGATGTGCACACGTATCTTTTGCCGGTCAGTCATCTAAAATCAGAAACTTTCCAAACGGAGTTCCACAAGGATCCGTCCTATCGCCCGCACTCTTCAATCTGTACATGCACGATATAACTACACCCAATACGCCCCAAATAAACTTAGCCTCCTATGCAGATGACATAACACTCACATGCACACACCATGACCCAAAAAGAGCAACAGATCTCCTTCAACCCTATCTCAACACACTACATGGCTGGTGCACTACAAACAGACTTAATCTAGCCCCAGCCAAATCCACCGCAACCCTGCTCACAAGTTGGACAGGAGAACACGAATACATCCCTCAACTCACCATAAACAACACACCCCTAACACATACACACACACCCAAAATCCTAGGAGTAACATATGATACTCATATGACATTCAAACAGCACACCACAAACATTAAAAAGAAACTGACACCCAGACTTAACGCCCTCAGGTCACTTGCTCACACAAAATTTGGACACAACAAAGAAACTACCACCACAGTATATAAACAATACATAAGATCAGTGATGGAATACGCAAGCCCAGCCTGGGCTTCTAACCTAGCTGAAACACATCATAAGACCTTACAGACTATTCAAACAAAGCCCTGAAGATCATTACAGGCTGCACAGCTACTGCACCCACAGATCACCTACATCAAGAAACCAAAATCCTCAAAGTCAAAGACCATCTGGACATGAGAGGCACTCAATTCCTGGCAGCAGCCTCCACGAACCAAGACCACTCACTAAACTACATGGCAACACACCCACAGACACCAAGAATATCAAAACAACACCCAGCACACGGTATCACACACAATTATTGTCCTCTCTCCCTCCCTGCCCACCCCGAACCAACATCCAGAAGCACATCCATACTCATATCTCTCACCGATCCATCCACTCACTCACAGACAACACACAGCTGCATGCACGACCTCCCGAAATCCATCCTTCCGAATCCTCCCTTCCTCGCGAGGACAGAGTCCACCTGGCCAGGCTGAGATGCGGACACCATCCAGCTCTCCTGAGCTATCAGAAGAGACTGGATGACTCCGTTGTCGACGCCTGCCCGGGATGTAACACAGCACCCCATACCATTAAACACATCATAGAAGACTGCATTTCACACAACCACTTACGCCAACAACACAATCTACACTCAATGAGAGCTCTGTGGGAAAGCCCGATCGTGGCCATGGCCTTTCTCAGGGACTCGGGGCTGTTCGGCCAGGCAGCTTAGGGAACAACAACAACAACAACAACTTCGTGTCCTACACCTCTTACCCGCCCGATTCTACCTACACGATGATGAACAAGAATATACTTTCATATTAAAAACATCCATGCCCTGTCCCTGAGTTGAGCCAACGCCAACCAATCCGACAGCCCTCTATCTATGTATGTTCTTACATCCGAGAAATAGATGTTAAAAAGAAACCACATGTCCAAACTCATAAGAAATTAAAGATACCCACGGGTACACCAAGATATAGAACCATTGCCCCCATAAGACTTAGACAGCCATGACTACAGATGTTAGCCACCATGCTGTAACGTAATCCTTACCCCAACCAGAGATTGTATAGATAACCTTTGTTACCAGTATCTATCATAGTACCTCGAAACAATAACGCAGTACCCCTATGAACTGTCGCTTTCCTTTGGTCTATATTTCATAGAAAACGCAGTTCCCAGGGACACCTAGACGTACAACAAAGCGTGTCAAATAATAGGTCCATAACCCCTCGTACGAGAAATAATACACCATGTTTTTCCTTACTTTATCCACAGTCAAGCACACACCTACAGTTAACCTCCTTCTCCCCCACCGCCCCACAGTCCACATGATTCTATCTTTTCCAGACTCATGTACCACCCCGTATTTGCATCCCCCGGTAGCATTTGACTAACGCACTTTCACTGTCCTTTCAAACTCCAATATCAATTGTAGCCTAATGCCACCCCAATGCCCAGGGACCTTAGGGTCAAATTTCCCTGTAGCCCCTGAGCTTCCCCCCCCCCTCTCATTAAGATACCCACGCTTCTCGACTCTTGTCTGACCTAGCCTCTCTCTCATACCTCTTGAAGATCCTTGATTTTTCCGTTGCTAACGCTCTCCAACCTTTTATATATATACTCCTATCCAGCCTACCTTCACTTAGTAGGCCAGAACAACATTATAACTTTACTAACCCCTTGCATGCCATCTATTTTCTTACAACCTATTCATAACCCTGCACCCAATGGTCGTCGGTGCGAGGCTAGCCGCCTCACCAGTAACTAACTTCTATTGCCATACTTCCAGATAAATGTGGCAGAGTTAGCAACCCGTCTCCACCACATCCAGCAAACCATACAATTAACAACCAACCGATTAAAACCAGCTAGCCAAGGCACCTTCGGTTTTGGTATTAAGGACACCCACATCTGTCTCATAAACAGAGGGTTATTACAAACACTGGTGATATGGCAAGCCCGTAGCCACAGCCGCCGGACGACCATCCCAGAGAGAGGGCGACCAGCTACCCCTTTTTACCCCCCCGAGGAGGGAGACCCCCACCCCTGCGGAGGTGTACCTGACCCTTGTTTTGACTTCCGGGTCATTGCCAGGTAGCACAGGAATTCTTCCTATCAATGAACTAACCATGCATGACTAACCCCTTTACTAACCTTTATTAAACCACAATAACCCATTTACCTTTCTTGCACACTCTGATCACTAAATTAGCACCTCAGCTATACCATAGAATGAAGACTGAACAATCTAAGAGAGACGCTCCTATCACAGCTGTCCCCATCCTCCTCGCAAAGTAGATCCAGTCTCTCTCCCCTAAATACTTCCAGTATAGCCAAAATAGTACCTCTTACTAAGGCTCAGTTATATCATATTATGAGGGCTTCCTATAGCCATGTGCCACAACAGTAATCACCACCTTACCTAGTCCCGTATCTATTGAGAGCTCAAATAAGTCCATAAGACTCGAGATCCCTATGGCCTACAGGGCCCAAAACCGAGCCTATAAACCCAGTTCCAGCCCCCAGTAAAATCAGTTGAAAGATAGACACCAACCCAGGTTGGTCACCAGAGTTAACCTTGAGCTCTATCCATGCTAGTTACTGAGAAGTAAGTTCCAGAGCTGGCAGACTCCGTGGCAGATTTGGATAGAAGGACCTGTCCACGTATTTGAGAACTTCATACATATGGACACCCTGGACGGCCGCGGAACCAGTCGTTAGCCCCCAACATCATGGACGCAAGATAACCAGGACCAGACCCATCAGATACTACCCAAGATTCCCTTTATCAGTACTACATTGTTACAGTGCTATTTAGAGATTCACTTATTAATATTTCTACGAAGTGGCTATCTCTTTGCCCCAGTATAATTCATATAACCATTCAATTAGGAAGTGCTAAGCGTATCAGTGTCCATTAATTAACAGGCGATACTAACTCTCGTAATCAACCATATACCCAGATATTATTACATAGAAGTGAAACCCTAGTGATATCTGAATGTTCGCCCACTGATTTGCGTTCTATGTATTTCTGAGACAAGAATATAAAACTTAGATCAGTACCCCCTGAGGTTACTAGAATTTCCGTGCTCTAAAATACGCGTGTCTAATCTAGTCTGTGAACTACTACTTGTGCACCAGAGCTACCAGTAATAAATCTAACAGTGAATATGATTCTATAAGTAACATTGATGGTCTTCGGTATATAAACCTGTTGAATTAAAGCCAGTGATCAGAAGATTAATACCTGAACGTTGGAAGTGGGAGACTAGGCTCCATCCAGATCCACTTATGCTAGTGTTGTTCAATTCTATTATATTGTCTTGCACGAGTATTCTGCAGTGGTATATCAATAAACGTGATCGTGTATCTTGTTACCATGTGTTTCTTTGTGTTCTCTATTCCTCATACCTTGTATTGTGCATGCAGCCTTATATACCCAGTCATTTAGAACTCACATTCCCAAGTTAATCCTGTGGAAAAAAAGTAAAAATATAAAATGGTAATATATTACCAGTACATACATACGTACATACATATACATATATATATAATATTATATGAGAGAGAGAGAGAGAGAGAGAGAGAGAGAGAGAGAGAGAGAGCGCCACACATCAGGGTGGGGGGGGGGGGGGGATACAGTGGGTGCAAGTGTGGTGTGGTGTATGCGGGATGCGGGTGAGGAGGGGGGTAGAGTGGTGGGGTGGGGGGGGGGGGGGTTGAGGTGTGTAGGGTGAGTGAGAGAGAGAGATAAATAGTAATATAATTTATTATAGCAATAATAATCTATGCATTCATGTGGGCTACACAGTCTTACACATACATTATATAGAGAGAGAGCCGATCTCCCTACATTGACCTCTGAACTGGGGGAGGTAGCGAGGCAAGACCGTCTCGCCTCGCTAACTCTCGCTGCGAGAGTAATTTGGAAAGGTTGTCTTACGGAAACGGTCAAGTGGACAGGTGGCACCAGTGTACGCAGAGCCGACGCCGCCCATAACTGCCTGTTTAGATCAAAGGACGTTGCCGGTACGGAAGGGGTTAAGTAGAGTGCAATATCACACCACTCCAACCCAGTTTAAGTATTCCGACCCCACTAATAACTAACCAGGGAAAACAATACTTACCGCCTCCCAAGAAAACCTTCCCCACAGCAGAATGTTAGGTCCAGCAGTTACCGATACCACCGACACACACACAGAGTATAGTCCACTCCCACAATGATAGACCGTGGCCAGCGTATAATCCTTAGCCTGCCGTGTCTCGTACCAAACTGCCGTACTACATCCAGGGCTCTCACTCTTGCCAGCAAAGATTACCCTAAAATCTCTCTGAAATTACCTTAAATTCATGTATATTGCCTTAAACTAAAGACATCTTATTATTAGTTGTATATTTCATGTATACCTGATATATATATATATATATATATATATATATATATATACACACAAAGGGCAGGCTGCCTGTAACATTGTCTTTGTAAAAGTTAAAAGTGACAGCCAAATTCAAGGGACGTTAGAGTAAAAATACTTGGATACACAAAGTTTAAAGCAGTCTAAATAATAGCCTGAAGGAAAGATTGATTGAGGGTGAGAGTTCCAGAGTTCACGTGTTGAGTAGAAGAAAGACTGAGAATATTTGCCAATTCCTGGGTTAGAGAGTTGGGCAAAATAAAATGGGACTGTGTTGAAAGGCACACAAGGGGTATACACTGAGAGAGCTCTGAAGAACACTGGTTGTTGTAATAGCGATAGAAGAGTGAAAGAGATGCAATATTGTGGCGTGTAGAAAGTTATTGTAGGGAACTAGTAAGAGAAGGCAAATTGATGAGGCGAAATGCTTTTGATTCTACTCATTTGAGAAGTGCCATATGTGTGGCGCCTCCCCACACATGCGAACAATACTCAATACAGGGGTGCACTGTGCCCCGAGACAGAGCAAGAAGCTGTGCGGGGTGAAGAACCCACGGGGACGGTTGAGCACACTTAACTTTTGGAAAGCTGTTTTAGCAAGAGTGGTAACATGATTTTTCCAAGAAAGGTCAGATGAAAAAGGAACACCTAGAATGTTGAGAGAAGATGAAAGGTTGAGTTGTGTGTAGCTGAAGAATAGTTGATAGTCTTGTGGAAGATTGTGATGGAGAGATAGAGGGAGAAACTGGGTCTTAAAGGCGTTGAATTGCAGATTACAGTCAACAATTCATGTTTCTTGTAGGCGATCGTATGTATGTATGTATTATACTCTGGCACCTTCCCCAGTTTTCCTGTTTTTTTTTGTTTTTTTCAAATAGGCTAGAGCACGGGCCTGTACTGTATCAAACAAATGTGGGAGTCACAGGGAGTGAACCAGGAACATGGTAACCACCTTTTATATCCTCAGAAAACAGGATACGTTCGTGAAGGATTGGCAGAGTGTCAGACGGGAGCAAGAGATATAGAATCAGTAATACCAATACCCTTATTTAGCCAGTCTTTAGAAAATGTCACCAACCACAAAGCAACGTTTATTTTACGATAAATAGGCTGAATTGCTTTCATACTTTAAAAGTAGCAGAATAACCTTGCACTTTTCCTCACTTTACTGCACTTTACCTGCACTTTTCCTGCACTTTACCTTAACAATTCTCGTACAGTACCTTGAAAATTACCTCAAAAGGCCCTCCATTACCTGATTTAAGGTAATTACCCTGAAAGTGAGAGCCCTGACTACATCTTTCCAAGTTTCCATACACCCCGCAGCCTCAGCTCTGTCCCCCCCCAGGGGAGTCCTTCCCCTACTCCCACACCAACACGCAGGATATTGTTATTATTATTTTAATTATTATTATTATTATTATTATTATTATTATTTAAACTTTTTATTTTATTTATTTATTATTTATTATTTTTATTATAATTATTATTATTACTTATTGTTTTAATTTTTTACTTGTATTACTATAGTGATGTACTATAATTAACTAGCTACTATCTACAATTTACAAGTCGCCAAAATATGGGTAGCTATATACAGTAGGCATATCCATAGGTATAATTAAAAAGTAATAAATAAGTTTGTCCTAAAGTTGAAGAAGAGAGTAGATAGTATTTTGCACACTGTAAAGAGTGTAGTGCACTAAAATGTCTCTCTCCTTCCACTTCCAGTATCTCCTCAGAATGGACCGCAAAGTCTCTGAGATACTAACTATTCATTGTAACTCATTGTAACCCACTCTCTCTCTCCCCCATCCTTTGATCTCTCCCTGGTAACCAAAGAGCCGAGTAGTATCTTTGAGCCCTCACAGAGTACTCTACTGAATAACTGTTTGCAGTGAGAGTGAGAGTGAGAATGAGATATATATATATATACACTGTATATATATACATACAGGATATATATATATATATATATATATATATATATATATATATATATATATATATATTGAGAATATATCACAAATACACGTGAGCCACTAAATGTTTCTAGTCTCTCAGTGGGGATCGAACCATCGACCATCAGAACGATAGCCGACGCTTAATCAATTACACCACGGCAGTCTAAAAGACACTCAGCCTTCTATCCTATTTATGTTAGGGAGAAGGGAAACCCACTAGGCGAATATATTTCAATTCAAACCTAGTTGTAGGATCCATATTTCCAGAATACCATACACGGATTTTTGAGTGTCCCGACGCAACTCGGGTTGAAATTTATTTCATTTAATTCTAACCCACAAAGCATGAGAGTTACAAAATTTTTGTAACTCTTCATACGCATAGGTGCCGCATGTTGTAGACTATTATCCCGTATAGTTCCCGCATGTTTATAAGGCGCTATGCCGATGTCGCATACGTGAATGTGTGAAAGGGGCTTAACCCGGGAGCTGCGGGGAGACTCTTAAGAGTTCCCCCGGCGCACTGCGGGAAGACTCTTAAGAGTCAGAGAAAATAAAAATCAACTTTTGACATCGAAAAAAAAAAAAAATTTTATATTTTTTTTTTTATTTTTTTATTTTTTTTTGGCCCCTGGGCCATGCAAAATCTCAGTCCTCTACCTCCCCTCCTTCCCCACTTTCCTCCTCTCCTTCAGTTATCACCTATTTTCTCTGTTATTCCCTTATTCTGAGGTATATTTTCGTGCTAACATTAGAAATCCGATTGGAGGGTGTGGTCATCACTGATAGCAAGCGAGTGCAAGAGAGAGAGAGAGAGTATCGATCGACTGTGTCTCAGTGGCCTTGGGGGAAATTGGCGGGAAAGCAGATTGCCTCACCCATACATTATACAACTCGCGGGCTATATCTCCGATTTTGACCATCCAAACGCTGTTTTCACTCGTTTTATTGTTGTTTCAGGTTAATACCTTTATAATCAACCCATAATAGGCGCATATGGATAAATATTAATGCTATTAATGGCACAATGAATATTTTAGTGACGGAAACACCTCAAATACGTCAGCACAGGGGGACGTTTCCAATTACCCCCATGCGCACTTCAGAGGTTAAGGCCACAAACTAGCCGGTTGAAGCGCTCAAACTATCTCAATGTTTCATTCACTGTCTGGAATAAGACTTCCTGAGTCCTGGCTTCACCATGTTAGAGTGGTTGGATATAGGCTATAAGCCTATGCCCGGATGTAAAAGCTGGATAAAAAAAAATATATATATACATATAATATATATATATATATATATATATATATATATATATATATATATATATATATACCGGTGTATATATATATATATATATATATATATATATATATATATACACATATATATATATATTATTTTTTTTTCTATGTGAATGAGGGAGACAAAAGGCAAATCTGCCTGTGACGAGTGCCTACCCCAGAGTTAAAAGAGTGACAGGGCCAAAATCAAGGAATGTTTGAGTCAAAATGTCTGGTTGGACACACAGAGTTTGAAACAATTTAAGTCATAGGATGAGGGAAAGAAGGATTCAGGGAGAGAGTTCCAGAGCTCAGCTGTTGAATATAAGAATGATTGGGAGTAACGTTTCACTCTTGAGTTGGAGAATTGTACAGAGTAGGGGTGGGATTGTGTTGCAAGACGGGTACTACGTATCCTACTTAGAGGAGGTGGTATGCACTGAGAGAGCTCTGAGGAACACTGATTATTGTATTGTAGAGATAAAATAGCTAGAGAGATGCAACATTGCGGCAAAGAGAGAGAGAGATTGCAGAGAGTCGGTGAGTAGACGGGAGTTAATGATACGAAAGGCTTTTCTTTCTACTTTTTCTAGAAGTGCTGTGTGAGAGGATCTTCCCCACACATGTGAACAATACTCAATACAATGACGCACTGTGCCCCTGCACAGAGCAAGAAGCTGAGCAGGGGTAAAGAACCCCTTGAGGCGGTTGAGCACACCTAGCTTCTGGGAGGCCGCCTTAGCAAGAGTGGTAGTATGGTCCTTCTAAGTGAGAGCAGAAGAAAAAGAAACACCAAGAATATTGAGAGAAGATGAAGGATTGATTTTTGAATTGTTGAAGAAAAAGGGATAGTCAGCTGGGAGTTCACGGCGGGTAGATAGATGGAGAAATTGGGTTTTGGAAGCATTAAAGGTAACAAGGTTTTCTCTGCCCCAATTGGAAATGGTAGTTAGATCAGAAGATAAATGTTGTATGGCTTCATTACGTTTGCTTTTGAGGGATGGCTAGCTGGGGCGTTCTGGAAAACTAATTGAATAATGTAAGGTAGAGTTGTCGAATCCATGGATCCCTCTCTATGTTATATTTAACCCAGTGGTATAATCAATGTTGTGACGTTAATTTAGTTGGCCAAGAGGTTATATGAGTGAATCCACAATTCGAGTTTAAAGCAATCCCAAGATTATTATAGTATCTCATGAATTACTTTATATATATATATCTATATAATTTGAGTCATACTCCAATACTCTGTAGGTAGATAGGTATATCTATCGTATATTTAAGCCTCGTAGTTTACTCGAGTTGTAGGGTATATTTTCTTAGACTTGTTACCAAGTAAGAATCATAATAATTTATAACACTATTGGTATAATTATAAAGTCACAGGCATAATTACCGGATATAAAAACACAGATTTGATATTTGTTGGTTATTCGCTTTTTTTTTAGATTTTATTTTTAATTCACTTACACATTATAATAAGTTGTATATAAATTTACAGGGTTGTATAAGAATGAATACTTTACCAAGACCGACTTGGTTTAACTAACACTTATTGTAAGAGACTGAATAATGTTTTAACTAACACATATTGTATAAGATTGAATAATACCGTTTATTGTAAGAGACTGAATAATGTTTTAACTAACACATATTGTATAAGATTGAATAATACCGTTTATTGTAAGAGACTGAATAATGTTTTAACTAACACCTTTGTATAAGATTGATAATACCGTTTATTGTAAGAGACTGAATAATGTTTTAACTAACACATATTGTATAAGATTGAATAATACCGTTTATTGTAAGGACTGAATAATGTTTTAACTAACACATATTGTATAAGATTGAATAATACCGTTTATTGTAAGAGACTGAATAATGTTTTAACTAACACATATTGTATAAGATTGAATAATACCGTTTATTGTAAGAGACTGAATAATGTTTTAACTAACACATATTGTATAAGATTGAATAATACCGTTTATTGTAAGAGACTGAATAATGTTTTAACTAACACATATTGTATAAGATTGAATAATACCGTTTATTGTAAGAGACTGAATAATGTTTTAACCAACACATATTGTATAAGATTGAATAATACCGTTTCCTATGTTTCCTACCAAAGCTATCACTTTCTATTATCAATATTTAGATTGTACTTACAATGATTTTGATAGGTGTGTGTTTCTGGACTGATTTCTCAGTCCTTTGGGCCTTCATCTTGGTTTGGTGCTTTTACTGGACTTAAGGGGAGATTTCCACTTGAGGGACTTTTTTCTTGACCCCTTTCTCCCTCATGTCTAGCCCCATTGCTTTTGAGATTTTAAGACGTTTGCCCCATTAGTTTCGTGGTTTTTAAGAATTTCCGCCCCATTCTGTCAATTTTAAGACCTTTCGTGCCATTTAGGTGTCGATTTTATCCAGGCGAGCGAGAGCGAGCCTGTAATTTAAGAGTAATCGACCTTCGGCCGGGACATTTTTCTACCGAAAAATGTACAAATTTATCTTGAAAGGGGTTCAAGGGGGTGAAATTTTAAGATTGCTGGAGGAGTAGGAAACAAACTAGAAACCTCCCCTTAAGTGTACTGCCAGGTTTAGGGGTTTGGAGACTTCTTGAGTCTTGTGCTCTGGTGGAGGTCTGCTCTGGTACTCAATTCCATATCTCCTTGGAGATTTGACAATACCTTAATATCGTAGCCTGTCTCATACTTCAATACCATATTTGGTAATGTTTACACTAAACACACACTCTATGTATTTCTATGTAATTTGGTAGATCTTGTGACTTGGGTGTGAGTCATGCTCTCTCCCTGTACAATCTATGACTGTTTGTGGACTCGACAAATCCCACTTTGTTTATATAATAGGATAAGCTGATTGCCACATAAGCCGCATTTTCCTTTACCATCACTATCTCAGATAGACTGGAAATGGTGTCGTAT
Organism: Paralithodes platypus; assembly: GCA_032716605.1. Classification (NCBI taxonomy): domain Eukaryota; kingdom Metazoa; phylum Arthropoda; class Malacostraca; order Decapoda; family Lithodidae; genus Paralithodes; species Paralithodes platypus. Next base: position 37,693,252 of record CM064504.1, on the reverse strand, counting down.
TTCACACCCTAATGCCATAAAAGGGTGTCCAATATCAAGCCAAGTCAAACCTGCTCTTCCACAGGGTCGAAACTCAAACCGATTCAGACTTTCTGAGTTTGATAACAGTTTTAAGACTTTGTGTATATATCCATAGGTTGGAGAGCGTTAGCAACGGAAAATTCAAGGATCTTCAAGAGGTATGAGAGAGAGGCTAGGTCGGACAAGAGTCGAGAAGCGCGGGTGTCTTAATGAGAGGGGGGGGGGGAAGCTCAGGGGCTACAGGGAAATTTGCCCCTAAGGTCCCTGGGCGGGGGGGTGGCATTAGGCTACAATTGATATTGGAGTTTGAAAAGACAGTGAAAGTACGTTAGTCAAATGCTACCGGGGGATGCAAATACGGGGTGGTATATGAGTCTGGAAAAGATAGAATTATGTGGACTGTGGGGCGGTGGGGGAGAAGGAGGTTAACTGTAGGTGTGTGCGTGACTTGTGGATAAAGTAGGGAAAACATGGTGTATTATTTCTCGTACGATACCTATTATTTGACACGCTTTTTGTGTACGTCCAGGTGTCCCTGGGAACTGCGTTTTCTATGAAATATAGACCCAAGGAAAGCGGCAGTTCGTAGGGGTACTGCGTTATTGTTTCGAGGTACTATGATAGATACTGGTAACAAAGGTTATCTATACAATCTCTGGTTGGGGTAAGGATTACGTTACAGCATGGGTGTATTAACTTCTAAGGTATATAACATCTACTTCTCGGATGTAAGAACATACATAGATATAATTATGGCTGTCTGATGTGTTGGCATTGGCTCAACGTAGGGACAGGGCATGGGTGTTTTTAACCCTTAATTAGCGGCGAGCAACATAAGTCGAGTTAAATAAAGCTGGACTATGTGGCGGCGCTCGACATAGGTCGAGTGGCAATTTCAGCACGTAATGTGGCTGAGAGAGAGAGACAAGTGGTGGCAGGAGACTAGCGAGCGTATGACTGCTCAGACCGCCGCGAACCTACTGACACAAATCTCAGCTCCCTCCTCCCTCTCTCACTCGCTACATACTCAATTATGTACCGAAAGTACCGAATTACCTGCTTTTTGCACTCGCGTTGCACGGTTATTGCAAGAAAACTATCCATCATACAAGGATCGTTATGGTGTCATTCGAAAGCTCTGTTTATGCCCTTTCAGGGATAGGTACTTGTTTTACGTTCTGGGTCTTATTTAGGCATGAAAATGATCACGTAAACTAAAATGCCCCAGAACGAGAAGCCCACCACAGAAGCCATGAACGAACACCACACAGAAACACCAAAGGAAAGGTCCACAGAACGAAAGGACCAGCCGACCGAGCCAGCCATTTCAGCCAGGCCCAAGCCCGCAGGGCTAAACAGCTCCAGGACACACCCATTTACCTTTTCTAAAACTGACCATTTTCCACATCTCACGTACACTAACCCCCTCGTGTCCTACACTTCTAACTACAAAGATGATGAACAGGAATATACATTCATATTAAAAACACCCATGCCTGTCCCGACGTTGAGCCAATGCCAACACATCAGACAGCCATAATTATATCTATGTATGTTCTTGCATCCGAGAAGTAGATGTTATATATCTTAGAAGTTAAAACACCCACGCTGTCCCTAGACCTCGTATATCATTTTCCATGACGAGTATAGATATATGTAACCCGTGCCCAGTCGCCCCTTGCACTGTTCCTCTAGTAACTAAGTATTAATATTAACATTCCCTAACATCTTGTCTTGCCAGACTAAGCTTCTGAAGACCCATCGCCCCATAAATCTATGTATGCAATCCTTAGGTTAAGTATTTTTATCCGCCATTGTGTTCACCTTTTTCCATTTACTTTCCACAATTGTCATACGTCTTCCCCTTGCCTCCTTCGTATCCACAGCCCACACTACGCCAATTTATTTCGTGTCTTACACCTCTTACCCCAACCAGAGATTGTATAAGATAACCTGGTTATCAGTATCTGTCATAAGTACCCCTACGAACTGCTGCTGTGGGTGGTATTTTATATTTAATAGAAAACGCAGTTCCCAGGGCCAACTAATAGTATCCATAACCCTCTGACTGATCACATAACTCTATCTTTTCCAGACTCATATACCACCCATAGTTGCATTCCCCGGTAGCATTTGGCTAACGTATTCTACTGCCTTTTCAAACTTCCATATAAATTGTAGCCTAATGCCACCCCCACGCCCAGGGACCTTAGGGGCAAAATTTCCCTGTAGCCCTTGAACTCTCCCCCCCCTCTCATTAGGACACCCGCGCTTCTCGACTCTTGTCCGACCTAGCCTCTCTCTCATACCTCTTGAAGATACTTGAAGTGGCCGTTTCAAACGCGCTACAACCTTTTATATATACTCCTATCCAGCCTACCTTCACTTAGTAGGCCAGAACAACATTAGAACTTTACTAGCCCCTTGCATGCCATCTATTCTCTTACAACACATTCACAACCCTGCACCCAATGGTCGTCGGTGCGAGGCTAGCCGCCCCGCCAGTAACTAACTTCTATTGTCATACTTCCAGATAAATGTGGCAGAGTTAACAACCCAGTCTCCACCATATCCAGCAAACCCTACAATTAACAACCAGCCGAGTAAAACCAGCTAGCTAAGGCACCTTCGGTTTTGGTATTAAAGACACTCACATCTGTCTCATACACAGAGGGTTATTACAAACACTGGTGATATGGCAAGCCCCTAGCCACAGCCGCCGGACGAATATATACAGAGAGAGGGCGCCCAGCTCCCCCTTTTTGCCCACCCGAGGAGGGAGACCCCCACCCCCGCGGAGGTATACCTGGCCCCTGTTTTGACTTTCGAGTCATTGCCAGGTAGCACAGGAATTCTTCCTATCAATGAACTAACCATGAATGACTAACACCTTTACTAACCGCTATTAACTCACAATAAACCATTTACCTTTCTTGCATGCTCTGATCACTAAATTAGCACCTCAGCTATACCATAGAATGAAGATTGAACAATCTAGAGAGACGCTCCTATCACAGCTGTCCCCATCCTCCTCGCAAAGTAGATCCAGTCTCTCTCCCCTAAATACGTCCAGTATAGCCAAAATAGTACCTCTTACTAAGGCTCAGTTATATGAAAATATAAAGGCTTCCTATCGCCCTGTGCCACAACAGTAAATACCATCTTACCTAGTCCCCATATCTATTGAGAGCTCAATTAAGTCCATAAGACTCGAGATCCCTACTGTCTACAGGGTCCAGAACCGAGCCTATAAATCTAACTCCCGCCCCCAGTCAAATCAGTTGAAAGCTAGACACCAACCAGGGGTCACTACCCTGCAGTTAATTCTAGCTCTGCCCTTGTGTTGTTCCGGAGTGAGATCCCAGAACCGCAGACTCCGTGGCAGATTTGGATAGAAGGACCTGCCCACGTATTGAAGAACTTCACACATATGGCCCCCCTGGACGGCCGCGGAACCAGTCGTTAGCCCCCAACATCATGGACGCAAGATAACCAGGACCAGACCCATCAGATACTACCCAAGATTCCCTTTAGCAGTACTACATATTACTGTGCTGTTTTAGATTCACTAATTAATATTTCTACGAAGTGGCTAAGACTTGCCCAGGTAATTCATACTTAACCATTCCATTTGGGACGTACTAAGCGATCAGTGCTCTTTAATTAACAGGCGACCTTGACTCTCGTAATTACCTTATTCAGATATTAAAACTCTAGTGATATCTAACGTTCGCCCACTGATTTGCGTTCTATGTATTTCTGAGACAAGGATATAAAACTTAGATCAGTACCCCTGAGGTTACTAGAATTCCCGTGCTCTAAAAATGCGTGTCTAATCTAGTCTGGGAACTACTACTTGTGCACCAGAGCTACCAGTAATAAATCTAACAGTGAATATGAATCTATAAGTAACATTGATGGTCTTCGGTATATAAACCTGTGAAATCAAAGCCAGTGATCAGAAGATTAATACCTGAACGTTGGAAGTGGGAGACTAGGCTCCATCCAGATCCACTTATGCTAGTGTTGTTCAATTCTATTATATTGTCTTACACAAGTATTCTGCAGTGGTATATCAATAAACGTGATCATGTAACTTGCTACCATGTGTTTCTTTGTGTTCTCTATTCCTCATATCTTGTATTGTGCATGCAGCCTTATATACCCAGTCAATTTAGAACTCACATTACCCAAGTTAAACCTGTAGAAAAACAGGGCATAACATAAACAGCCCTATTTTGGCTAAAAACACCCCGCTGTGCGGTACATATAAATAAACCGCATAGGCCGCTCGTAAGGTGTTAATATGAATGTATATTCTTGTTCATCATCGTGTAGGTAGAATCGGGCGGATAAGGGGTGTAGGACACGAAGCAAATTGGCGTAGTGTGGACTGTGGATACGAAGGAGGTAAGTGGAAGACGTATGACAATTGTGGAAAAGTAAATGGAAAAAGGTGAACACAATGGCAGATAAAGATACTTAACCTAAGGATTGAATACATAGATTTATGGGGCGATGGGTCTTCAGAAACTTAGTCTGGCAAGACAAGATGTTAGGGAATGTTAATATTAATACTTAAACTAAGGATTGAATACATCGATGAACGACGACATTATAGTCGTCGTCCTAATAAGGTGATGAAACCTGGTTGATCTGTACTTGACACAATACGACACAAGGACAGTGCCGCTATGTCGTATCAATACTGGTGGCAGTTAATATTATTATAGAGACACTTAGTTACTAGAGGAACAATGCAAGGGGGCGACTGAGCACGGGTTACATATATCTATACTCGTCATGGGAAATGATATACGAGGTCTAGGGACAGGCGGGGGTGTTTTAACTTCTAAGATATATAACATCTACTTCTCGGATGTAAGAACATACATAGATATAATTATGGCTATCTGATGTGTTGGCATTGGCTCAACGTAGGGACAGGGCATGGGTGTTTTTAATATGAATGTATATTCCTGTTCATCATCTTTGTAGTTAGGAGTGTAGGACACGAGGGGCTAGTGTACATGAGGTATGGAAAATGGTCAGTTTAGAAGAGGTATGTAGGTGCGGCCTGGACCTGCTTAGCCCTGCGGGCTTGGGCCTGTCTGAATTGGCTGGCTCGGTCAGCTGGTCCTTTCGTTCTGTGGACCTTTCTTTCGGGTGTTTCTGTGTGGTGTTCGCTCGTGTGGCTTCTGTGGTGGGCTTCTCATTCTGGGGCATTTTAGGGTGTATAGAGTCGTGGTTAAAGGTTGGGAATCTATAGTTAGTGGATAAAACCACGGGAGGTTAGACTTAGAATTGGGGGGGCTATGATTGTTATATAACTAAATACAGGGCTGACGTAATCACGATCTGATTTGGTGTGAAATGGAAGTTAAGGTGTCTTAGATCGCCTCGAACCTACACAATGAAAGTATTATAGTCTGTATGGTGGTTACCTAATTAAATACATACTTAGGTGGTACATCAAGAATATCAGTGAGTAAAGTATTGTGGTTTGTATATTAGAAGACTGTGATTGAGAGACGTATAATATGTGGAATGAATTGAGAGAGAGAGAGATCAAATCGGGAAAGGGAAAAGGGGCCTGGGATCTCGTTGGGGATGGTAGTTTCGCTCTCAGGATTTTTGTTCCTGTGGCTCGTTAGGGTTGGAGGTTTCGCTCTCAGGATTTTCGTACCACAGCGTTCCTGTGGCATTTTACTTCCGTCGCCTTTATATTAGGTACGACCTCGTACCTTAAGGTTGGAGTACGTAGGTTTGTTCAGGGGGGCCAGGTCAGGTCGGTGAGGGGGTTAGGTTGGAGGGAAATGGCAGCCTGTCGGTGTGGACGAAGATTAGTCATCCCGACTAGCAACAGACTGTTCAGACAAGAGAGACTAAAACTTAAATTTTTTTTATCCTGGAATGTGAATAATATAATGAAATTAGGAAAAAAAAAAAATACTCAGGCCATATATCTAAGACACTGGAAAACTAATAGGAGAGTTACTATTCAAGAAAAAAACGAGGGAAGAAAATAGATAGATGTTGGAAAAGGAGAGAAAATATGATAAAAGTACTTGACGAAAGGACAGATAATTAAGAACACAGGAAAATTAAGAAGAGCTAAAGTGTTTAACAATGTATAAAACAATTTTTAAAAGATAGTCAGAAAAGTGTAGGACCAGGTTAACAAGAAAAGTAGTATGACTAAGGGAAAAAAATAATATAATATATACAGTATATGGAAAACATGTAAATTTAAGAAAGAACAGATAATTAAGAACACAGGAAAATTAAGAAGAGCTAAAGTGTTTAACAATGTATAAAACAAATTTAAAAGATAGTAAAAAAAGTGTAGGTTAACAAGAAAAGTAGGATGACTCAGGGAAAAAAAAAATAATATATACAGTATATGGAAAACATGTAAATTTGTAGAATCATGCCCAATCGCTTAGGAATTAAAAACCATCAAAACAAAAATTTCAAATACAATAATATCCTCATCATCATCAGGGGGGGGTATTTAGGGTCGCCATTAGTCTGGGTGACGGTCTGGTAATACGGGTGGTGGTGGTGGTTGTGGCTTTGACCTTGGGGTTTCACTTTCACTTTGGAAGGGCGGGGTGGATATACCGTCAGGTTTGTCGTTAGGAATGTGGGTCTGGGTGCGAACTGGCCCGGGGCCAGTTTTGGAAGGGGGTTTCAGTGGTTTCGGTCGGGGGTAGTGATAGGGGGGTTTTAACACCTTACGAGCGGCCTATGCGGTTTATTTATGTGTACCGCACAGCGGGGTGTTTTTAGCCAAAATAGGGCTGTTTACGTGATCATTTTCATGCCTAAATAAGACCCAGAACGTAAAACAAGTACCTATCCCTGAAAGGGCATAAACAGAGCTTTCGAATGACACCATAACGATCCTTGTATGATGGATAGTTTTCTTGCAATAACCGTGCAACGCGAGTGCAAAAAGCAGGTAATTCGGTACTTTCAGTACATAATTGAGTATGTAGCGAGTGAGAGAGGGAGGAGGGAGCTGAGATTTGTGTCAGTAGGTTCGCCGCGGTGGTCTGGAGCAGTCATACGCTCGCTAGTCTCCTGCCACCACTTGTCTCTCTCTCTCAGCCACATTACGTGCTGAAATTGCCACTCGAGTTATGTCGAGCGCCGCCACATAGTCCAGCTTTATTTAACTCGACTTATGTTGCTCGCCGCTAATTAAGGGTTAAAGATGAAACGGGCAGGTCGAGTCGGGGTTGTTGTTGCGGAAGAGGTTGGTGCTGGGGAGGGGTTGAATTGTGTAGAGAGTTGTGGTCATGAGTGGGGTTTGGGGAAGGGTGAGTAAGGCTGAAGGTTGAGAGTTTACTATGATCGGGTGGTTTGGAGGGTTGGGGTGTGGGGATTTGATAGGGAGATGGTGGAGGGGGTCTGGGCAGGCAGGGTTGTGGTTTGAGAGGGGTTGAATTTGGACTGATTTTATTTTCGGAGAGACATGGATGGGATTTCGAGGAGTTGAAGTTGAGAGGTTGATTATGTTGTTTGGGGTGAGAGAGAGAGAGTATTTTGGGGTTTAGCCAAGGTGGAAAAAGTTTTGTGGTTGGATTGGGATGGGAGTGGTATTTTGTCGAGCGGGATCTTTGGGGGTGGAATTTGGGCCGGGTGGGGTAACGGTGAGGAGGGAGGTAAGATTGGGCGGAAAGAGCAGGTACTGGTTATGAACGAGGGTGATTGTTCGTTCTGATGTGGTCGTGAGAGGTTAGGCTGGCAGGGTGGGAATTGGTGAGGTTGAAAGTTTAGCTGGGCTCATGATGGTGGGGGACCGACTGGTGAGCAGGTGTTCGGTACGCATGAGGGGGGGAAATCACTTTGGGGGGGTCACGCGTGAGGGAGGGATTAACGGCACGTGGGAGGATCAGAGTGGTGGGGTGTGTCGGTGGCAGTGACGGTTTGTTTAGAGGTTATGGGATTGGTGGGTTTGTCTGTCATGAGGGGGTGAGTCAAGTGTGGGGTTTTGAAGTTTATTAGGGGTGTGAATTGTGGGGGGGTGGAAGGGAGCTACTGACGGAAAACTGTCACAAGGGAAATTTTGTTGGTGGGGGAATAGCTGAGCATTTCTGGGGGAAGGGGGGGAACATGGTTGGGTCCCTAGGTCGTCACGCGTGAGGGGAGGATTAACGGCGCGTGTGGGAGGGTCAGGGTGGTGAGAGGTGAGCGAGTTAGAAAATGGGATTTGTTGGGGGACTGCGGAGGGTTGGTGGGGGAAGAGTTAGGTGTAGAACAGGGGTTATTGGTAGAGGACTGATGTATTGATTTGGGGTTGTTAACAGGACGAATTTGGGGAATTTTCTTGGTGTCAGTCTCGGTCTGGTTAAAGGTTATGTGGGACTGGGGAGGATTGGTGGGGGCAGAGTTAGGCATAGGACATGGGTTATTGAGGGAGGAGTGATGTACTGATTTGGGGTTGTTACAGGACGAATTTGGGGAATTTTCTTGGTGGCAGTCTCGGTCTGGTTAGAGGTTATCTGGGACTGGTGAGTTTGTTTGACATGAGAGGGCGAGTCAAGTGTGGGGTTTTGAAGTTTTCTAGGGGTGTGAATTGTGTGGGGGTGGAAGGGAGCTACTGACGGAAAACTGTCACAAGGGGAATTTTGTTGTTTGTGGAATAGCTGAACATTTCTGGGGGCATGGGGAAAACATGTTTTGGTACATAGGTAGGCATAGCTAGAAAACGGGACTTGTTGGGGGGACTGCGGAGGGTTGGTGGGGGAAGAGTTAGGTGTAGAACAGGGGTTATTGGTAGAGGACTGATGTATTGATTTGGGGTTGTTAACAGGACGAATTTGGGGAACTCTCTTGGTGGCAGGCACAGTCTGGTTACAGGTTATCTGGGACTGGTGAGTTTGTTTGACATGAGAGGGCGAGTGTGGGGTTTTGAAGTTTTCTAGGGGTGTGAATTGTGTGGGGGTGGAAGGGAGCTACTGACGGAAAACTGTCACAAGGGGACAGTTGTTTGTTGTTTGTGGAATAGCTGAACATTTCTGGGGGCATGGGAAAATGTTTTGGTACAGGTAGGCATAGCTAGAAAACGGGACTTGTTGGGGGGACTGCGGAGGGTTGGTGGGGAATAGGAGTAGGCGGAGCTATAGCATTCCTGTTGATGCGGGTGTTTGAAGGGGTTCACCGAGGTTGGGCAGGTGGGGAGATGATGGGGGGGGTGTGTGGTTGGGCGTTTGGGGGGGGGGCCAGGTGATGAATATGAGGAAGTGCGTGACAGGTTGTTGAGCAGCATTTTTTAGGGGTGAATTTGAAAAAGAATTGGTTACTGTGGGGGTGATCATTTCTACGTGCTGTGGTTTGTTGGCAGGCATAGAAAAAAGGATGGGTTTATGGGGTAACACAATTGATGGAAGATGATCGTTGGTGGATGGCTGGGCAGGGGAAAATTTAGGGATGGTCAGAGAGGATAGAGGCAAGGAAGAGTGCACTGGGGTTGGACTTTCACCGGAAGTCATTTTGGAAGGGTGCACAGAGTTTTCTTTAGGGGGATGGAGGGACTTATCCATGATAGGGTTCAGTGGAGGAATAAGTTTTCTTTCTTGGATAGGGGCTGAAGGGTTGGATAGGGGATTCATCGAACTGAGTCGGCATTCTTCTCTGATGGAGAGCATATGTTCTTCGAATGAGCCGTACGGGTCGAGATGGGCGGTGATGTGGGGTGGGAGGATGTTTAACAATGCGGTGAATAAGAGTTCATTTTGTTGCTCGTCATCTTCAGAGCTATACGTGGTCCTCACGTATCTGTAGAGTTGTATGAGGGTCACATTTATATCCCCTTCATACTTATTCTCGTCGACTGATTTTATTATTTCGGGGGCGACGAGGGAACCCAAAAGTGGCCCTAAGGTCCGGATCACGAGGGATCGAAACTGGTTCCAGGTAATCTCTGGCGTTACCTGTTTACCAATTTGGGAAACGGCTTTTCCCAACTGCATAATGTGCAATAATGCAACGGCGATTTTTTCGCGGTCATTTTGAAGTGCCACATCTAACACTGGCTTTACTATGTCTAAGTAAGTGGCGATATCATACGTGTTTACATCATACTTGGGAATGTGTGTGAGTAGCTGCCATTTTTTCGATGTTGCCATGCTTCTACTGTTCCAAACTTGCAGTGTAATGCAACCTTTTATCCGAATCAAGAACCACCGCTGCCGCCAATGTTATGCCCTGTTTTTCTACAGGATTAACTTGGGTAATGTGAGTTCTAAATGACTGGGTATATAAGGCTGCATGCACAATACAAGATATGAGGAATAGAGAACACAAAGAAACACATGGTAACAAGTTACACGATCACGTTTATTGATATACCACTGCAGAATACTCGTGCAAGACAATATAATAGAATTGAACAACACTAGCATAAGTGGATCTGGATGGAGCCTAGTCTCCCACTTCCAACGTTCAGGTATTAATCTTCTGATCACTGGCTTTAATTCAACAGGTTTATATACCGAAGACCATCAATGTTACTTATAGAATCATATTCACTGTTAGATTTATTACTGGTAGCTCTGGTGCACAAGTAGTAGTTCACAGACTAGATTAGACACGCGTATTTTAGAGCACAGGAATTCTAGTAACCTCAGGGGGTACTGATCTAAGTTTTATATTCTTGTCTCAGAAATACATAGAACGCAAATCAGTGGGCGAACATTCAGATATCACTAGGGTTTCACTTCTATGTAATAATATCTGGGTATATGGTTGATTACGAGAGTTAGTATCGCCTGTTAATTAATGAACACTGATACACTTAGCACTTCCTAATTGAATGGTTATATGAATTATACTGGGGCAAAGAGATAGCCACTTCGTAGAAATATTAATAAGTGAATCTCTAAACAGCACTGTAACAATGTAGTACTGATAAAGGGAATCTTGGGTAGCATCTGATGGGTCTGGTCCTGGTTATCTTGCGTCCATGATGTTGGGGGCTAACGACTGGTTCCGCGGCCGTCCAGGGGTCCATATGTGTGAAGTTCTCAAATACGTGGACAGGTCCTTCTATACAAATCTGCCACGGAGTCTGCCGGCTCTGGAATCTCTCAACTCCGGAACAACACAAGGGCAGAGCTAGAGGTTAACTTCAGGGTAGTGACCACTGGTTGGTGTCTAGCTTTCAACTGATATGACTGGGGGCGGGAGCTAGGTTTATAGGCTTGGTTTTGGGCCCTGTAGACAATAGGGAACTCGAGTCTTATGGACTTATTTGAGCTCTCAATAGATATGGGGACTAGGTAAGATGGTGATTACTGTTGTGGCACATGGCTATAGGAAGCCTTCATATTTTTATACAACTGAGCCTAAGTAAGAGGTACTATTTTGGTTATATTGGAAGTATTGAGGGGAGAGAGACTGGATCTACTTTGCGAGGAGGATGGGGACAGCTGTGATAGGAGTGTCTCTCTTAGATTGTTCAATCTTCATTCTATGGTATAGCTGAGGTGCTAATTTAGTGATCAGAGTATGCAAGAAAGGTAAATGGTTTATTGTGAGTTAATAGAGGTTACTAAAGGTGTTAGTCATGCATGGTTAGTTCATTGATAGGAAGAATTCCTGTGCTACCTGGCAGTGACCCGGGAGTCAAAACAAGGGTCAGGTATCCCTCCGCAGGGGTGGGGGTCTCCCTCCTCGGGTGGGTAAAAAGGGGTAGCTGGGTGCCCTCTCTCTGTGATGGTCGTCCGGCGGCTGTGGCTAGGGGCTTGCCATATCACCAGTGTTTGTAATAACCCTCTGTTTATGAGACAGATGTGGGTGTTCTTAATATCAAAACCAAAGGTGCCTTGGCTAGCTGGGTGTACTCGGTTGGCTGTTAATTGCATGGCTTGCTGGATGTGGTGGAGACTGGTTGTTAACTCTGCCACATTTATCTGGAAGTATGGCAATAGAAATTAGTTACTGGCGAGGCGGCGATCCTCGCAACGACGACCATGGGGTGCAGGGTTGTGAATGGGTTGTAAGAGAATAGATGGCATGCAAGGGGTTAGTAAAGTTCTAATGTTGTTCTGGCCTACTAAGTGAAGGTAGGCTGGATAAGAGTATATATATAAAAGGTTGGAGAGCGTTAGCAACGGAAAATTCAAGGATCTTCAAGAGGTATGAGAGAGAGGCTAGGTCGGACAAGAGTCGAGAAGCGCGGGTGTCTTAATGAGAGGGGGGGGGGGGGGGGAGCTCAGGGGCTACAGGGAAATTTGCCCCTAAGGTCCCTGGGCGTGGGGGTGGCATTAGGCTACAATTGATATTGGAGTTTGAAAAGACAGTGAAAGTACGTTAGTCAAATGCTACCGGGGGATGCAAATACGGGGTGGTATATGAGTTGGGAAAAGATAGAATCATGTGGACTGTGGGGCGGTGGGGGAGAAAGAGGTTAACTGTTGGTGTGTGCGTGACTTGTGGATAAAGTAAGGAAAAACATGGGGTATTATTTCTCGTACATACGAGGGGTTATGGACCTATTATTTGACACGCTTTTTGTGTACGTCTAGGTGTCCCTGGGAACTGCGTTTTCTATGAAATATAGACCCAAGGAAAGCGGCAGTTCGTAGGGGTACTGCGTTATTGTTTCGAGGTACTATGATAGATACTGGTAACAAAGGTTATCTATACAATCTCTGGTTGGGGTAAGGATTACGTTACAGCATGGGTGTATTAACTTCTAAGGTATATAACATCTACTTCTCGGATGTAAGAACACATAGATATAATTATGGCTGTCTGATGTGTGGCATTGGCTCAACGTAGGGACAGGGCATGGGTGTTTTAATATGAATGTATATTCTTGTTCATCATCGTGTAGGTAGAATCGGGGTAAGGGGTGTAGGACACGAAGCAAATTGGCGTAGTGTGGACTGTGGATACGAAGGAGGTAAGTGGAAGACGTATGACAATTGTGGAAAAGTAAATGGAAAAAGGTGAACACAATGGCAGATAAAGATACTTAACCTAAGTATTGAATACATAGATTTATGGGGCGATGGGTCTTCAGAAACTTAGTCTGGCAAGACAAGATGTTAGGGAATGTTAATATTAATACTTAAACTAAGGATTGAATACATCGATGAACGACGACATTATAGTCGTCGTCCTAATAAGGTGATGAAACCTGGTTGATCTGTACTTGGCACAATACGACACAAGGACAGTGCCGCTATGACGTATCAATACTGGTGGCAGTTAATATTATAGAGACACTTAGTTACTAGAGGAACAATGCAAGGGGGCGACTGAGCACGGGTTACATATATCTATACTCGTCATGGGAAATGATATACGAGGTCTAGGGACAGGCGGGGGTGTTTTAACTTCTAAGATATATAACATCTACTTCTCGGATGTAAGAACATACATAGATTTAGGGGAGGTGTGGTGGAGTGGTCTTGCCACTGGCTTGGTAATCCAAAGGTCCCGGGTTCAAATCCCGATGTATCAATGGCAGAATTATTGGGATGGAATTTGTGCTGTACATGGTATCAGTGCATTACCACAAGCCCACCGAAACGTCAATAAAATAGTAAATACCCTCATTGTTCCCTGATTAAATAGCACTGTATGAATATTCCCATATTCAAAATATGCTATAGGGGTGCAATGCCTGGTGAGTTATCTGCTCAACAGGTGGCGTTGTGTGTGTGTAAGTGTGAGAGTCCGAGTGTAGGGGATGAGACAGTGAAGCACGGGAACGAGGTGGCTTCAGAGATGGGGTTGTTTCGGGCCATGAGTGAGCACCGTGCCTCATGTGAAGGCAAGATGGCAGGTGCTCGTTGTACTCTACGTGCTTCGCTGTCTCACTCCCTAGACTGGAACAAGACCTCACGGGCTTCACTGTTCATTGTAAAGCGGTGAATGTTAAGGCTCTCAGTCTATGCCCGAGAGGAAGTAAGTTGGAATATAGAAAAAAAAATAAAAATAAATAAAAATATATATAATTATGGCTGTCTGATGTGTTGGCATTGGCTCAACGTAGGGACAGGGCATGGGTGTTTTTAATATGAATGTATATTCCTGTTCATCATCTTTGTAGTTAGGAGTGTAGGACACGAGGGGGTAGTGTACGTGAGGTGTGGAAAATGGTCAGTTTAGAAGAGTTATGTAGGTGCGGCCTGGAGCTGCTTAACCCTGCGGGCTTGGGCCTGTCTGAATTGGCTGGCTCGGTCAGCTGGTCCTTTCGTTCTGTGGACCTTTCTTTCGGGTGTTTCTGTGTGGTGTTCGCTCGTGGCTTCTGTGGTGGGCTTCTCGTTCTGGGGCATTTTAGGGCGTATAGAGTCGTGGTTAAAGGTTGGGAATCTATAGTTAGTGGATAAAACCACGGGAGGTTAGAGACTTAGAATTGGGGGGGCTATGATTGTTATATAACTAAATACAGGGCTGATGTAATCACGATCTGATTTGGTGTGAAATGGAAGTTAAGGTGTCTTAGATCGCCTCGAACCTACACAATGAAAGTATTATAGTCTGTATGGTGGTTACCTAATTAAATACATACTTAGGTGGTACATCAAGAATATCAGTGAGTAAAGTATTGTGGTTTGTATATTAGAAGACTGTGATTGAGAGACGTATAATATGTGGAATTAATTGAGAGAGAGAGACCAAATCGGGAAAGGGAAAAGGGGCCTGGGATCTCGTTGGGGATGGTAGTTTCGCTCTCAGGATTTTTGTTCCTGTGGCTCGTTAGGGTTGGAGGTTTCGCTCTCAGGATTTTCGTACCACAGCGTTCCTGTGGCATTTTAGCTAGATTAGCATAATATTGGTTAATATTACAGTATATAGATAATACATTAAGGTACTGTTCCCATTGAACATTTTCTTTTGACAGATTATACCAATGGCACGGGAAGATTTGATGGGAAATATAATATTACTATGTAAGGTTATTGGAAAATAAAATGATTACGATGTAATATTGTTGGAAAATACAATTATTACTATACAGTATATACATATAACATACCGGTAATAAAAAACTAAACTCATGAATTACTTTAGCTTGGTTGTTCTCTTCCCTGTGCCATATCCCTTAGAAACTCCTGTCTTAATCTAGTTACTTTGAGTATCATCTGCATTGGCTGTCATTCTAGCATGAAGTCTGATAATTGATTTTGGAGGATCTAAAGCTGCAGCTTGATTCCTTCCTTTCCTCTGGAAAGTAAGCTTTGTGGACATAAGGGCCAATAAACTCTCGTCTCTGAGGGCAGCCCGGTGTTCGTTTTTAATAAGCTTCAGCTGGCTAAAAATCCTTTCTACTGCTGCATTGGAATAGGGAAATGAAAACATGATTGATACAATCTTAGATAATTGAGGATATAGGGGACAACCTACTGCATTTTTAGCATTAAAAATGGACTGTCATAATGTCCCCACATCCATACTCTGTGAGACAAAAGAACATAATGATACTGGTCTCCATTCTAGATCAGCCTGTTGAACATCAACAATAGCTTTCATATATGGTAGCCTCTTAAAAACAGGTGCCAACGTGGGAAAGCTCCGATTTTTAGCTACTTCAGGGGATAAGCATGCCAGAAAGTCAAAATGACCAATACTATCAAATCTGGACCGTATCTGGCGTATACACTCAATTAGAAAAGATCTGCATGGTTATAGAACAACTTTATATCATTATGATCATGCCCTATATCACTAGCAATGCTCTGTATTATACTGGATGCTGCTATTCCAACATAAGTCATGTAAGGCAGGAAATGTAATTCATCATTTGGACAGGACTGATCGTGTTCATTCACACACACTCTCCCCAATAAGCTGTTGTTTTGAACGGTACTCGTACCGATCCTGTAGGGACCAACATGATCTAAATCATGTCTCGATCCTTTATACGCATCATGTTTCCATATCTCTCTCTCTCTCTCTCTTAACTTTGTAATGACAATTTCTTTAGAATTTCCTTAAAATATGTGGATTTCCTTAGCTTTTCCTCAAAATCTATATTTCCTTGAAACTTTCCTTGTGCGTTCATAATTTCCTTAAAATGAGGAAATTTCCTTGATTGTGGAAACACTGGCTCTGTCCCCCCTCCCCCCCCCTTCTCCTCCTCCTTCCTGAGTCTCTCCCCTACTCCCACACCAACACGCATGATATTGTTATTATTATTTTTATTATTAGGGGTTCGTCCCCTACGGGGAACCCCTATTGTAATCATTAAACCTGGAATTTCATCCAAATTCTTCTTACGCGCCGGTTTCAACGCAATAACTCCAGAACCGCTTTTTGGATCGGGATCAAACTTTCACAAGAGGTGCGTTTTTGTATTGGGCAACTTTTGATATGCTAAACATCCGGCATGGTGGCCAAACAGGTCCGTGGCAGCCGATTTCCCGAAAAACTTGACGCTTAAATACCGTCTCTCCCACTCACAGGAAACGACTGGGCTTTGGCATACGCACTCCCCTACTAATGCTCCGCAAATTTTATAGAGAAGGTTTTGCTTTTGCACGTGGGTTTTTTCCGGCAATCTTGAAAAAACCTCGAATTCCACTTAAAATTCCACATCTTGAAAACTACGCCGATGATCAGAGCCATGCTTGTGTAGTTGGGTGAGGCTCGCGATTCCGAACGTTTTGATACCAAAAAAATATAAAGGGGTGGAATAGTTTGGCCGCAGCATTGAAAACTGTCTATTCTTAAATTACTTTAAAACCGAATTCGCTACCACACACAAAGTTTACCGTCTACAGTCTATAGGCTTCCACGCATCCCCCAGTTTTGCTTAATAACATAATCTCTTTATTATTCAGTCCTAACTTTTGTTTTTTTATTTAACTCTCTCAAAACCGTTCGAGTCCCTACGAATTCCAGCAATTATTTAGCCAACCTACCTATACATACCTACCCTACCAAATAATAATGATAAATTCAAATTTATTTTTGGTGAATGACAGAGTATTGGCTAAGGTTTTTAACAATTCCTCCCTTTGCCAAATGCTTAGTTTAACCCGGGAGCTGCGGGGAGACTCTTAAGAGTTCCCCCGGCGCACTGCGGGAAGACTCTTAAGAGTCAGAGAAAATAAAAATCAACTTTTGACATCGAAAAAAAAAAATTTTTTTATATTTTTTTTTTTTATTTTTTTATTTTTTTTTGGCCCCTGGGCCATGCAAAATCTCAGTCCTCTACCTCCCCTCCTTCCCCACTTTCCTCCTCTCCTTCAGTTATCACCTATTTTCCCTGTTATTCCCTTATTCTGAGGTATATTTTCGTGCTAACATTAGAAATCCGATTGGAGGGTGTGGTCATCACTGATAGCAAGCGAGTGCAAGAGAGAGAGAGAGTATCGATCGACTGTGTCTCAGTGGCCTTGGGGGAAATTGGCGGGAAAGCAGATTGCCTCACCCATACATTATACAACTCGCGGGCTATATCTCCGATTTTGACCATCCAAACGCTGTTTTCACTCGTTTTATTGTTGTTTCAGGTTAATACCTTTATAATCAACCCATAATAGGGCATGGATAAATAATGCTATTAATGGCACAATGAATATTTTAGTGACGGAAACACCTCAAATACGTCAGCACAGGGGGACGTTTCCAATTACCCCCATGCGCACTTCAGAGGTTAATAACAATGATATGGACCTTTAAAGTTTTGGCAATTGCCCGTGTGACTCGTATTTTAACCCTCCTAAAGTGTTACCACGAAATACCGCTAGATCCTTTCTCAAAAGTCGCTAGCATGTTGCTACATAGCCAAACAATGTTAGGATAATGCTGCAATTTCTAAATAGTTTTGGTTTGTTTGTTTTGCAAATTTTCCAATGTAGTATGACTAGAATGTCTGAAATTTTCAAATTATCCCTAGTAAATGTCTCTAGATATAAAAGAAATGGCTGCTAGATTGAAGTAAATAGCTCTACATTTAGCGGTAATATGTAGCTTTACAACTGGCACCACTGCAACCACCACCCAGTATGTCTCCACAAAATACCGCTAGATCCTTTCTCAAAAGTCGCTAGCATGTTGCTACATAGTCAAACAATGTTAGAATAATGCTGCAATTTCTAAAGAGTTTTGGTTTGTTTGTTTTGCAAATTTTACAATGTAATATGACTAGAATGTCTGACATTTTAAAATTATCCCTAGTAAATCTCTCTAGATATGAAAAAATGGCTGCTAAATTGAAGTAAATAGCTCTACATCTAGCGGTAATATCTAGCTTTACAACTGGCAACACTGCCTAGCCCTTCTTTCCTATCTTCTTCCTCCCTCATATGTATCAACTACCACTCTAGTGAACTTTCGGTATTTAGTTTATTCAGCTTAACACCTTACGAGCGGCCTATGCGGTTTATTTATGTGTACCGCCCAGCGGGGTGTTTTTAGCCAAAATAGGGCTGTTTACGTGATCATTTTCATGCCTAAATAAGACCCAGAACGTAAAACAAGTATCTATCCCTGAAAGGGCATAAACAGAGCTTTCGAATGACACCATAACGATCCTTGTATGATGGATAGTTTTCTTGCAATAACCGTGCAACGCGAGTGCAAAAAGCAGGTAATTCGGTACTTTCGGTACATAATTGAGTATGTAGCGAGTGAGAGAGGGAGGAGGGAGCTGAGATTTGTGTCAGTAGGTTCGCCGCGGTGGTCTGGAGCAGTCATACGCTCGCTAGTCTCCTGCCACCACTTGTCTCTCTCTCTCAGCCACATTACGTGCTGAAATTGCCACTCGAGTTATGTCGAGCGCCGCCACATAGTCCAGCTTTATTAAATACGACTTAAGTGGTGAGCCGCTAATAAAGGGTTAATACTATTTATCCACATAAAATAGAAACCTATCACGATTGTTGTCTAAAACAACCATAGATAATGCTATTACATATTATTTGAACATGAGGTCGAATTTAGCAGTTGTGTTTACCTTGAACAGTAATTGACACTCTGAGACAGAACCGAAAGCTTCTCTTGCCGTGTAGTACTCAAAGAAAGCAGGGGTACTTAAGCCAAGTCAGAGATGCAGAGGTAACTTTCACAATGCATTATAACCCTAGACAGACACCAATATACCACTAAATCAGACAAATAAAAAAGATAGGAAAATATTATATTAATGTCCTAGGTATTTGAAATTATGCAAATGAGTAAAATCCATTATGATATAATGATAATGGGATTGATTAGTATCTGGCAACAGTGTTGCACAAAATGTTCTGAACGTATGTGAACTTTAGAGTATTTATCCCATTAATATACACATCTATCACTATTTAAATGTAATACAACCATACACAATGCTATTACATATTATTTGAACATAATATAAGATGCTCTTTCCTTTAAACCATTTTCTATATCTATTCACGAAAAATATAGGCCTAGCCTAGGCAGCGCTACCGGTAGGTACGAATTTATCGGTTCGAATTTTGATTGAGAGTGGGATTAGGCCTAGGCCTAGCCTAGGGCTTAATATGGGATACTGTTTGGGGTTTGGGAATAGACGGAGGCTGCTTTAGGCCTAGCCTAATTAGGTAAAATTAGTCAAATCGAGACAATTGCATAGCCTAGGCCTATTAAGCAAATATTTTACCAATCTACAATAGGCCTAGTCTATTCGCTGTAAGTAGGCAAGAAATCATGACCTAGGCTATAACCTCTGTAACTAAAAAACAACTAGGCCTAGAGTGATCAAGCTAATATGTGACTCCAGGGTGTCAATCCACAAAATATGAATTGTGTTATCATTATGGTTTATTATTTTGTTATCATTATAGTGCGGCGAAGGCGCGAGCTCTAGGGGGGTCCGGGGGCATGCCCCCCAGATTTTTTTTTGAGAATTTAGGTGTCTAAAACAGTATTTCCTGCAATAAAAAAACAATCAAGATGGAAAATATGGAGACCAAAATTGTGTCAATTTAGCCTAGCCTACCTTTTTTTTTTGGGGGGGGAGGGGGAGATTCGGTTATCATTATACAAAAAGTTCATTGCGTTATCACTAAAAAAAACAGCGTCGTTTGACACCCTGAATATGTCGACCATTTAGGAAGAGTCAGTCAAGGAATAGCCTAGATGTGGAAATTTGCAGCCAATTTGCTCTAGCCCTATTTGATATACAGAGGTTAGAGGTCATTGTTGAGGCCCCCCCCCTCATGACATATTGTCATCATCTTATATATTGCCAGCAGGGGGCAAATAACCGAAAAAAATCGCCGTCAAAATAGACGCGAACTTAACCATGGCGATCGACACATGTAAACATGGCGGTGGAGCGGCGACGAAAGCTTGCCATCATGTTCCCGTCCATTTTGAATGCCGTTGGATACAATAATATGTTGAGGGGGGCAAATAGGCCTAACCAAACTGCGGCGATCGACCATGTAAACATGACGGCGGCGGCGGCGGTGGACGCTTGCGATCATGTTCCCGTCTATTTTGACTGCCATTGGATACAATAATATGTTGAGGGAAGGGCTTTGTGGCAATTTTGTTGGTTGTTTGCCCCCTACTGGCAATATATATGATGATAACATGTCATGGGGGGTGAGGGGGGGCTTTCAACATATTATTGTATCGAATGGCATTCAAAATAGACAGGAACATTATCCCAAGCGTCCAACGCCGACACCGCCGCGGCTGCTGAAGAACAAGGAAATTAGCAATAGGTTTCATTGTGAACTGGAGGAAATTAATAGAAATAAGGAAGCTAGGCCTAGCGATGTAAATAGTCAATGGAATTTCCTTAATAATGACAATTATATGTATAGGTATAAAGTAAAAACAATATATTTTACATAATTTATTGCATATCTTACATATTTAAAAAAATATATATTAAAAATAGTTTAACCACACCACTGAGTTCCCCCAAAATACTCTAATAGGGCTGGCCTGAAGAATTAGATCAAGATGGACAACCAATAAACACAGGATAGGTAGGGAAGGGCAGGTTAACAACGGCGATCGACAAATGTAAACATGACGACCGTACACTCGGAAACTACATCCATCCCCATTAGCCTAACCTAACAACCTTACCTAACCTATCCTAGTATTATGGGTGGAGGCTGCCGCCCCCTAGACCCAGTACGTTGGATACAAAACTAACCCTCACGTAATACCTAGTATATGTCCCTAGTACCCAGTACGTGGGATACCAAGCTAACCCTCACGTAACACCTAGTATATGTCCCTAGTACCTAGTATTTGGGATACAATACTAACCCTTCCATAACACCTAGTATATGTCCCTAGTACCCAGTACGTGGGATACAAAACTAACCTTCACCTAGCATATGTCCCTCACTCAGTACACCTTTCACCCTCACTACCGTTCGTGAGTCTTCATACATCTTCATTATCACACGCACCAGCCACTCCTCTACGCCAAATTTTCTCCTAGCCTACTGCACAACTTCTTACTTTCAGTAGAGACGTGATTTTCCGGGCCCGTCGCAAGACCACCGTCTCAACCGAGCCGTCGCAAGATCATCACAGGACAGGAAAAACAACACAGGCTTGCTCCAAGCCAGCACACATCTTACAAATATATAGGCTAGGCTATACAACTTCCATTTCATCGGAATAACATTCACCGCCAATTTAATTATCATAAGGATTATATAAATGCAATTCTGATATGAAAAAAACAATCCGTAAATAGCATAGCCTAGGCCTAGTCAAAGCTGGGGTTTGTTGTTGTTTCGTGGACAAAATTTAACCAAGCGTACTGTCCCACATTAATTTATTATCAACAATTGGATATACGTTACTGTGGGCTCTTATTACTCTACTTCCTGATAATACGCAAGTAAATTATAACATAATGTTTCGATAAACAAATATACCGAAATAAATTAGAATGGAGAAACAGTAAGTTGAGTGAGATGTTTCAGCTTGCCGTCAACCCAGCTCCGGAGCTCTCTTGCCGTCGCAAGAGAATATTGGTGTCTCGCTTGCTAAAGGTGGGCTTGCGACGGGACCAGAAAAACAGTTTTTCGGGTAGATCTTGCGACGGTGGTCTTGAGACGGGACCGGAAAAACACCTCTTAGATATCTTTCCTGCAGCTGCCTGACTATGAAGTTATCATACCTTCAAAGACTCTCTCACACTCACAGACCTTCATGACTTGGCCAAGCATTTTCAGGCCTCTTATAGCAGTTGCAAGGGGAGCCTAACTCTGAAATCACTAGATAGTGCCTCCAGAACCATAAAAAAGAGGAGAGGGCTTAATTAACACAATTCCCTGTTGGACTCCGACGCGAACTGAAAACTTATCACTCAGTACCCTCACGTAACACCTAGTATATGTCCCTAGTACCCAGTACTTTGGATACAAAACTAACCTCCACCTAACACCTAGTATATGTCCCTAGTAACCAGTACATGGGATATAAAGCTAACCCTTACCAAATATCTAGTACTGTACTGTATATGTCAATCCAAGGTCCTCCTGCTAACGAAGAAGTTCCTGAGCTTGGCGGGGCGTCTCCGTCGACTGCGGGGCATGGGTGCCCTCCCCTGAAATCTACGATGTCCCCGTCCTCCCTGTGAAACCTCTCCACCCTGGGGTCCTTTCCGCCCGGATAGGGTGACATAAGCTTCACAGCTTCACTACCCTATATCCTCAACAAGAAGTACTGTATATGTCCCTCACTCAGCTGTACACCTTTCACCCTCACTACCGTTCGTGAGTCCTCGTACATCTTCATTATCACATGCACCAGCCACTCCTCAACGCCAAGTTTTCTCCTAGCCTACTGCACAACTTCTCTGGCCACCTTATCAAAGGCCTTCTCCCGGTCTGCAAACACAACATCAGATCCCTATCTTTTAAGTACATACAGTACATACAGTATCTTTCCCTTATCATACCTTCTAAGACTCTCTCACAGACCTTCATGACTTAGTCAAGCATTTTCAGGACCCTTATAGCAGTTCCCAGGGGAGCCCAACTCTGAAATCACCAGATAGTGCCTCCAGAACCATAAAAAAAAAAGAGGAAAGGGCTTCATTAACACAGAGCCCTGGTGGACTCCGACGCGAACTGAAAACTCATCACTCAGTACCGGTACATCTTTCACCCTCACTGCCGTTTGTGAGTCCTCATACATCTTCATTATCACACAAATACCTTCATGACTTGGATTGTGCCATGTCCTAGCATGAAACCAAACTGCATATCGTCAATATCATACCTTCAAAGACTTTCTCACAGACCTTCATGACTTGATCAAGTATTTTCAGGCCCCTATAATTTTCACTATCCAATGAGTCCCCTTTGCTCGTATACAGTATATAATATACTTTTGTGCCATTCATCAGAGATTACTTCCTCTCTGATGATGAAGTTAATTAGCTCATTGAACACACCTACTCCTTTCTCACCTGAGGCCTTAATCATCTCGGCTAGAATGCCAGAGCATCCTGCAGCTTTTCTGTCCTTCATTAAGTTATTGCACTGCTTACAAAAGCTTGGCTTTTCGTTGCTAAGCTTCTCTATTCCATTCAAATTCCATGTTGAATAATCTTTCGTAGTGTATCACAAACTTATTTTACAATGGAAAATAATGCATGAGGAGGGCTGGGTAGGCCTATTAGTTTTTTGTGAAATAACTTAAATTAGGTTAGGCTATAGTATACTTCATTAGGTTATTAGGCCTATGAGAAACCAGGCCTAGGCCTAGCTTAATTTTATTTCACTGCTCAACATATTTTTTTTTTTTTTTTGCTTTTGAGCTCTGCATAGGGCTATATTCAGGTAGGCTTGGGTTTTAGTCAAATTGCATTAGGCTATGCTACATATTTTTACTTCTATTGGAAAGCACAGGCCTACACAATAGTACACATGTTAAAGAATTTAACCTAGCCTACCACAATTTAGCCTAGACTGAAAGAACAAACAAAAATAGGCTAGGCTAATTGCAGCTAAATAATTTAGCCTAGCCTCACCAATTTAGCCTAGACTGAAAAAACAAAACAAAAACAGGCTAATTGCAGTTTTGGTAAGAGTTGTAGTTGTGGGCATACCAAGAGCTTTATTTATATAGCCTAGTCGCACGCTCGCAGTTAGGCCTACATTCGCTTCTAATTTAACTGCTGGGGTAAACTTGGTAAAGCCACCCTCAATCCGCCGGCCGGTAACAAAACAATTTACCCAACGCCTGGCCGGGAGATACAATAATGGGTTGAAGGGGCTTTATCCCCCTATGACTTATTGTCATCATCATCTATATCACCAGCAGGGGCAAATAACCACAGTCAAATTAGACGCGAATGTAACTGCGAGCGTGCGACTACGTCAATAAAGAGGACGATAGACCCGCTAACACAACTCTTAACGCATTTTTTCCTAATGTATTAGATTTTTTTATATTTATGACCTCAACAGTTGACAGATGACAATATTATGGTTTATTTTAGGCTATACAAAAACATTTGCTTTGTAACTTAGATACTCATATTTATGCTCATAATTGCAGTACGAGTGGGTTTTTTCTTTTTATATGTAGGCCTAGGCTAAACAAATGTTAGTTTTTGTTTTATAGGCTAAACTAGGCTGAATTTATGCTAATAAATATTAATTGGAGGGAGCAAATCTGTCAAGGAATAGCCTAGATGTGGAAATTTACAGCCAATTTGCTCTAGCCCTTTTTGAGATACAGAGGTTAGAGATCGTTGGATACAATAATATGTTGAGGGGGTCAATCGCCCCCCATGACATATTGTCATCATCATATATATTGCCAGCAGGGGGCAAATAGCCTAGGCCTAGCCTAACTACAACAAAAATCGCCGTCAAAATAGACGCGAACTTATATTAACTACGGCGATCGACCATTGCCCGCACCGGCCGTCCCCCGGTTATTGTTGAGGTCCTGAGGAACCGTATGACTTTGACGAGCTCTTCCCTCCGCTGTCTCCGCATCCCATGTATCGTCGTACGGTACCCCTTCCCCTCCACATCCTACATCTGGTCGTTCTACATATGCCTCCTAAGCCTCGCCTCGTCCCGTCACTGAGCATGTGGATGGGCGTCCCTTTCTGGCTTCAAAGATGGATTCCTTCCGACAGCTCCTACTGGATTGTCTGGGGTTGGTTGATAAGGGCACCTCGCTTCAAGACATTGCTCTGGCCCTAGTACCGTGGTTTGTAGGTCTCTGGTTCACCACCTGATGACCTGCTATTGGGTTGTTGCCTTTACAGTGTTACGATTCTACGAATGACCTAGAATGAAAGTGACACGGTGGTGAATTTTAACCTTAACTATAAACTAATTTAATTGTGACATAGGATCTCCGCGACTACGGTAGGGCCGGAGTGGGCGAGTATTCGCCTGAGGTTGCCCCAAGACAAGACAAGACAAAATTCTAGTGCTGGTTTTACTCAGATTTTGTGAGTTTTAATTTAGCCTAGCCTAGGCCTAAGAGTTCAGAAAATTTGCAAAATGCACCCCATACTAGCCTACCCATAGCCTAATAGGCCTAGTGATTCTTTTTTGGCAGACCACCCACAAATTTTCATATAGCCTAGGCCTAGGCTAGCCTAAGTTCTGGAATGCATGTTGGAATAGCCTTCCTATACACTGTAGGCTAGGCTACTTCCTTTTAATTTAAGTTTGATTCTTTGGAAAAATCTATTAGGCCTAGACCAGGGCAGGAAAGTAACATTTAAAATGACGAGTAAAAAGTCACCCATAAACGGCGGGCCGCTATGTTATTGTAATTTGGGAGCTTATTTCGTCTGTTGATTGA
This sequence comes from Paralithodes platypus, assembly GCA_032716605.1. Classification (NCBI taxonomy): domain Eukaryota; kingdom Metazoa; phylum Arthropoda; class Malacostraca; order Decapoda; family Lithodidae; genus Paralithodes; species Paralithodes platypus. The sequence continues at coordinate 37,667,479 of CM064504.1, read as the reverse complement.
CTTTGTCCTTAACCCGGGAACTGCAGGGAGACTCTTAAGAGTTCCCCCGGCGGACTGCGGGGAGACTCTTTAAGAGTCAGAGAAAAAAAAATCAACTTTTGACATCAAATTTTTTTTTTTTTTTTTTTTTGGCCCCTGATTTATGCAAAATCTCAGTCCTCTACCTCCCCTCCTTCCCCACTTTCCTCCTCTCCTTCAGTTATCACCTATTTTCCCTGTTATTCCCTTATTCTGAGGTATATTTTCGTGCTAACATTAGAAATCCGGTTGCAGAGCACTGATAGCAAGCGAATGCAAGAGAGAGAGAGAGTATCGATCGACTGTGTCTCAGTGGCCTTGGGGGAAATTGGCGGGAAAGCAGCTTGCCTCACCCATACATTATACAACTCGCGGGCTATATCTCCGATTTTGACCATCCAAACGCTGTTTTAACTCGTTTTATTGTTGTTTCAGGTTAATACCTTTATAATCAATAATAGGCACATATGGATAAGTATTAATGCTATTAATGGTACAATGAATATTTTAGTGACGGAAACACCTCAAATACATGCGCACAGGGAGAGGTGTCTAATTACCCCCATGCGCACTTCAGAGGTTAATTGGGGATCCTATGAATTAGCACAGATGATGATAACTTACCGTACATCATAATACGTGACGGGCCGACGTGGGGGGGCAGAGCCGCAGAGACCCCCTCAACATATTTGGTGTCCCACAGTAACTTTTAATGGGATGGATGTAGTTACCGGGTGTACGGTCGTCATGTTTACATAGGGCGATCGTCGCGGTTAACTTTGCGTCGATTTTGACGTCGATTTTTTCGGCATATTTCATTTTATTCACTTCCTTTTATATTTAGGCTATAATCTAGCTTTGGCACGACAATAACCCTAACCTAGTCTTTCTTAACACCTTACGAGCGGCCTATGCGGTTTATTTATATGTACCGCCCAGCGGGGTGTTTTTAGCCAAAATAGGGCTGTTTACGTGATCATTTTCATGCCTAAATAAGACCCAGAACGTAAAACAATTATCTATCCCTGAAAGGGCATAAAGAGAGCTTTCGATTGACACCATAACGATCCTTTTATGATGGCTAGTTTTCTTGCAATAACCGTGCAACGCGAGTGCAAAAAGCATGTAATTAGGCACTTTCCCCATACAATTCCGTATATAGCGAGTGAGAGAGGGAGGGAGGAGGTGGGATTCGTGTCAGTAGGTTCGCCGCGGTGGTCTGGAGCAGTCATACGCTCGCTACTCTCCTGCCACCACTTGTCTCTCTCTCTCAGCAACATTACGTGCTGAAATTGCCACACGACCTATGTCGAGCGCCGCCACATAGTACAGCTTTATTTAACTCGACTTATGTTGCTCGCCGACAGTTAAGGGTTAAAGATTCTTCTAATCTTCCAGTAGCCTATAGCCTAATTTAGGTAATTTTTAAAGGCACACAATTAAATGGTTGGTATTTTAAACGACACTACTGCAGCATTATGAGAAACAATTTATTAGAGATAATAGGCAACAATAGATTCGCCATATTTTTCTCCATAAGCTATAGTCCGCATGGAGGATTTTCGTTATCGACAAATTGAAAAAATTCCCACTTCACAGACAAAATAGACAAATACACCAAAAATTGGGGTGTGGGGGCAGCAGCCCCCACCCATAATAGCCTACTATAATAGGTTAGGTAAGGTTGTTAGGTTAGACTAGGCTAATGTCCTTTCAAAGGGGTATAGGCCTATTAAACACTAGGATAGCCTATACCTGGTCAAGGGTAAGTCCTGCTGTAGTCAACTTGAATGCTACCTTAACCCTTAATTAGCGGATCACCACATAAGTCGAGTTAAATAAAGCTGGACTATGTGGCGGCGCTCGACATAGGTCGAGTGGCAATTTCAGCACGTAATGTTGCTGAGAGAGAGAGACAAGTGGTGGCAGGAGACTAGCGAGCGTATGACTGCTCCAGACCACCGCGGCGAACCTACTGACACGAATCTCAGCTCCCTCCTCCCTCTCTCACTCGCTACATACTGAATTATATGGGGAAAGTACCGAATTACATGCTTTTTGCACTCGCGTTGCACGGTTATTGCAAGAAAACTAGCCATCATAAAGGGATCGTTATGGTGTCATTCGAAAGCTCTGTTTATGCCCTTTCAGGGATAGGTACTTGTTTTACGTTCTGGGTCTTATTTAGGCATGAAAATGATCACGTAAACAGCCCTATTTTGGCTAAAAACACCCCGCTGTGCGGTACATATAAATAAACCGCATAGGCCGCTCGTAAGGTGTTAAATTGTAATATTAGACTAGGCATAGCCTATAGAAAAAATAGCCTAGCCTACTTATTTATTGTAGCCTATAATATAGGCCTAGCCGGGTAGAATGTAGAGTTCGGGCGTACCGCCACCATTGTTTACACTGCGCAGAGCGGCGACGGAAGCTTGCCATCATGTTCCCGTCTATTTTGACTGCCATTGGATACAATAATATGTTGAGGGGAGGGCTTTGCGGCAATTTTTTTGGTTGTTTGCCCCTTACTGGCAATATATATGATGATGACAACACGTCATGGGGGCAAAGCCCCCCCTCAACATATTATTGGATCCAATGGCATTCAAAATAGACGGGAACATTATCGCAAGTGTCCGACGCCGACACCGCCGTAATGTTTACATATGTCGATCACCGTGGTTAAAGGCTGGTTCACACATAGCCGAGTCGGTGCGCGAGTCCAAAACGAGTCACACTCGTCGATTATCGCCGTCGCTGGAGGCTGAGTCGGCCGCGAGTAGCAATTGTTCCCGAGTCAAGGAGAGTGTAACACGAGTTAACTCGATTCAATACGAGTCAACACGTGTTCATGCAAGAGTCTGTACGAGTAACTGAGAGTCAAAACGAGTGTAACACGAACCCAACACGAGTGTCAAAAATTTGAAAAATAATGGCCACATTCCAGGGCACGTAAACAAAGAGTATGGACGAGTCAACGCGATTGTTACACGGATCAACACGATTTTTATACGGATCAACATGAAAGACAACGCGTTGACTCTCGTTGGATCTCTGTTGCACACGTGTTGACTCGTGTTACATCCGTGTAAACTCTCGTTGATTCTTCCTACATTTTTGAAATAACGGTATTTCAAATGACACTTGCTTTTTCGTGTTACACTCGTGTTTACTCTTGTTTACTCGTGTTTTCACTTGTGTTTGAATCGTTTAAACTCTGGCATCATGGGGGCACCAAATTTTGGCACTCACATTCGTGCTTTCTACTCTTGTTGATACGTGTTGCATGTGTGTTACATACGTGTTGTTGCGTGTAGACACGTGTTGCTTCGTCAACGTCGAAATGATGACGAAAAGCGACGAATCACCAAAGAGTGTTACACGGGTTTACACGAGTCAACACGAGTTAACACGAATAACGAAGTTATTCAGAGTCAAACACGAGTTAACACGTATGTACACGAGTCTACACGTATTTAGGCCACACTCATGGGTACTCGCCACGGGACCCAAAATTTCCATGCATGAAATTTTTGGACCCCATGGCGAGTACCCACGAGTGTGTCGAGTATATACGAGCGTAGCACAAGTCTATACGAGTGTTGAGGAGTATCGACGAGTCATTGCTGAATAGCAAAATTTCATCACTCGTGTTGGACTCGCGCACCGACTCGGCTATGTTTGAACCAGCCTTTAGTTCGCGTCTATTTTGAAGGCGTTTTTTTCGGTTATTTGCCTCCTGCTGGCAATATATATGATGATGACAATATGTCATGGGGGGGTGACCTCCCTCAACCTATTATTGTATCCAAAAGCAGTCAAATAGACGGGAACATGATGGCCAGCATCCGCCGCCGCTCCGCGTGGTGTAAACAAGGCTGGCGGTACACCCGAACTCTACATTCTACCCCACTAATTTTCCAACTAGCATAACCGATGATTATCAATGATCAATCCCAGTCAGAAACGTCCATGCTTCCTTCCCATAAGTCAATGTCGGGATTACCACACTGTCATGCAAGGACTTCTTTACTTCCATGCTGATCACCCTATTTCTTCTTACTGCTTTCAGAGTTCCTACAACGCTCTTCCCCTGTTACACTTTCTCCCACACTTCTTCATCCATAGGCCTACTCACATCTTTACTCAACACACTGCCCAAATACTTAAATGAGCTGACATTCTTCATAGCCGTTCAACCTCTCTTCACACTCTATGGTTGCACCCCTTTCAATGACCATAATATTGCTCTTCCTAGCATTTACCTCCAGATTCCGTTTTTCACACACTGTTCCAAACATATTTACCTGACCCTGCAACTCCCATTCACTATCGCTCATCAGAACTGTGTTGTCAGCAACAGTAGTACCGGTACTGTACTGTTGAGGCAACTTCCACTCGTTTCCTCCCCTTATCAGCGGTACACAAACATCCGCTGCTCTTCCTTGTATTTCTTTCATGACTCCATCCATATACTGTACTGGTATATATTGAACAACCATCGGGACATCACATACACCCTTGCTTTAACCCAACATTCAGATTAAAGAACTCTCTCTGTTAATTATCCACACATACTGACACCTTTGCACCCTCATACATGCTCTTAATTGCTTTCAGCAATATTGTCAGTACCGGTACCGGTACTTTCCACATACCTTCTCTATCAATTCTGTCATAGGCCTTCTCCAACTCCATAAATGCAGCATACAACTTTTGTCGCTTCTCCAGATATTTCTCCACAACACATTTCCGGGCAAAAATCTGAGCTACACATCCTCTTCCCTTCCTAAGATGACTACAGTATGCTAACCGTTTCCCCAGCAATACTGACTGAAAATGCCCAAATATATTGCATGTCCTCTTCAGATTTATCTAAAATATGTAAAATTACACCAAATACTACTACAGTAGCACTGAAATCAATAAAACTCACTAACAGGATAAATAAATGGAAGAAATACTCCAAAAGATTAATATGTTAACCCTTTACCCAGCAATACTGACTGAAAATGCCTAAATAGATTGCATGTGCTCTTCAGATTTATACATACATACGTACATAACATTTTAAGACTGAGTGCTCCACACAGATGTGCAGTTTCAGTCTCTTTTCCTAATGGCGGCGTTCCAGGCAACCCTGTTAAGGGATGCTTTACTTGTCAAGTTTTTGGATTTGAGATCGGCACGTATAGTCCGATCCCAGGTCTTACTCGGTCCACCCCTTGGTGCAGCTCCCTCCACAATCGCAGACCTGCATCTTTTCACCCAATTTTGTTCATCCATTCTCTCCACATGTCCATACCATCCCAGTTTACTTGTACGCATCTCCTCGCTAATACTCTTTATACCTAAACGTCTCTTCAGCTCATCATTTGTTATTCTGTTGACATCCTTTATCTGAAATATGTAAAATTACACCAATTACCAACTACATTACCAACAAATTTAATAAAGTACACTAACAGGATAAAGAAAATGTAAGAAATAGCCCTAAAGATGAATTTATCTATCTATCTATTGACGGACGCCTTGATCCCCGAAGGATTGGCCACGAACGAAACACCCCTATGCACCTCTGTCCCCAGTCAGTCGACGCCCCTCCTCCCATCCAGCACCGCTTTCACGCATATACTTCTTAACTCCATCCTTCCACCTCTCTCTCGGTTTATTTCTCCCTCTGTCCTTCCACCTCACTCGTACACGCTCTTAGTCATTCTCTCACTTCCCATACGTTCCACATGGCCGAACCATCTCAAGGTGTTCTTTTTCGCACTTTCCAGTACATTCACACCACACCTCTCTCGTACTTCCTCATTCGTCTGTCTATCCCTCCATGTAACTCTGCACACACTTCTCAAGTAACTCATTTCCATCCCTTTCACTCTTGGTTTGAATCTCTCCAACAACGTCCATGCTTCGCTTCCGTAAGTCAGTGTCGGGATTACCACACTGTCATGCAATGATTTCTTCAGTTCCATGCTGACCACCCTATTTCATGTTACTGCTTTCAGCATTCCTACAACCCTCTTCCCCTGTTGCACCCTCTCCCACACTTCTTCATCCATACTCCCATCTGTACTCTGTACACTGCCAAGATACTTAAATGAGCTGACAATCTCCATAGCCTGACCGTTCAACTTCACCTCACACTCTGTGGCTTCACCCCTTTCGAAGACCATAACCTTGCTCTTCCCCGCATTTACCTTCAGATTCCATTTTTCGCACACTGTTCCAAAAATATTTACCAGACCCTGCAACTTCCATTCATATCATCAGCAAACAGCAGTAATAATAATAATAATAATAATAATTCTTTATTCCAGACACATAAGATAGATACAGTATAAATACAGTACGACCTAATGGTCCATATCACATACACTTCTCGTCAGAGCACAGATAATAATTATACACAAAGATATATTAATAAAGACACAATAAAATAAAAAATACAGTAGGCCTATTTACAGAATAGAGCACATATCACATTTTGTCACAATATAACACAGATAGGCTAACTAAGGCTATTGCTCAATGTTGGTTAACACCTATTGCACAGATCATTGCTCATAGTTCAATTAGACCTATAATACATTACAGTACATACTATGTGTGCAGCAGCTTCTGCCAGTGAGATATAATACGGGATTCATAGATATGATCACTAGACCAAAGAGCTACAATCAGCGTGTTACTGGAGGATTGCAGTCGCTGCGAAAAGCTGTACACCAGTCTCCTGATGACAGCCCAGCACTGCACACCATACTAGTGCTTTCATATTTAGCAGACCAATGAACATCTTGAGTATATTATGATAGGATGTACACAGACCATTTATGGTGGCTCTCTTATACTTCCACCACAAATGGGCCGTGTACATAGAGGAACAATATGTCCGGAACAAATGACTTTAGTTTCCCAATTACACATGTGGAATTTTCTCAAGATGGTGTTACCACGTAAATATAGCTGACTGCGCTGACGGCCGATATCTGCATCATCTGAGCAATCGTTTGCCCAGGTATTTTATTTTGTTTACTTCTTGAATAATTTGATTATTGAGTGAGAAATTTGGCAGTTTACTTTTATACAGTAATTTTGATCTAAATATAAGAACAGCACTTTTCAGTGGGTTGAATTTAACACAATGTTTACTACCAAAAGATGCAGATATATCAGGAAGTTGCTCAGACCCGCAGAAGACGGTGCAATGCATGACCAGATCATCAGCATACATGATTGATGATTTTATTCCCACCATAACATCCAATCTGCTCTTTATTCAATTTATCACTTAATTCATCCATATATACATTGAATAAGTAAGGTGAGAGAATACTACCCTGTCTCACTCCATTGGTTACTGTAAAGGAATCCGAAATAATGTTACCCCATCTTACATTAAATGTTTGATTGGCGTACCAGTCCTTCAAGATTCTCAGTATATAGGATGGCCCCCCCCTTGTTGCTAATTTATCAAACAGGATATTGTGGCAGACTCTGTCAAATGCCTTACTAGCATCAAGAAAGCATGCAAAATAGAGCTGTTCATTTTGATGTACCCATCCACTAGCTCCTTCAGAGTGTAGATGCACTGGTCCGTACCATGATTCTTTTTAAAACCAAATTGATTACTATTAGTTGAGATATACACTGAGATTCTGTCTAAAATGATTAACTCTAGTATCTTACTTACAATACTGGCAAGGGCAATAGGTCTATAGTTGTCTTTTGATGTAATTTTGCCAGCCTTGTCTTTAATTACTGGTATCAAGGTAACGGACATCATAGATTCTGGTACACAAACATCCACTGCTCTTCCTTGTATTTCTTTTATGACTCCATCCATATACTGTATATATAGAACAACCATCTGGACATCACACACCCTTGCTTTACCAAACATTCAGATAAAAGAACTCCCTCTGTTCATTCTTCACACGTACTGATAACTTTGCACTCTCATACATACTCTTCACTGCTTTCAGCAACTTGCCATCTACTCCATATATTCTCAGTACAGTACTTTCCACATTCCTTCTCTATCAACTCTGTCATTCCACTCATTGCCTTCCCTTATTAGTGGTACACCAACATCCACTGCTCATCCTTGCATTTCTTTTATGACTCCATCCATATACAGTTCAGTATATATTGAACAACCACGGGGACATCACACACCCTTTCTTTAACCCAAAATTCAGATCAAAGAACTCGCTCTGTTCATTCTCAACACATACTGACACCTTTGCACCCTAATACATGCTTTTCACTGCTTTCAGCAACTTGATATCTGCTCCGTATATTACAAGTACTTTCTACATACCGGTACCTTCTCTATCAACTCTGTCATAGGCCTTCTCCAAGTCCATGAAGGCAGCATACAACTTTTGTCCCTTCTCAAGATATTTCTCCACAACATATTTCAGGGCAAAGATCTGAGCTACACATCCTATTCCCTTCCTATGATGAATACTGTATGTTAACCGTTTCCCCAGCAATACTAACTGAAAATGCCCAAATATATTGCATGTGCCCTTCTGATTTATCTAAAATATGTAAAATTATACCAAATACCAACTACATTAGCACAAAACTCAATCAATCACAGAAACAGGATTAAAACATAGAATAAATACCCCAAAAGATGAATACGTTAACCCTTTCCCCAGCAATACTTACTGAACATGCACAAATAAATTGCACGTGCTCTCCAGATTTAGCTGAAATATGTGAAATTACACCAAATACTAACTACATTAGCACAAAAATCAATCAAGCACTTTAACAGGATAAATAAAATGGAAGAAATAGCCCAAAAATGAATTTATCTATAGCCTACCGATATATATTGCCGGACACCTTGATCCCCGAAGGGGTGACCATGAACGAAACGCCTGCGTATTTCAAGCTCGCTTGAGTTATCACTCGATCGTCTTATAGAGCTTTTTGGCTCGGGGTAATTACCACACCATCGCGTCATAAGGAGTTTGAGGGGGTTAAATTGCTAGATACATAGAGGAAGGGGAATGCCAAGTAAAGCTAAACAAAAATATATAAGATATTTTTAACATCTATCTATCATCTATTGCCTGACGCCGTGATCCCCGAAGGGGTGGCCAAGAACGAACCGCCCCCATGCACCTCTGTCCCCAGTCAGTCGACGCCCCTCCCCCCAACCAGCACCGCCTTCGTTCATGTACTTCCTCACTCCATCCTTCCACCTCTCATTCGGTCTACTCTCCCTCTCTGTCCCTCCACCTCGCTCTCATACACCCTCTTAGTCATTCTCTCGCTTTCCATATGTTCCATATGGCCGAACCATCTCAAATTGTTCCTTTTCACACTTTCCAGCACATCTACCTCCACACCACACCTCCTTCTTACTTCCTCATTAGTCTGTCTATCCCTCCATGTAACTCCGCACGCACTCCTATTCGCTTCCGTAAGTCAGTGTCGGGATTACCACACTGTCATGCAAGGACTTCTTCACTTCCATACTGACCACCCTATTTCTTGTTACTGCTTTTAGCATTCCTACAACCCTCTTCCCCTGTTGTACCCTCTCCCGCACTTCTTCATCCATAGTCCCATCTTTACTCAACACACTGCCCAGATACTTAAAAGAGTTGACGATCTCCATAGCCTGACCGTTCAGCTTCACCTCACACTCTGTGACTTCACCCCTTTCGAAGACCATAACCTTGCTCTTCCCCGCATTTACCTTCAAATTCCGTTTTTTCGCACACTGTTCCAAACTCATTTACCAGACCCTGCAACTCCCATTCATTATCATTCATCAGAACTGTATCATCGCAAACAGCAGTATAGGTAGCTTCCACTCAACTCCCTCCCTTTTCAGCGATACACCAACATCCACTGCTCTTGATAGTATTTCTTTTATGACTCCATCCATATATACAGTAAACAACCACGGGGACATCACACACCCCTGTTTCAAACCAACATTCAGGTCAAAGAACTCGCTCTGCTCACTCTCCACACGTACTGCCGCCTTTACACCCTCATACATGCTCTTCACGGCTTTCAGCAACTTGCCCTCTACTCCGTATATTCTAAGTACTTTCCACAAACCTTCTCTATCCACTCTGTCATAGGCCTTCTCCAAGTCCATAAAGGCAACATACACCTTTTGTTTCTTCTCCAGATACTTCTCCACAACACAATTCAGGGTAAAAATCTGATCTACACATCCTCTTCCCTTCCTAAAACCTCCCTGCTCGTCGCCTATCCATTTCTCCGTTCTCACTCTCACTCTCTCAATCACTACCGGTACCCTACTGTATACCTTCCCTACTACGCTTAGAAGACATATTCCTCGGTGGTTACCACACACTCCTCTTTCCCCTTTGCCCTTATATAGGGGGACTATTATGCCAGTCTTCCAGTCACCGGGTGCACTCCCCTTCTCCCATGCTAGTTTGCACATTTTCCATACCCATTCTATCACTATCTCACCACCATACCTCAACATTTCCCCACACACTCCATCTGTTCCTGGTGCTTTCCCCAACTTCACTCTTTTCATGGCTTCCCACACTTCTGACCTCCTGATCCCCACCTCCTCCTCCACTACTTCTCTTCTTCTCCCTCCCATACCATATCCAGCTATGTTTGCTGGCTCTTCATTCCTTACATTTAGCAACTCACTGAAGTACTCCCTCCATCTTTCGACTCTCTCTTGCTTGCTTCTCGGCTAGCATTCTCCCATTCTTATCTTTCACACCCTTACTGTTTCCCTTGCTACCTTCCCTAACTTTCTTGACTTCTTCCCAGAACAGTTTCTTACTCTCCCTCCATTTTACACTCAGGTGCTCGTTTCTGTCTCTCGGAATCTTCATTCCCTCTACTACCCAACCACTCTCTATATGCTTTCTTCTTTTCTTCCACAGCTATTCTTACCTCTTCTGTCCACCATGCTGTACCTTTCACTCCCCTCCCTCTTCTCCTCACTCCACACACCTCCTCACATGCTGCACAGATCTCATCCTTAAACACCTTGCTCATCTCCTCCACTTCCTCCATAACTTCCAGGTCGAACCCACCTAGTCGTCTTTCCACTGCTCTCCTGTACTCCTCCCTGACTTCCTCCTCCTGCAACCTCTCCACCCTCCTCACCATTCCACCCTCCTCTCGCCTCCCTCCAGCTCTCCTCACCCACTTCTTTTGTATCCTAACCTTAGCTACCACTACATAATGATCAGACAGACCCCCTCCAATACCCCTATACACCCTAGCATCCATCACAGACTTCTTCATTCGTTCATCCACACATACATAATCAATCAATGACTTTCGTTCCACCACTGTCTTATCCTTCATCGTCAACATCCGTTTCCACGTGTACCTGTGGATCATTCTGTGTCGGAAGAAGGTGTTGGCTATCCACAGCCTCCTCCCCACACATACGTCCACAAGTGCACTACCATTCCCATTCACCTCTGATGGTACCCCCCACCCTCCCACCACTCCCTCAACTTTCCGATCACCCACCTTACCATTCATATCCCCAATCAGAAATATTCTTTCGTTCTTGTCAAAGTTCTCCAGGCACGCCTCCACATTCATCCAGAACTCCTCTTTCTTTCTTTCAAGTATATCCTCTGTCGGGGCATACACGCATACAATCAATACAATATTTTTAACATGAGGTTGCTTATAATAATTTTTACCTCTGCAGTTTCTCCATGGCTAACGAAAAAGGTCACATTCCTAAGAAGCCTCAACCAAAAAGGCCAAGCTTCTGTACAGAACAAATGCCACACCATTACCCTTATGGTGACCCTATCAAATAATCAAAACAACCACACTTCTTAACCCAATTCCCGCGGGGCCCCTCATATGACGGAGACGATTTTCCGGCTATTTTGTAGCCTGTGAGCCAGGCCAGCTTTTGCAAGCAGCACGGATGGACGTCAGCCGGAGCCTACAGGCCCCGCCACGACACTGAGGTTTGTGTGAGAGAGAGTTCACTTATGTGCAGTGTCACACATAGCGAAAACAGAAAATAATTGGTAATTATTAGCGATTTCGCCTAGGCCTATCGGATTTGCTAATTTTTAGCAATTTTGCCCTTCGTTTGCAAGATCCTTACAAGAAAACCAGACGTCGTACAGGGATGATTCAGGAGTAATTTGAAAGCTATTACCGTACTTTCACGAATACATAATTGTATTACGCTCTGGCTTTTGCTTATGCATGAAAATGAGCAGGGAATGAAGGCAATTTCGGGCAATTATGCCTACTCGTACAGGAGTCCTTGGAGCGGCTTCGGTCGCGCCGGGAATTTCCACACCTCACACCACACACACACACATCACACAGTTTTTCCTACACCGAGAAATGACTCTCCGGCTGTCATTTCTCTAAGACTTCTTCTAGCCGGAGACATTGAGAGCAACCCAGGACCCACCTACACACACATATGTCCAACTTGCTCAAAACCCATCGCTTCGAGTCGCCACACTAATGGTTCAGTTCTCTGCAATTCATGCAGGAACTGGACCCACTTCACCTGCACAACACTTGCCTCCAAGAAACACTACACGAACACCTGGACCTGTTCCTCATGCCCCTCCCTCTCCCAATCAAATCCCTCGCCTAAAACCCGTCCACCTCTCCCCATCCCACCTAACCTTCCCATATCATCCACTCCCCCCCCTAAAACCTGTCCACCTCTCCTCCCTAACCCACCTAACCTTCCCATACCATCCACATCCTCAACTCAACATACCACGCCCCATCCTAATCCATTCCAACCTCCATCTGCTCCCCAATCCCCACCCCCACCTCACCCATCCCAACCCCCAGCCCCTCCCTCACCCCCACCCCATCCTCGTGCAGCAGCACCCAACATACATCGTGCACATAACATTAACATTCTCCAATTGAACATAGATGGCATCAACACAAAGAAACACGAACTCTCACACTTCATCAAACAACACAACATACACATTGCCATCTTACAAGAAACAAAACTCCGCACAACACAAAAAACACCCACATTTCATGATTTCACCACCATCAGACAAGACCGGGCTATCGGCGGAGGCGGTGGACTCATCACCCTGGTACACAAAGAAATATCATACATAGTTACCAGTGTACAAACCAAATCCCTCCTCCCCCCAAATGATAACACAACAGAAATACAATAAATTAAAATACGCACTGGCAACAACTCCAACATAGCCATCATAAACACATACATCCCCTACAGTACCAAATGAATACAGACCACACTTACAACACATCACAAACACCCCACACATCATCCTGGGTGGTGACTTCAACGCCAAGACGTCGGCCTGGTTTGTCGACAACCCCGACACAGACAGAGGGCTGGTACTACAAAACCAAACTGTTAACCTCATCATCCTTAACGACATCCATCAACATACACATATTCCTCACCAAGCCCTCTATAACCCATCATCTCCAGACATCACCTTTTGCTCCCCAGAACTCGCCCCCACAACATCCTGGAGGGTGGTCAGAACCTTAGGCTCTGACCACCTCCCGATCATTATCACCACCAAAACCAGACTCACCCCAGCTAACCACAAACACACATACACCAATTATAAAAGACCTAACTGGGAAGCATTCACAAATGAGACAGAACAACACTTCACAACTCTAAACAGTACACCCATCACTAACATCAACAATGCTGTACACATACTCAATAAAACTATCCAAAACACTGACAAGAAACACATTCCAAGAGGTAACAGAAAAAGACACAACCCCAACTTCACACCAGAAATTCAAAACCTCATCAGACAATGCAACATACTGAAACACTCCCCAGCACCCCACAAACAAGACATCACACAACAAATCCAAGCACTCAACACCCAAACTAACAACAAAATACAAGAACAACAAAAACTAAATTGGAATAACTTCCTACAAACACTTGATCACAAAACAAACCCCAAAAAATTCTACAAAACACTAAACAGCATCACACTTTCCAACAGCAACACAACACAATCACATGCTGCAATCACAACAACAGACTCTACTCCTTCATGTAAACAACAAGCAAACACTCTCATCAATCACTTCTCACATGTCAGTCACCTAAAACCTCACAAAGACGACCGACGTGTCATCCGACGTAAGAGACAATTCCCCACAGACCCTGACTATACACCCTTCACCAATCACCAGACAAAGCATATCATCAACAATCTCAAGCACTCACCCGCTTGTGGCCTAGACAACATAAGCAACATACACCTCAGACACCTGGGACCACAAGGCATACAAGCACTCACTAACATATCAAACTACAGTTATTCACACAACACAATACCAGACATTTGGAAGCATGGTCTCATCACCACATTCCCCAAACCCAACAAAGACCCCACGCTACCCTCCTCGCACCGCCCCATCACACTCCTTTGCTCCCCCTCCAAAGTCATGGAACGCCTAGTGTTACAACTAATTACACCCGACCTACCCCTAGCTCCAACACAACATGGCTTTAGGCCACTGCACTCCACAAACACTCTTCTCACAGACCTTACACAAAGAGCTTTTGACGGCATCAACTCAGCTAGACCACCACACAGATCACTATTAGCCACACTCGACATTAGTAAAGCCTTCGATGCCATCCCCCGCCACAACCTAACAAACAAAATCTACAACACAAACATGCACAACAACACAAAAAGGTGGCTGGCCAACTTCCTAGCAGGCAGATGTGCACACGTATCTTTTGCTGGTCAGTCATCTAAAATCAGAAACTTTCCAAACGGAGTCCCACAAGGATCCGTCCTATCGCCCGCACTCTTCAATCTGTACATGCACGATATAACTACACCCAATACGCCCCAAATAAACTTAGCCTCCTATGCAGATGACATAACACTCACATGCACACACCATGACCCAAAAAGAGCAACAGATCTCCTTCAACCCTATCTCAACACACTACATGGCTGGTGCACTACAAACAGACTTAATCTACCCCCAGCCAAATCCACCGCAACCCTGCTCACAAGCTGGACAGAACACAAATACATCCCTCAACTCACCATAAACAACACACCCCTAACACATACACACCACACACAAAATCCTAGGAGTAACATATGATACTCATATGACATTCAAACAGCACACCACAAACATTAAAAAGAAATTACACCCAGACTTAATGCCCTCAGGTCACTTGCTCACACAAAATTTGGACACAACAAAGAAACTACCACCACAGTATATAAACAATACATAAGATCAGTGATCATGAGAGGCACTCAATTCCTGGCAGTAGCCTCCACGAACCAAGACCACCCACTAAACTACATGGCAACACACCCACAGACACCAAGAAATATCAAAACAACACCCAGCACACGGTATCACACACAATTACTGTCCTCTCTCCCACCCCGAACCACCTTCCAGAAGCACATCCATACTCATATCTCTCGCCGATCCATCCACTCACTCACAGACAACACGCAGCTGCAAGCACGACCTCCCAAAATCCATCCTTCCGAATCCTCCCTTCCTCGCGAGGACAGAGTCCACCTGGCCAGGCTGAGATGTGGACACCATCCAGCTCTCCTGAGCTATCAGAAGAGACTGGATGACTCCGTTGTCGATGCCTGCCCGGGATGTAACACAGCACCCCATACCATTAAACACATAATAGAAGACTGCATTTCACACAACCACTTACACCAACAACACAATCTACACTCAATGAGAGCTCTGTGGGAAAGCCCGATCGTGGCCATGGCCTTGGCCAGGCAGCTTAGGGAACAACAACAACTCGTACAGGATTAATAGCTTTAACCAAAATGGTCACACTCCTTAATGGTCTAAGTGGCCATAGCCAAAATGGCTACACTATATTCCTTCTGTACTTTCTCCATGCCCGATGAGATACATGATATTTTGATATATGTGGCACAGCCCTTGTATCCAACACAATACCCTGCGTGCAACCCCGCTCGAACCCCGCACAACGTTGCTTGCAACTTTAATTATTATTATTATTATTATTATTATTATTATTATTATTATTTAAACTTTTTATTTTATTTATTTATTATTTTTATTATAATTATTATTATTACTTATTGTTTTATTTTTTTACTTGTATTACTATAGTGATGTACTATAATTAACTAGCTACTATCTACAATTTACAAGTCGCCAAAATATGGGTAGCTATATACAGTAGGCATATCCATAGGTATAATTAAAAAGTAATAAATAAGGTTGTCCTAAAGTTGAAGAAGAGAGTAGATAGTATTTTGCACACTGTAAAGAGTGTAGTGCACTAAAATGTCTCTCTCCTTCCACTTCCAGTATCTCCTCGGAATGGACCGCAAAGTCTCTGAGATACTAACTATTCATTGTAACTCATTGTAACCCACTCTCTCTCTCTCCCCCATCCTTTGATCTCTCCCTGGTAACCAAAGAGCCGAGTAGTACCTTTGAGCCCTCACAGAGTACTACTCTACTGAAGAACTGTTTACAGTGAGAGTGAGAGTAAGAATAAGAGTATATATATATATATATATATAATATATATATATATATATATATATATATATATATATATATATATATATATATATATATATACAGGATATATATATATATATATATATATATATATATATATATATATATATATTTTTTTTTTTTTTTTTTTTTTTTTTTTCTATATTCCAACTTACTTCCTCTCGGGCATAGGCTGAGAGCCTTAACATTCACCGCTTTACAATGAACAGTGAAGCCCGTGAGGTCTTGTTCCAGTCTAGGGAGTGAGACATGTGAAGCACGTAGAGTACAACGAGCACCTGCCATCTTGCCTTCACATGAGGCACGGTGCTCACTCATGGCCCAAAACGACCCCATCTCTGAAGCCACCTCGTTCCCGTGCTTCACTGTCTCACTCCTTACACTCGGACTCTCACACTTACACACACACAACGCCACCTGTTGAGCATATAACTCACCAGGCATTGCACCCCTATAGCATATTTTGAATATGGGAATATTCATACAGTGCTATTTAATCAGGGAACAATGAGGGTATTTTATTGACGTTTCGGTGGGCTTTGTGGTAATGCACTGATACTAGGTACAGCACAAATTCCATCCCAATAATATCTTCCCATTGATACATCGGGATTTGAACCCGGGACCTATGGATTACCAGGCCAGTGGCAAGACCACTCCACCACACCTCCCCTAAATATATATATATATATATATATATATATAATCTCTGCTAATGACACCAGGTGGGCTGGGGGGCGGTCAGGTTTCCTCGTAAAGAGGAAATCTGACCATGTTCCAGCCCACTGGGGATTGGCGGGGATTAACTAAGTGCCCCTGTCTCCAAGTCTAGATAGGAGGTCATAATTATACATTCATGCAATGTACTTGTTTTTAAGAACATAAGAACATAAGAAAATGGGAGTCTGCAGAAAGCCGATTGGCCTAAGCAAGGCAGATCCCTGTCCCACACAACCCCAATTCAATTACAATGCCCAATTATAGGCTCAACACTCTAATACCCTGAGGATCATCTTACCAAAACGGTTAGAGATTAACGCAGGATTATGGGGGTCTGCAGAGCGCTGATTGGCCCAACCCGGCTGATCCCCCTTCATACCCAACCCTTCTCGTCCATATGCTTATCCAATTTTATCTTAAAGCTCCCTACCGTTTTAGATCCCACTATAGCACTTGGTAGTCCACTCCACCCATCTACAACTGTTACCAAACCAATATTTGCCTATATCTTTTCTGAAACAAAATTGATCTAATTTGAAACCATTGGTACGAGTTCTTTCGCTATCACTGAGCTTTAGTACATTTGTCATGTCCCCTTTGTTAATCCCACTAACCCACTTGAACACCTCTATCATATCCCCTCTAACTCTGCGTCTCTCTAACGAATGTAAACCTAATTTCTTCAACCTTTCTTCATACGGAAGATTTCTAATATTATGGATCATTTTTGTCATTCTACGCTGTACTCTCTCCAATGAATCTATGTCCATTCTGTAATAAGGACACCAAAATTGGACAGCATAATCCATATGGGGTCTCACTAATGACAAGTAAAGTTTTAAGATAACATCAGCAGTTCTGTTACTCACACTCCTAGAGATGAACCCGAGAATCCTGTTTGCCTTATTACGAACGCTTATACACTGTTTTCTAGGCTTCAAATAATTGCTAACAAACACACCTAGATCTTTCTCGCAGTCTGAATTTTCTAATTCTAAATTAGCTAGTTTATATTTAACATTTGTTTGCATCTTCCCTATCTTTAATACCTTGCATTTGTCAATGTTAAACTTCATCTGCCAATTTACTGACCATTCATGACCATTCATGTGCCTCCCTTTGGAGGCACTCTATATCGCTATCTGAATCAATTGATCTCCCCATTTTAGTATCGTCTGCGAATTTACTTATCCTACTAGTTATACCTAAATCTAGGTCATTTATGTATATAAGAAACAACAGGGGATCTAATACCGATCCCTGGGGGACACCACTTTTGACTGCTCCCCACTCTGACTTGGTACCATTTATGCTGACTCTCTGTTTCCTACCAATTAGCCATGACCTAATCCATCCCAACAACGATCCTCCTATTCCATGTGCCTCAACCTTTCTCATCAATCTCTCATGAGGGACTCTGTCGAAAGCTTTACTGAAATCTAAATAAATAATATCATATGACTTGTCACTATCTACTGCTTCATATACCTCTGAGAAAAAGCTAAGCAAATTAGTAAGGCAAGAACGTCCCTGAGTGAATCCATGCTGAGAAGAATTTATTAAGTTAAATTTTTCTAAGTGGCTTCTAATTTTCCTAGCAATAATAGACTCTAGCAACTTTCCTATGATTGATGTGAGACTAATGGGACGGTAATTGGATGCTATCGATGTAACACCTTTTTTGAAGATCGGAACTACATTTGCAAGCTTCCAAGCTTCTGGAACTAAACCTGTTTCTAATGACTTGTTAAATAAAAATGCTAATGGACTACTTAACTCATCTCTGCATTCTTTTAATACTCTAGCATATACCTCGTCAGGACCAGGCGATTTTTGAGGTTTCAGTCTGTCAATTTCCTTAAGCACATCATTTCTACTTATACTAACTGTACTTAACATATTTTCTATACTATCACTATATACCATATTGACTTCTGGAATCTGTGCCAAATTTTCATTAGTGAAAACGGAAAGAAACTGAGTATTTAACCCCTAACTGTCGGCGAGCAACATAAGTCGAGTTAAATAAAGCTGGACTATGTGGC
The DNA here is from genome assembly GCA_032716605.1 of Paralithodes platypus. Taxonomy (NCBI): domain Eukaryota; kingdom Metazoa; phylum Arthropoda; class Malacostraca; order Decapoda; family Lithodidae; genus Paralithodes; species Paralithodes platypus. The sequence continues at coordinate 37,648,109 of CM064504.1, read as the reverse complement.
GGCGCTCGACATAGGTCGAGTGGCAATTTCAGCACTTAATGTTGCTGAGAGAGAGACAAGTGGTGGCAGGAGAGTAGCGAGCGTATGACTGCTCCAGACCACCGCGGCGAACCTACTGACACGAATCTCACCTCCCTCCTCCCTCTCTCACTCGCTATATACGGAATTGTATGGGGAAAGTGCCTAATTACATGCTTTTTGCACTCGCGTTGCACGGTTATTGCAAGAAAACTAGCCATCATAAAAGGATCGTTATGGTGTCATTCGAAAGCTCTGTTTATGCCCTTTCAGGGATACATACTTGTTTTACGTTCTGGGTCTTATTTAGGCATGAAAATGATCACGTAAACAGCCCTATTTTGGCTAAAAACACCCCGCTGGGCGGTACATATAAATAAACCGCATAGGCCGCTCTTAAGGTGTTAATGTACTGCACATTTCTAAATCATTTCTGTTATTTCTCCTATTGAAGTTTTTAGGGGGCCTATTACATCTCTAACTTTAGATTTATATAGTTGGTAAAAAGCTTTAGGGTTATTTTTTGAGTCACTGGCTATCCTTATTTCATAATTTCTTTTTGCTTTCCTGATTTCCTTTTTGACCTTTCTTGATAGAGTCTGATAGTATATACGTAGATGATTTTCGCCTTTCTTTATTTTTCTATATATTCCTTTCTTTTTTCCTATAAGATCTATTAGCTTATTAGTCATCCATTTTGGTTGGTTCTGCGTCGATCTAAATCTTCTTTTAGGGATATATTTATTTTGAGCATTGTGGAGTGAAGCAATTAACTGGTTATATGTAGGTGGCAAGTTTAACTCTGGCATATCCTGACTTAATTGCTTAACAATAGGGTCCACCCTTAAGTCTCTTCTTAGCCCACCATAATCGGCTTTTCTGAAATCTGGGATAAGTGTCGTATTTTTGTATTGTATGTAAGTAAATTATATATTTATATACCGTATATATATATATATATATATATATATATATATATATATATATATATATAATATATATATATATACAGTATATATATATAAATATATACAGTATATATTACGAGCGATCTCTGCCATACCCATAGCTTACTCTGACTGTTCCTTTTACTTATATATTTTCTAAATCTCAAGTGACGGCGTCTCTTCCGTGGATTGACCTCCCAATCTACCAAGATTGGAAGCTAAAGCGTCACATTATTCCTTTGCCCCTCAACTTTCTCTTCATAATTGCTGAGGGGCACAGGGCCCTGGGTGGGGCTTTGGTTTCCCGGGCATTTACGCACCCTCTCAGCTCCCCGCCATGGAGTGGCTTCGGTCACCCAGGCTTTATTGTGGTCGGCAGGGAGGGTTCTGTGGGGGCGCTCGTTTATGGCCTTGGCCTTACTCGGGGCCTTGGGGCTGTTCGGCCAGGCAGCTTGGGGAACAACAACAACAACAACATACGAAGCTTGTTTGTCTGCCTGGTGCCGGGGTTGGGAAGGTGTTAGAGGAAATTGATTACATCATGAAAGATATTGGAAATAGCCCCATTATCTGTCTCAGTACAGGGAGCAATGATGTTGGTAAAGGTAGGACGGAAGTACTGCTTCGGCAGTACAGGGAGGTGTTAGATAAAGTTAGGAGGAAGGGAGGCATACCTGTAGTACACAGTATCTTGCCACGGAGAGGGGTCAGCAAGGAATGGTCATCTAGGGCAATTGGTATCAATTGTCGGCTGGAAAAATACTGCAATGCAAATGCAATACCATTCCTTGATAACTGGACCCGTTTCTATGGTAAAAACCAGTTGTACGCACAGGACGGGGTTCATCTTTCTCGGCTAGGGGTGGCAAATTTAGCTAGGTCAATAGATAGGATTGTCGCGGGGTTTCGCTGAAAATAAAGCCTGAAAATATGAGTAAGAATAATTGTCTAGATAGGGTAAATTGCCGTACTGGTACATCAGATAGGAATAGAAAATTTCAGTCACAGGATTTTAATTGTACTGCTAGTAGAAATATTGAAGGTGTAACAGAAGATGGGAATTCAGTTAGAAATAAAGCTAAATCCGATACCAGTAAAATAAATTCATTACGATTATATTATACAAACTGTAGGAGTTTATGTAACAAAATGGATGAACTTAGAGCACTTGTTAGCAACGAAAATAGACATTATAGCACTGACTGAAACATGGATTAATACAGAATCAAGATATTTTTTAGCAGAATTCCATATACCAGGATATAGTTTGTTTAAACGCGACCGAACAAGTAGGAGGGGCGGCGGAATAGCAGTGTTTGTCAGGAGTTCTTTAAAAAGCTGTATTAAATCAGGTATTAGACTAAATACTGATAACGAAAGTGTTTGGGTAGAGGTTAGCGAAGGTAGTGAGACCATAATTATTGGAGTTATTTATAGACCACCAAATATGAGTAGAAACGAAGGTACAGCTTTATGGCAGGAAGTGAAAATAGCATCAAGGTTTAGCAATGTGTGTATTATGGGGGATTTTAATTTTCCGGATATTGATTGGCAGCATCAAATCGGCGACTCAGATTCAAAAGAGTTTATTGAGGCGGTACAGGATAGTTTTTTATTTCAATTCATAGACTAGAGGTAATAATATCCTCGATTTAGTTCTTAGTAATAATGAACAAATTATAAATAATGTAGAGATAGGAGACCAACTAGGAAATAGTGATCATAAATCAATTTATTTTAACATACAATGGACAGGAAAGGCTAAAGAGAATACGACTTATCCCAGATTTCAGAAAAGCCAATTATGGTGGATTAAGAAGAGCCTTAAGAGTCGATCCTATGGTTAAACTATTAAGTGGACCCAGGTGCGCTAATGAACATACTCTCTCTCAGATACCTGTCTTAACTCAGGATAATTTGACAGCTACATATAATCATTTTATTTCTTCACTCCACAATGCGCAAAATAAATATATCCCCAAAAGAAAATTTAGATCAACACAGAACCAACCCAAATGGATGAATAATAGACTATTAGACCTTCTAGGAAAAAAGAGAGGAATATATAGAAAAATTAAGAAAGGCGAAATTCACCTACTTGCTTACTATCAGAATCTATCAAGAGAGGTTAAAAAAGGTATAAGGACAGACAAAATAAATTATGATATCAGGATAGCCAATGACTCAAAAAAATAACCCTAAGGCTTTTTACCAGCTATATAAATCTAAAGTTAGAGATAAAATAGGCCCCCTTAAAACTTAGATAGGAGAAATGACAGAAAATGATTTAGAAATGTGCAGTACATTAAATAGTCAGTTTCTATCCGTTTTCACTAATGAAAATTTGGCACAGATTCCAGAAGTCCGTAAGGTATATAGCGATAGTATAGAAAATTGGTTAAGTACGGTTACTATAAGTAGAAATGATGTGCTTAAGGAAATTGACAGACTGAAACCTCAGAAATAGCCTGGTCCCGATGAGGTATATGCTAGAGAATTAAAAGAAGGCAGAGATGAGTTAAGTTACACATTAACATTTCTTTTTAACAATTCATTAGAAACAGGTATAGTTCCAGAAGCTTGGAAGCTTGCAAATGTAGTTCCGATTTTCAAAAAAGGTGATAAATCAATAGCATCCAATTACCGTCCCATTAGTCTCACGTCAATCATAGGAAAGCTACTAGAGTCAATTATTGCTAGGAAAATGAGAAACCACTTAGAAACATTTAACTTATCAATTCTTCTCAGCATGGATTCACTCAGGGACGTTCTTGCCTTACTAATTTGCTTAGTTTTTTCTCAGAGGTATATAAAGCAGTAGATAATGACAAGTCATATGATATTATATATTTAGATTTCAGTAAAGCTTTCGACAGAGTCCCTCATGAGAGATTGACGAGAAAGGTTGAGGCACATGGAAAAGGTGGGGCGTTGTTAGGATGGATTAGGTCATGGCTAATTAGTCAGCATAAATGGTACTAAGTCAGAATGGGGATCAGTCAAGAGTGGTGTCCCCCAGGGATCTGTATTAGGTCCTCTGTTGTTTATTATATACATAAATTACCTTGATTTAGGTATAACTAGTAGGATAAGTAAATTTGCAGACGATACCAAAATGGGGAGAAAAATTGATTCAGTTAGAGATATAGAGTGTCTACAAAGGGATCTAGATACCTTACACGAATGGTCAGTAAAATGGCAGATGAAGTTTAACATTGACAAATGCAAGGTATTAAAGATAGGGAAGATGCATACAAATTTTAAATATAAACTAGCTAATATGGAATTAGAAAACTCAGACTGTGAGAAAGATCTAGGTGTGTTTGTTAGCAATGATTTGAAGCCTAGAAAACAATGTATAAGCGTTGGTAACAAGGCAAACAGGATTCTCGGGTTCATATCTAGGAGTGTGAGTAACATAACTGCTGATGTTATCTTAAAACTTTACTTGTCAATTTTGGTGTCCTTATTACAGAATGGACATAGATTCATTGGAGAGAGTACAACTTAGAATGATCCATAATATTAGAAATCTTCCGTATGAAGAATGGTTGAAGAAATTAGGCTTACATTCGTTAGAGAGACGCAGAGTTAGAGGTGACATGATAGAGGTATTCAAGTGGGTTAGTGGAATTAATAAAGGAGACATGAACAATGTACTAAAGCTCAGTGATAGCGAAATAACTCGTACAAATGGTTTCAAATTAGATAAATTTTGTTTCAGAAAAGATATAGGCAAATATTGGTTTGGTAACAGAGTTGTAGATGGGTGGAATAGGCTACCAAGTGATATAGTGGGATCAAGAACGATAGGGAGCTTTAAGATAAAATTAGATAGGCATATGGACGAGATGGGTTGGGTGTGAGGGGGATCTACCAGGTGTGGGCCAATCGGCGCTCAGCAGACCCCCGTAATCTTGTGTTAATCTCTGACCGTTTTGGTGGGGTCAGTACTCAAGGTATTAGTGAGATGGGTCTATAATTGGGCCTTGTAATTGGGGTTGGGTGTGACAGGGATCTGCCTTGTATGGGCCGATCGGCTTTTTGCAGACTCCCATTTTCTTATGTTCTTATATAATACATATACTGTATATAAATATATATATATATTTGGGGCCACTCTCATGAATGTGATCACACGGTTGGTGAAGAAGATTTTGAAATCATAGGTAGATTTTCTAACAGAACAGAGACCCTTATCGATGAAAAGTATTATATAAATATGATTAAACCTGGACTGAACACTTGTATGTAAATTATGTTATGCTAGGATTAATTATTTTCGTTTAGCGTCAGTAACATAGTTTTTCATTAAATTATCGTTCGATGTGTATCCTTTTCATCATATTAGGGTTCGGATTAAATCATTCAGTGTTATAAGAGAGTATTTGTCAATAATTCGTATTTCTAGTTTAATTTCATTTCGTTTTTCCTATGTATATAATATGTATATTTATGTTTTGATTTAGAATATGTTTTGGAAATTAGTTCGAAAATTTGTTCGAATATTTATTTACTATTAGGAAACCCCTTCTTCATTATATATTTGCCTTGTGAACATAGTATTTCATCACAAGGGACTGGAGTTTTTGCAGAGAGGCTCCAGTCCTGACGTTATTCTTGACTTACAGTGTGCTGGCTTAACCCTTTCACGCACATATGACGCAGAGAAATAGAGTTCTCTCACTCTTATAATTACCTCTCCAAAATTAGTTTTCTGCCCACAGCTAACTCAAAGACAACTGCAGAGGTTGAAGTAACTAAACTAAAGGTTTCTAAATACCCCTGATGGTAACAAAGGCTTTAACCCTTAATTAGCGGCGAGCAACATAAGTCGAGTTAAATAAAGATGGACTATGTGGCGGCGCTTGACATAGGTTGTGTGGCAATTTCAGCACGTAATGTTGCTGAGAGAGAGAGACAAGTGGTGGCAGGAGAGTAGCGAGCGTATGACTGCTACAGACCACCGCGGCGAACCTACTGACACGAATCCCACCTCCTCCCTCCCTCTCTCACTCGCTATATACGGAATTGTATGGGGAAAGTGCCTAATTACATGCTTTTTGCACTCGCGTTGCACGTTTATTGCAAGAAAACTAGCCATCATAAAAGGATCGTTATGGTGTCATTCGAAAGCTCTGTTTATGCCCTTTCAGGGATAGATACTTGTTTTACCTTCTGGGTCTTATTTAGGCATGAAAATGATCACGTAAACAGCCCTATTTTGGCTAAAAACACCCCGCTGGGCGGTACATATAAATAAACCGCATAGGCCGCTCGTAAGGTGTTAAAGTATACCTAATAGGCTCAAAATCGCGTCATATGTCGGAGAGGGTTAAAAATCCAATAGGGTTGATAACCTCTGAAGTCCTATTTTAACTAAAAAAAAAAAAAAATTATTCTGCACTAGGATCGCACCCACGCTTGACCCCTTACAACACGAATAAGTACTATATACTTGGTATTAACCCTTAACTGGCGGCGCGCAACTTATGTCGAGTGAAATAAATATGGACTATGTGGCGGTGCACAACTTATGTCGACCGCCATTTTCAGCACGTAATGTTGCTAAGAGAGAGAGCTGAGCGGTGGGAGGAGCGTAGCAACCCTATGACCGTTCCCCACCACCGCGGTGGACCAACTGAACTGTATCCCACCTTCTTCCCCCCTCTCACACTCGCTACACAGGGAATTATGTAAGGAAATTACCTAATTATAGGGTTTTTGCACTCGTGTTGCACGATCATTGCAGGAGAACCAGTGGTCGTACAAGGATGGTTCGGGTGTCATTGGAAAGCTCTGTTTACGCCCTTTCAGGGATAGATACTTGTTTTACGCTCTGGGTTTTATTTAGGCATGAAAATGATCACGTAAACAACCCTATTTAGGGTAAAAACCCCCCGCTGGGCGCTACGGTCAAATAGACCGCCTAGCCCGCCAATAAGGTGTTATACATGCATTACATAGGCCCGGGTGTTAGCTATATTAGGAAATTGTATTATTTCATAGTGTTTTTAATACATTTGTGGTCCACGATTTTAACTTTAGATAGTTTCTTAACCCGTGGAGCCCCGGCAAGTTTTGTAATGTTTGTTCACCAGAACCCGGCCGGTTTTCAAAAAATGGTTTTATTCCAGAAACAATAGCGAATGGGTTAGGAATGAAGGAAAAACCACGAAAAAACGCTCAAAAACCTTAAAGAATGGTCCTACAGAGCCCCTGAAAACGTATTTTACAAGAGTAAAAAATTGAAGGCAATTACCCCCAAAAAACAGGTTATTGCGCGCTCACGCGCACGCACGTGGACTTTGAGTTTTCAACCATCGTCACGGTTGCGTGGGATACGTACACAGTTCCCATACAAATCTGAGCCCTCTTGAGTGGCTACACCTGAGGTTACGGTTGGCGCAATTAGGGTGACGCGTCAGACGCGTCTCTGGGGCTGTGCGTTACATACATCGCCGACGCGTCGCTGGGGCTGTACGGGTTAAGGGGAGGCAGACCGTTTTTCTGGATCCCCTTCTCCCTCATGTTTAGCCCCATTACTTTTGAGACTTTAAGACGTTCGGCCCATTAATTTGGCGATTTTAACACCTTTCGCCCCAT